>JAOYMR010000003.1:5224943-5244289 GCA_025802075.1 Tenebrosternarchus preto
TGGATCAGGCCTCTCCAGCTACCAGGGATGGATCAGGCCTCTCCAGCTACCAGGGATGGATCAGGTCTCTCCAGCTACCAGGGATGGATCAGGCCTCTCCAGCTACCAGGGATGGATCAGGCCTATCTGCACCGTTTTGGACTCCTGCATCTGGTTGCACTTTCTTTTACCACAAGTGTTGCACTGGAGATCAGAACCAGGAAGTATCTGTGGCGCTGATGGGTTCCACACAAGTGCTGCATGTGTCTGATGTGGGTCATTTGGAGTTTCTTGGACTGTTTTTAGTGGGGGGGATTTATGTGTGCAAAACAGAACAAATATATGGATCTTCAAATATATGGATATTCAAATGTCAAATGTGGTGGAGTGAGCTTCTCCTGGCTGTTTGTACAAATGAAAGCTGAAGATTCACCTCCTCAATGAGTCACTAAGCACTTAAATATTTACTGAAAAATCGTTTACTGTCCTCTTTTCCATTCTAGCCAGGGCTTTCTTACCACTGACCTGTCTATCCTCACGAGAGGATATGTATTTGATAGATTGCTCTGGACAAGGGTAACATTTCTTTCTGTGAAGTAACTGAAAGCTTAAGACTGCAGAATTCAATTCCATATTATTCAGTGCCTCGTCCTGTGTGTATGTGCGTGTTTGTTTGTGTGTTTATGTGTTTGTTGTGCGTGTGTGCATGTGTTGTACTCGTCTCGCGTCCTGTCAGTGTCTTGTTATCATAATGTGCAGCACCTGTGTCTTGTCTGTTTAAGCATGTGTGTGTCATTTGTCTCTTGTCTGTGTTTGGCGTTTCCATTGTGGATGTGTCTCACTGTTTGTTGAAAAATAAACGTCTTTGTGAGCAAGTTGCTACGTCTCAACATCCTGCTTCACCCCTCCACCCCCAACCCCTCCACCCCTCCACCCTCAACCCCTCCATAACACAATGACAGTGAACTTGAACCTTCTTTATCAAAACAAACTTATCAGATCTTGCTGTTAAACTGAACATTTAATAGTGACATATGTTCTTTTTTAACAGTACTCGTTTTGATTAAATCTATCATAAACAATTTAGTTTTACAATACTCCAGCTAAATGATCTTTACATCCTGATAGTTACTGTATCATTGATCGTTATGCAGTACCCGAAAATGTACACATTTCTTTCTTGCTGTGTTTACCAGTCATCCCCAAGTCTATATGTCTTAATATCTTGACTAGATCCTTAGATTAGGCATCTAGACTACAGGTTTTATAAACATACCATGTTTGAGTGAACTTTATTTACCCTATATACTGAATCACTGTTGGACATTTTTACAGCTTTCATCGGCAGCACACCTTTGTGGCTAGTTCCTCATCATAAAAGCTTTGCATCATTGCATTTTTGATTTGCTGGTATCATAATTAAAGTCTCAGGTGGGTAGTTCTGTTTCAATATATATGCGAGGCTGAGGGATGCAAGAAACTGTCTTTGATTTAGGGCCTGGTTAATCCCACATGTCACTGTAATATTTGTCATGCCTTGGTGCACTTTGCAGATTTGGTCACCATGAGCACGTTTTTTGCGTAGACCGATGAGAGAGTTTCCAGGAACACAGCAGTGCTGTGGCATTAGGTTTGACAGTGTGAACAGCAAGGCCATCAGTCAGGGGTATGACCCAGCCTTCACTCAGAGAGAGAGAGAGAGAGAGAGAGAGAGAGAGAGAGAGAGAGAGAGAGAGAGAGAGAGGATGATGGAAGAAGATTTTAAAAGCTATATAAAAAACTTCCCATCTTCTTCCATCTTTTCTTTCATTTTCTCATTTGCTTCTCCCTCAAAGTGAGCTTTCGTGGTGCCATCATGGTGATGGGAAACTTGGGTAATTCTTGTGCAGCCTTCTCTGCCAGTACATTACCAGGCAAGCAGATATGTTCCATTGAGCTCCTGAAAGTATTTTGTGCAGTCTATGACTTCTCGGCCCCCTACGTGGCGAAAAACGAGTAGACCTACCGCATGAACAGAGCTGGACGTGACATGAAATTAGCTACCCTTTAATGTTACGGAAACAAACATGCTTCTGGACATGTAGTGCTCCTTCGTAACCTTGGGAGCGACAAATTGTTGCTTTGACCTTCTTAATTGACATCAGGACCACAGTCATGGAAACAATTCAATGGTGGGAATATGGAACTGATGTTAAAACCACATCACATGGACTCTATCCATTTAGAATGCAAGTTAATGATATCCTCACTGATGTGTTTACCTTATGCTATAATGTAGGGTTAGGGTTAGGGTTATTGATTGGCTTGACAGCAAGAGCTATTGCTGTTTACTTCGTTTGCCACATTGAATAATGACCCATCTGTACCAGAAATGCATTAACATGTACAGCAGAGCTTTCAAAGTGGGACATAAAATAAAAAAACAAAAAACAAAATGTAGTCATGCCAGGAAGTTGTATATATAGATAGTCACATGAATAAAACATTTTTTGTTCTTTTGTAAGCTTGTTAGCATATCTGGGTATTCAGAATGGAACAAAGCTTCATCGTATTTTCCTCTACTCAACATTCTTGATTATAAAACATGCTGTGTACACAGTTCATTGGCTTATTCCCAAAAGCCCTGCATGAATTGATTTAGGTATGTTAAATTGGTCTACAAACAAAACTCCACAACGCTGACAGCAAGAACAGCGCAAAGTTTGACACCCAAATTCCTCAGTACAGCTCTTAAATGTAAAGCTACCAGCAGCAAATCCAGGTATAATCAGGTATAATAATAAAAATAAGTTCAATTTATATGGTGCCTTTCTCATGCCCAAGGTTGCTTTACAGAAACATCATAAAAAGAAATGTCAGTGTGCAGGAAAGTATGAAATCCCTCTGAAAAAAAAGGGGGTGGGGGGGGGATTTAGGGGGGGTTTGAAGCTGAGTTTTGAAGGATCAAAGTGAGGGACAATGGCGAACACATTGTGGTCATGTGATCCATAGTTTGGGGGGCCATGACTCTGAATGATCTGCCTGCAGCAGTAACCAATCTGAATTTTGGGACAGACAGAAGACCTGTATCAGAGGCCCTCAGGATCCTGGGCAGGACAGGAGGGGGCCTGGAGCTCAACTAACCAGGCTGGTGCTTGTCTGTGTGGAGGTTTGTATGGGTAATTTCAGTAAAGGCCAGTAGCTGAAAGGCGGGAGATAAGTCATGATTAATGATGTCAAATACAGCACTTAGATCTAAAAGGGGAAGAATCGAGAGAGCAGCAGAATGAGTAGAAAGCAGAAGAGCATTACAACGCCATAAAAAGGCCATCTCTGTGCTTTTGAAATGGTTTCAGTTGGAAAAGGGGAAAGGTTCAAAAAGATCAGTGCTTATCAAGAAAGGCTGTATTTGTTAGAAGTTACCCTTTCTAACAGCCTGACTAAAAAAAGGTGGATTTGAAATCAGATGAAAGAGTTTGAGGGAGGCTGTACACTGACTAGGTTTCTTAAGAGTGGAAGTGATAGCAGAATTTTAAGGGCCTTGAAGGACATAACCTGAAGCAAGAGATCTGTTAACGAAGTGAAAGAGAGACGTAACTAAGACAGACCTCTTTAAGAAGTCGGGCAGGTGCAGCATCAAGGTGACAGGTAGATTAATTTGATTTAGCAATTAACTCAGAGATTGAGCGCAAATTCAGACGAAGAGATCTGACCGCTGAATTAAGAGAATTTATACTAGAGTGAGGTCTTATGGGTATTGAGAGGACATGTTGGTGGATTTTAGTCATTTAAAATCTATGTTGGTAGATTTTAGAAGACTTCGCATTCATCAGCAGTGCAGGGAGGGTGAAGTATTTTGTTAATAGCGGAGAAAAGTATTTTTGGCATTACCTATTTTATTGGGGTTTTTTTGTTTTGGGTTTTTTATTTTGCTTTTCTACAAGAAAATCACAGATGCAAGTCTAGCTTTCATAATCATATAAGACAGAGTAGTAGACTGTGAAAGGAAAGACCTCTGAGGCTGAGTGCCTCATGAAAGGAAAAAAACAACTCAATAATTTACTACAAATTAATGACCTTTTATGGACAAAGGGCACCTTTAACACTTAATACAAATAACTGATCTAAAAATAGTCTTTTTCCTCTTCATCACTGTCATTCTTATCCAAAGACAAGGATGAAGGTCATCTAAATCACAAGCACAGCTGCTTCGTGAGATGTTTTCCAGAAACAGGGCAGAAGAAGCAGGCTGGGATGATCTTCCAAACATGCGTCACGTCTGCCACTGTTTAAACTGCAACGACGATTCGCCACAGAAGGATACATTTTAAGTCTTAGGCTTAATCTGGATGTATAAACTGTTGTATTCTAAGCAGTGAACACTTGCAAAATGAGCCTGTGGGTTGCAGTGCAGTGCAGGTTGAAAACTACCCAAATGCAATTATGTTATATTTTTGATATTGCATGAAGAGACATGTAGATACTTGCAGTGTAACACTGAGTAATTTATGCATAATGAACTTCAATTTGAGTCCAAATTAAATTCACGTTGTTTTGCTGAAAACAAAAGAAGGGAACTACAGTGGTCTTGATGGTGACTTTCTGCTTTTCTACATACAGTCTGCTTTCTGAAGAGCAACAGTCCCCAGACAGATAAAGCATCAGCGTGGAGCAGAAGAATCTTCAAACCTCTGTGATGAAATATCCAATAATACCAGATTCTCAGCTACAGGGCAAAAGGCTCCACTGAGACCACAGAAATGTGCCCTGTGTATTGGGATTTTGTGTGTTTGAAAGACCAAAGACTACTAAGAGTATCCTGTGTTTTCCAGCATGTGGGGGAGGCCAGTATTTACTGACTCACTCAATGATCGCCTTTAATAAAAGCCAATGAGTTGTTTTTCAAAGTCCATGGAAACATCTGAATGAGACTCACAGACCTCAAGTACAGAGATTTTCAGTCAGACTTGTGCTCTTTACAAAAGATACAGCAACTACTTAAGTTGCCAGTCTATGGAAAAAAAAAAACAGTAGAAAGGAAAAGTTTGCATTTTGTGATAAAAGGCCTGACGTGTGAATGAACAATAAATTGCATTTTTTGTCAGCATTTGCTGATGGAGATATTTTAAAGGATACATTTACTATTTGTTATTGTGCATGACACCACTGTATGACACCTCCATGACCTTCTCACTGGGCTTAAACACAATCCAGACACTGCAATCATTTAAGCCTTCAAAACTCCTGTTGCAGTGCATCCCAACCATTTGTAAACTGCGCAAATAAAGTCAGTAAATCTTATAAACAGCATTGGTTTATGAAATGTTGTTTTCAGCAGAAAACAGCTTTATCAGGTTTTTGCAGAGGCTTAAGCGATTTACCCCGCTGGATTGCATTAATACCTGTTGAGAAGCTGCAGAGGAATATAAAGTACCTCAGTACAGCTATTGGTGCGGTTGTTCAGTTATAAATGATGGGGAAAACGTTTCCTTTTAATGAGGCATAGTTTGAAAATGTTTTGTCACAGCACATATAGCATGAATTATTTGTGTTGTTTCACACTTTTTCAGTAAAGAGGCAGCCTATTCAGATATGTTCAAATAAATCAATATATGCATTACAATACAAGACGATCGTGTGGCATACAGATCCAATGACTATGTAATGTTTACAGGAGATGATATGGATCAGTTAAGGGTGTGTTGTGGTTTACCAGAAAATCTTTTTGTGTTCATTTGCATTCTACTGTTAAAAGACCAGTAAAACTTCCCCTAGACTAGATGAGCTTGAAGTACTAGTATTTGGCAAACTACACCACAGCCATACAAAGCCAGCTATGGAGACAGGCAGAGTAAGCCCAGACTCACTGACTAATTTCTCACATCATGGCTTAGAGACAGAGGAACAGTACAATATCTTAACCCAGTTTCTTTTCAGCTTAGTCCATTTCAGGGTTGCAGTGGCAATGGGGCAAGAAAAGAAAATCAGGTGTCTCTGTTCTCATCCACTTCCTCCACCTCCATGCCTGGTATATCTCCAGGGGGGCTTCCTTATCACATGACAGACCACCTCAGTGGACACCTCTCTATGCAGAGGAGCACCAAATCTACTCTGAATTCCTCCTGGATAGCTAAGCTCCTGACCCAGAGTGAACCCTATCGCCTGAAAGCTCATTTTGGCTACTTGTATCTCATTCTTTTGGTCATTATCCTGAGTCCATGATCATATATGAGGGTACAGACGCATGTATCCACTGGTAAACTGAGTGCTTCCCTTTATAGATCAGATCCCTTTTTGCCATTACACTCTGGTACAGCAGCATCATTACTGTGACCACTCTGCCTGACCCAAACATACTTAAAAACTTCTTCACTTGGTGGAAAGCATGACATCCTGTCCTGGGAGATATTCATGGCCTCAGACTTATCTGTTGATCTGTATACTGGTCGATTACAGGCCTCTGTAGACCTCCATATGAGCAAGTGAAAGACATCATCATTATCCACAAATATCACCCTGCCAGAGGCCTTCTCGTCCTTGTATACACCTTTCCATCCTGTCTATAAATATCACCAGTAAGGAGGCAAGGAACACCTCTGGATCAGTCCAACGCCTACACTGAACAATCTTGACTTAATGCTGATAATGCGGACACAGTTCTCACTCTGAGAGTACAAGAACCAAATGGCCTACACTGGTAGTGGCAACATCCCACATACTCCTGAAGTGACTCCCTTACTAGCCTTTGGTCCTTCCTCCTGTGTAGAAGGCATGTTTCTCAGAGCTTCACTGCCTTTGCTGAGCAGAGCTTGGATGATGTCCCTATTACAGTGTTCTCCATAACCTCTTTGAGGCTGCCCAAAAGTAATTTTCCATGGCCCTTACAAACTCCTCCCACGCCCTGGATTTTTGCTCTTTCAACTACCAAAGCAACAACCTTTTTCACCCTTTGGTACCTTTCGGCTGAACCTGTAGTTCCCCAAGCCAGTCAATCCCAAAAAGTCTCTCATGGCATTTCTCAGGGCCGATGCCCATGAGAAAACAAGGTTACTGGGTTGCCACCGTAACAGACTTCATAACACTTCCACAATAGATATCTTGAACAGGGATCACTCAGTCCATTCCCACCTCTACAGGAACATGCAAAAAGTTCTATTGAAGGTGGGAATTGAAATAATTTGGTGCAGAGTTCTCTGCCAGGCTGTCACAGCAGGCAATCTTTACACATCTGGATCTGGCAATTTTCACCACCATCTTATCCAACTCACCTCCAGTGATCAGTTGAAAACACAGCACCTCTCTTCATCCAACTGTACATTTCCGAGCAACCTTGGTGACTGTTATGGACAAAGCACTGAAGTCTAAATAACATATACATGCAACAACCAGACTTTTCTTCTCCACAACGCAATGTAGCAAAGTTGCATTTAAAGTTAGCTTCAGAAGAACTTAATCACATTACACTGGAGAAAGCTCCCGAAGGTAAATGCACTCCCTTTCAGAGAGTTAAAAACAACAGCAAAAATGCAGCTGGGCTCATTCAAAATTAAAATCTTATCTTGGTTCAAAGTAGCCTGCAGACTTACACTGAGCGACATATTGAGACCGAGGTTTCACTGAAACTTCATTCAGTGCATTTTAAAAGGCCACCAGTGATACACTGATACATGGCAATTTGGACTGAGCGACTCAACCACTCAGCCTGTTTTAATGATGATTTTTAATGATGTCTAGAAACAGGGGTTCCACAGTACAGGCCAAGTCAAAAGGTATAACCCATATACTAGAACCAAGCCAGACTATGTGGTGTGCATTTTACTTTGTGACAATATATTTATTAGGGGTAGTTGGTAACTTGGAAAGCACAAACCACTGGAACTCAACTGTGAGAAAAGCAATGACCTCAGATGACCTGGTTGCAGGACACCGAGTAATGGGTAAGATTTTTAAGGTTCGAACATCCGCAAAGATCTTAGGATCAATGCTATGTAGTTGGGCTGCAAGAGACACTGAAAAATAAACAGTTTATTTCTGTCACAGTGGCTGCCCTGGCCTCCTCCCCTTGTCTTATCCGTGTGGGTGTGTCTGTGTGAAGGTGTGTTCCTGTGTCGTGTCTGTTGGATGAGTGTGTGTGCCTGTGTGTATGTCGGTATTTGGTGTAGGCGGAGCGCTTCTTGTCGTGAATGTTCGTTAGTGTTACTCGTTTCACCGGTGTCTCGTTAAGGCTGAACGTATATAAGCGTGTGTCACTGAGTATTTGTCGGTCTATGTCGATGCTGTGGTCCTTTCGTGCGCGCGAATATCCATGTTGCTGTAATCGGTGACAAAACGAAACTACAATAAACGTGTCCTTTTCCCCGAGCTCTGCATCCCTGCCTCCCTTTTTTATAGCGCGGCCGAGCTCTCCCGTGACAGTTTCCACTCTCAACCCAAGAGTAATGCGAACACATGTAAAAACTCCAGGACATTTCTATATGACGTATGAAGTTTCTTGTCTCTTTGCCTCACATATACAAACTGCTGAACTTCATATATGCCAGTGCTACTGCGTTTGGATGGACAAATGGTGTATGACGGATGGATGAAGGAACGGATAGTAGCCAGCGAGTGCAGTTGTAAGGTAGCTGGTCTCTAAAAGCGTCTCTGAAAGCTCCCCTGCTTGGTGATGATAACAGCTGGAAGACTCAAAGCAAGCCGCTGCACCCATCATATCTAATAGGGTTTACACTACTATACTTAGAAATCAGTAGCGTCATGGATTTCCATCGACACCTAACAGTGAAGGCAATATTTGTTCGCGCAGCTTGACGTGGTTATGGCAAGCCTGGTAACTGCTTGATTTTTTTTTTCTCATTTAGTCAGCTTGTGTGTGCACAGCCTGGTTGCCAGGATACCGTCCTTTCTGATGCAGCGCTTCTGCTGTGACTCGGGAGTAACAGTTAGCTAAGGAGGTGTGGCTGGATGTGGCGTAGGCCAAGTTCTCCATCCATATTTCAGATAGTGGAGATACAGCATAAAATGTGTCCAATTCAGATGTTTTGACCTATTTAAGAATTCATTTTAAATCAAACACATTGTTCTGGGTTGTGTGGCCATAACTCAGGCAAATAGGATGACTAGGATATAGAGACCCAAGAAATGGTATATGTATGTGTTGTTCACGGTCTGTTTGTGGTTGTTTTAATTGTATCTTTTTATTTTTGTAACGAGATGCTGCTTCGCACACTGTAAATCAAATTTACCTTTGGGTACAAATAAACTAACCTAACCTAACCTTACTATAGATTATCATTAATGTGTTGATTGATATTGCATTTATCTGTCATTCTCTTAATCAGAAATTCTATCAAGAAATCTGACAACCCTTTTTATATAAACTGTCTGTCACAACTGATTGACAATTGACAAACGGTGGCAATGAACACGACCGATTTCTTTCACTCACAAGAAAGACGCTTGGTGCATACCCTGCCCCCATACAGAAAGGACTGTCCTTTCTGTAAGCGTCGTGTTCATTGTCACCGTTTGTCTTTGGCTTTGACAGCATTCAGGCCCTCGTTAAATGAATCATGCCCAAGCTTTTTGTACTTGAAGAAAAAAAAAAAAGCTGGGAGCTCCTTCTGAAAGTCGTAATTGCTCTGGTCTATTAAACATTGTTTCGTGACTATCAGTGAGTTGTTAATTGGACATGGATGTGGGCAGGACTATTCAGTGTGCAACTTTAACACTTGACCTTGGTGAAGAGCCCCCCAGAGGAATTGTTTTTAGCAACAGCAAATCCGCATGGGTCCCATTAACAAACGAAAGATGACGCCGAAGTCTATTGAAAGTGTACTTTCTTTAGTTATTACACTTTGCGGCATTTAATCAAGTTAGTGTGGCAGATCATCATTTTGTGTTTTTTTTTTTCTTATTTGACTTACACATTCCAGTTCTCCAGCCTTGTCTCACTGCACTATATCAATGACAAACCACGGTTATTAAAATCACCATGTTTTGAGAACTCAATTATGCGCCAGTCAAATGCAAAGAAAGGCAGTGCTGAATTATTTGATCACCCTGACATGCCAGAAAAATGATATGATAATTACCATAACAGCATCCTACAGTTCTGATCTTTTTACAAAGACATTTTATACATAGTCAACACCCAGGAAGCAATCTCATTTTCTCCTCATTGTTTCATAGAACAAAATTTCATTTAGGTAATTGGAACCATTTTAATACAACTTGACTGAAATGCCAGTCAGGCAGAGCACACACACACACACACACACACACACACACACACACACACACACACACACACACACACACGTAAAGTGTAACCTTCATTATCAGAGTCAAAAAAACATGTATATCTATGACCTGTTAAAAATACTAAACACCGAGCTTTCAGATGACTCTAATTGGATTTTCTTAAGCGGTGTTTTACTGAGTTTCTCTTGGCAGTGCCCACCATCAGAACGCACAGTTAACTCCAGCACTCCAAAGCAAAACACCTCCCCTCAACCTGCTGAACACATCAGGCTCTGCATCAAAGCAATCTAAACAGCTTTATCACCCACGCTCATCTCTACCACATTCGGCGGGGAATTCCACAGAATCGCGCTCCATCTGCGTGATTGTCTTTTGCGAAGACATTTGGCGAATGGGCCCTCCGAGATAGTGTTGGAAGGAATGTGAGGCAATTATGACAGCGCTCGCGCAGATTGGCGCAGGGCACAAAATGTAGCGTTCGTTCGTCCTGCATCACCGCCGTGCTTCTTGGGAGTGGTTCTTGTCGCTGGTCTAGGGGAGAGGTTAACAGGTTGGGAAGCAGAGTGCGTGGGAGGCTGGGTAACCTTTATTATACCTATCGATCGCGAATGGACTGTATTTGGACAGCTATCTACGCACATGCTTGTTTTAAAAATGCTTCCTCAACGTAATAGTCATAATCAATGATTTACAGGGCTGCAGGAGGTAAAATTAAAATGCACGAGGAAGTTTTAGAGCAGCCCTGTGTCTCCCTCTCTCTCTCTCTCTCTCTCTCTCTCTCTCTATTATAGAGTGGATCAATAATAAATGAGTTCATTGGGCTGTCAGATTTCAGGCACGGTCAGGGACCTACATGGAAACTCCTACTTCTCCATCTCAGTTTGTGTAATGTCATCCACCCTGCCAAGGTCTAGGCCAGAGAACAAAGCCCCTCCCCAGAATTCTAATCTAATAAACTGGTAAACATCTGCTATGCCATTACACATGAAAATATGAGTTTCTGTTATGTTTCCAAAATAGGTTACCCAGGTATCTGAAATCATTAATAAAACCAATTTTCATCGCAAATCATCAGTAGCAAGAAACTAATAATACATAATGTGATGAACGGTGAAGGTGTAATAGATTGTTTAAATATTCATTTGATTATCATTAATTAGAATATCCTCACAACTCTGCAAATTAAATACAGATATATTTAACTGCAAGTTCCATACAGGATTGATTATAGATTTTGTTACAGACAATGAGTAATGGAAATAAAACATTATTGAACTGAGTGATCCAACAACAGAGAGACTGAGAGAGAGAGAAAGATAAAAACTCAAAGAAATGACCCTGATGAGCTCGGCTGGGCTGGATGTACCCTGACAGAGCAATGAAGCACTAGGGGACTGTGGGGAGCTAAGGACATTAGAGGAAGCGGAAAGGGAGGGAGAGTGCAGCTGGAGGGGGGGTTCGCCCTGCTGTAAAGCCCGGGTGCTCCACAAGCTCATTAGATGACTGGAGTCGATGTGCCCCAGTGGATGTAGCATGATGAGCTGACAGCTGAATTCCTCTTCAACACTGTTAAGAAAGATACTTACGCCATGGGTCTCC
This sequence comes from Tenebrosternarchus preto, assembly GCA_025802075.1. Classification (NCBI taxonomy): domain Eukaryota; kingdom Metazoa; phylum Chordata; class Actinopteri; order Gymnotiformes; family Apteronotidae; genus Tenebrosternarchus; species Tenebrosternarchus preto. Next base: position 5,236,761 of record JAOYMR010000003.1, read on the forward strand.
ACGTCATCGTGACACCAAGAGCTGGGAGGGCTATGACGTCATTGGAAACTGCTCCTCCATTTGATCAAATAAGGTTCGACGCAAAGCACGCTGACCATATTCTGTTAAAAAAAGACCCAAGGTAACTAAAAAGGCTAACTAATACAGTAAAACGTTAATGCAAACGAGCAACAGCAATGAATGTTGACAGTATTTTGGGCTGTTTTCCTGAAAAGTTACTGATGTTTTGCGAGACAGAGCACAGGTTTAATTCACAAACCTTTCAGATTTTGACTTGCAATTTCCACATACAAGAGCGACAACAAACACACTGAAATTCAATCACCCAACCCCTACCCACAACACACCTGAAGATCGGGCAGGACGCAACCCCCACCCACAACACACCTGAAGATCGGGCAGGACGCAACCCCCACCCACAACACACCTGAAGACCGGGCAGGACGCAACCCCCACCCACAACACACCTGAAGATCGGGCAGACCCACCTGGACAGGGAAAGTGGAAAGAAGACAGTTGGAAGAATTCACCATGGCACCACCTTTTTGTTTTCACACACAAATCCTTAAAGCCCTATTGAACAGATTTAAACATCATTTTCTCAGGTACCTTAAGATGTTTGCCATGTGCTGTATTTAAACTGAATTAAAATTACATCAAAGTACAAACATTAAGATTTTCAGAAATGTGGGAAAATGGTGCAAAAAATATAAGTACAGCACAAACTTTGAGCTCATAATACAACATTATGCAAATTTTCAAAGTAATGCTTTGCCCATTGAAAATGCCTTCAGCAACATTTCTGTATATATAGTGCTGGGATTTTTTTTGCTGTTTAAAACAGTGCCTACACGTTTTGGTAAGTAGATTCAATAAATACACTTGAGAGCACTGTATGAACGGATAGCTTTAAGAGTTTTTGAAGTGACTTGCTCAGTATAAACCTCAACATTCATATGCTTTTGTAAGAAGTATATCCATGTTCCAGGGATTAACTGGAAAATGTGTTTCAGGTAAACTACCCTCGAACTGGTTGCATGATACAAAAGATTACGACTCAATTACTTATTGATAATCTGATTATACATCTATGAAAGTGGAATTTATTACTGAATTTGATTCATATTGATAATACTAATCATCAGTTTTGTTATTTTTTTAACAGTAATTCATGTTGATAGAATTAAACCTGGAGCCAATGGATTTGTTTTAGTTTAAGACACTTTTAAAAAGAAGAAGAAAAAAGATATGTGAGGATTTGGTCTCAGGGGACGCATTTATCAGGTTTAGTGTACACCGAAGAAACCATTGTTTAAAAAAAAACTGCCATGGGCGTGCACACACACAGTCGGCTTTCTGCAGTCCATCTCCGCATGACAAAGGAAAGGAGGAGGTTTTACTTCAGCGTGTGTGGCGTGGGAGGATGTGAGATGACGTCCGAGACCAAAAGGTTATTGTGGAGTGGATACGAAAAAAGCGCGTGAGAGCGAGCAGCCTAGGGGGTCGATCACCGCAGCCATGGCCGCGCGTTGGGCGTAATCAACTTACACACAGCGAGTGTCTCCGTGCGCAAAGATTCCTTCGTCATATGATGAATTCGTTCATTATTTTTAATTAGATCGCTACCCTCCGCTTTCATGGCCGCTGTGATCTACCTGTGGAGCCGGGTGCTACAGCTGGTCTATATTGACACCAGTGTCTTCGGCACATTGAGCCAACGCAGATTCCACGCACCGTCATCCACACATTCCCCCTGGGCGTCGCGGCGCAGCCTCATAGATTTTATGACTTCTTCGCGTTCACAGAACTTGAATGCTTCCAAGACAGTAATGGGATATATGGCTGCATTTTCCCTGACGGAAAAAAGATCAATATTCCCTTTCCATCTGCAGTACAGATTCGCTTCCCCGTGGACTTGGTTTAATTTCTTTGTCTGCTGCATACGTTTTATGATATAAATTGCAATTCGTTTGTTTTCGTCATGCATTTTTTATAGTTTCGGAAAAGTTTCCTCAGGATGGCAAAACATGCCAGTTCAATAAGCACTGAGCCACTATGATAATTAGATTTAATGTCTGCCTTTGTGTTGTTTTTAAGATATGCCATGTCAGGAGATTAAATCTACATTATTATTTTAGAACTGTATTATGAAACTGGCCATCTTATGATATTGTATGTGTTATACTAGCTAGCAGCGTTTCCTATGTGTCGAGAGTGATCACAGAAAAGATGGGTAAAAAGAAAGGTTTTAAAAGACGCTCTAGACTAAGACCACGTGTGCAGAAGGGGAACGTTTCGGAGCATCACGTTTTGCTCGCCTTAGTCGGATCTGCACGTCACCTAAATTCCTTTAAGAACACGCGAGACTGACAGAATGCTGGTTTATCGTAGAACCACCTCTTGTTCCACCAGACACCTAAGCTAGTAAGACATATGTTTACAATTCAGTCACACTTTAATCTCATTCAGAACTGCTAGAGTTTTAGCGTTTCAGATACTTTATGTGTTTTAGAGTAACTGGTAGAGACAGAACCTCACAAGTGTTTTAATAAAGCCCATCTATGCGTAGCGTCCCAACACTGGCATATGACATAATTTCTGTTTTCTGTTTCTCCAACCATCTACCTCTTTTATATACGTATCTTTTTATCCACCTCTTTCTGTGCGCATTTTGTGAAGTCGTTAGGACTCAAAAATCCTAAAGTAACAATCATTTTGAAACTTAATTATAAAACCTTTTCAATAACAGGAGTGTCATCACAAAGCACATATTTGTGTTTACGGAGCTGACGTCTTAGCTGACGTCTAATAAAGTTCAGTGTATGTATAGGCTGTTTTGAGTGGTAAACTGTATGCACTTAGGGTGGTTCTAGTTGACCAACTAAGTATAATCGTCCAAATCATGATCACTGTTTTGGGGTCAGTTATCAGATATTGGGGTCAGTTTGGGTCAGTCAGATATCCAGTCCAGTTTCTGTTTCTAAGTCTTGTGAACTTTAATGCAATGTAGGCCACACTCTTTTATAATAATGTTATCAAGACTTTTCCAAAACTTTGCCACACTTTATTTTGTATTTACAGATATGATGAGGAGGGGGGGAGGGACTTCTGAAACTACCATGGTCCAGACCTCAGTGTCCTAATAGTTACGGCCCTAAGTAAGAAAAACACTTGTCATGTGTCCAGAAACTCTGTCCATTAACAACTCACATGCTGGCCACACATATAAAATCATATAATTATAATTGGGAATCTATCAGTTACAAATTCTGGTTTATGACCAAGATCTGTGCTTTTAAATAAGCAGCCACTGCAGTTGGCTACAGTACGTCTAGCAGGATTACATAAACGGTTCAGTCTTATGGCAACAAAACAGTTTGTGTCCTTGGGATCTCTGAATAGGTTCTTGAATATAAGGATTAACAAAGACTATTGGAGAAAAGCCAACACTAACTCAATTCTAGATGTTTCTAAATCACAAATGAATTGTTATCCACATTTAATTTGATACCCAGAACCCAATTCTGATTAAACTAGTAATCAGGGGGTTTTACATTAAGGAAAACAAAAAATTATAGATGTTATTATAACTGTGAAACCAGGATTCACGTGCTATTGTATAGCAATGACTATTTTGACACATTTGTTTTTAAAATTATAACTGAATAGCAAACAGTGCATCCAAATAATACCTTGCAGAGCTTGGCGTCAACATGCACTGCTGACATCAGAGGGTGAGAAGCGCGGGAGGGGTGGGGGTTGGGGGAGGGGGGTGCCACGAGACAATACTTATTTCCACGCCGTGCCACCTGGATCTCAGAACAAGGCCACGACTCGTCAGAGCTGCATAATTATATAAAGGAAAAAGTTACCATTATGAAGATTTTGATTTCACTACAATTCAGTCAAGAAAGCGCAACTTTTTACCTACTTCAGTCAAGAGGAGTCAGGCAGCGTATTAAAAGCTATTGAAGGGATTTTAACTATATTGCCGTCTAAAGGTTCTGTGACTCGCCGAAAGCCTTTGTGAACCGCACAGTTTCCAACATGAACGTTTCGGTATTAAACGCGGACATTAACGTGTCAGAAGTTTTCCATCCGCTGACGCCGAGCAACAGCTCCTCGCGTGGTCTGCGCCTTGATTACCGGTCTCTCATCACCTCAGCCACAATGTTTGCTGTCGGTGTTCTCGGCAACCTCGTCGCCGTTGTGGTGCTCTGCATATCCAAGAAAGAACAAAAGGAGACAACATTCTACTCTTTAGTCTGTGGCATGGCAATCACGGACCTTTTGGGCACCTGTTTTACGAGTCCAGTTGTCATCGCTACGTACATCGTGGGCAGGTGGCCAGGTGGCGCGCTGCTCTGTCATCTTTTCTCCTTTTCCATGCTGTTTTTCGGTTCCGCTGGAATGTCGATCTTGTGTGCCATGTCGGTGGAACGATACCTGGCTATAAACCATGCGTATTTTTACTCTAAGCACGTGGACCGGACTATGGCACGATTTGCTCTGTTGGTCGCCTATTTTGCGAACATAATTCTGTGTGCAATGCCAAGCTTTGGGTTCGGGAAGCACGTGAAGCACTTCCCAGGAACGTGGTGTTTTCTGGACTGGCGCGCGTTGGACGCGCTCGGCGCCTCTTATTCGTTTCTTTATGCAGGATTCATGCTGGTCTTGATAGCCGTAACTGTCTTGTGCAATTTCGCCGTTTGCCGCTCCCTTGTGAGCATGAGCAAGAAGACGCGCGTAACGAGAGCAGAAGCGTGCGGGCACACAGGATCGAGGCGCGTGTTCTCCAAATTACCGTCGGCCACATCAGCTGCAGAGATTCAGATGTTTTGGCTTTTAATTTTCATGACCGTCGTGTTCCTCATTTGCTCCATCCCTTTGGTGGTGAGTACGTTACTCTGGGCGGTTTACTTATGTAGACCGTTATTTATGTAGACCGTTCTTTAAAGCTATGTACTCCAGTCTCACTTACTGTTTTTTGTCCTCTCCATAGGTGCGTATCTTTGTCAATCAGATATACGGACCTGCTTATATAGCCGCGGGCGGACAGCCGGATTACAGAAGTGATCTTCTAGCCATTCGATTTGCTTCATTTAACCCAATACTAGATCCATGGGTGTATATTCTGTGCAGAAAAAGTCTGTTTACTAAAGGCTGCGAGCGAATCAAACGCACCGTTGGACTGAGTGGACCACGTCACGTGCGCCCTTCGGCTTGGGTAGGCCAGCACTCGCCCCCATCATTTGCACATAGCAACGACACCAGTTACGTGTCGTTGCGCACAGCTTCATGTAGAAATGCCGCCGGAAAACAAACGACGGCGAACACAAAATCCTATGTCGACCTAACTCTTCGCCAGACATGGGACTTTGACAACACACTGGAAAACTTCCATCCGTTCAGCGTCGAACAGAACCCAGGAATCGAAAGCGAAGACGTATCCAGCTCTAAACTGATACATGCGAAGACTGCTGGGTGTGTTCAATCGTTACCACTGTCATGTGCTCAGCGGACAGACGAAAAAATACACAGCAGAGATAATCACCAAAACAAAGCAGAGATAGTCACCTGCACGTTCAGCACACCAAGTTCCTGTCTATCAGAAAAGTGTGTCTGAAAACGTACTTTGTACTGGACAATCCAATTGCAGTTTGAATGGCATTTGCTCCTGACGGTGTGACGGGCACTGCGTTCAGTGTTGTCCTTTCTGTTGTCTACTGTTAGCATTTTGATCAAGATTACATGTGAATGACAATAACGTTCTTATTGTACACATATAGACGTTTTGGGAAATGTAAATTCTATGAATTAGCATACTTTTTATATCAAATAACCCATTTATAGGGGTTGTATTTCCAAAAGTATTTCCAATCATATAAAATTTCGTAATATGCTAACTGTATTTAAAGATTTATTTATGAACCCTGCTTGTTTGGTACTGATGTATAATGTTGGTTTTGCATGCTTGGTCATATTTTAATGACTTGTACAACTGTGAACAACGTACTGAAATTAAAAATGAATGAATTTGTGTAATATTGTGTAATCAGAGATATTTTACTCAGTGGGTCTCTTTTAACTCTAAAAAGACTGAAAAAGACATTTTAAAAATGAAAATGACATCTTAAAAATGTTTCACGGCTAGTAACAACACATTTAGCCAGCAGATGGCAGTACAACACAATACAATTACGTCTTCACTGACCGGCCTGCTCAAGTTGTGCATTTGAGTTTATATATGAGTACAGTATCAACCGTGACGTTCATCACTGTTTTGCTGTCATCACTGGAAAGTAAATACATTCATATTTCATGTTTATCTCTCTCTCTGGACAGTTGAGCATATGTTCAGAATTGTCCAAAAGTCTGAAAATATAAAAATAAGGTATTCAAATAAAGAGTTTTGTATTATTATTATTATTATTATTATTATTAACAATAATAATAGTAACAATAGTTATTATCATCATCATCATCATCAGTAGTAGTAGTAGTAGTATGGGTTGAACAAGTGAAACTTTCAAAAACACTGGAGGATATGTACTGTAAACATACTGAGAATGTTCTGGTTAACGCCGGAACTCTGGCAGTTCATTTTGCAGACTGCAATCATAATATTTAATAGATTAATATATTTTCCAGAAATAACCTCTTCCTTATAAAAAATGCGTGAAGATATCATCTTATTCTAGCAAACAGGTGTCAGTCTTTAAAAACTATAAACCATATAAACGTTTAAAATTAGTTTATAGTTTTATTATTGGTGGTGAAAACATTATGGTTTAAGCACAAAACATCCGCTCTGGACCTCCTGTTTTCTCCCACGCCGAAACAGTAGAATAATCCTTTTGGACACATTATTTTTTCATGCCTTCCTGAGAATTCATCTTTAACCTTTGTGAGGTCTTTGGGTCTGTGGGACCCACATTTGGGTCTGTGGGACCCATATTAAAAATTTCATCAATTTCATAAAAGATTTCAAAAAAATCCCATATTAAAAATTTAGCTTAAGAAAAAATAATACAAATAATATTTTTTCAAACTAAGATTCATTGGCCTTGGCTCATTTTCTGTGAGGAACATAAATCAGAAAATATTTTCAATGACCCCCCCAGGTATACCCCCCCCCCTTCACATTTATATTACATACAGGGTCTTCGGGTCCACTGGACTAGGCTAGTCAAATTGTGGAAATCACAGGTCCTGTGCACCCTCATTTTCCCTCCCTCCTCTCTGGATGGACCTGTGTGTGTGTGTGTGTGTGTGTGTGTGTGTGTGAGAGAGAGAGAGAGAGAGAGAGAGAGAGAGAGAACGAGCTAGAGAGAGAGAGAGAGAGAGAGAGAGAGAGAGGCCGAAGCCCTTGGTGTGAGAACCAACAGTGTGCACTGTTCCTGAAAAAGTTTGCAACATTGTTGCAAAATTGGACCAATCAAAACTATCTGGACCAGAGACCGTATATATAAGTGGACTGGACGACACGAGTGAAAAGTGAAGCCTCCGTGTGTCAGCTGCCCTCTAGT
>JAOYMR010000003.1:5252799-5287562 GCA_025802075.1 Tenebrosternarchus preto
CTCTATCTAACCTGAACACCCTACCTAACCTGAACACTCTATCTAACCTGAACACCCTACCTAACCTGAACACTCTATCTAACCTGAACACCCTACCTAACCTGAACACTCTACACAAGAATACAAGAGACTTTTCCCTCCAATGCCTTCATTCATCCCTTTCTTTATCCACCAATCACAAAAGAGCTTTGACGTGATATCACCAGCACCTATGCCAAGCAAACCCATCAACCAGCAACAGGTGTTCTGCAGAGAGAATCTCAGCCAAGCTCAGTTCATGGCAGGCTGGCATTGCCACAGGCACTACAGACTGAGGCCCAAGGCCAAACCCGGGGCCAAACCAGGGCCAAACTGGGGCCAAACTAGGGCCAAACCTGGTCCAAACCAGGGCCAGTCGCAGAGCAGGCTTAATTTTTTGACTCCTCATACGCAGCAGCCAGCGTTTGTGTTCCTTGCGAGACCTGCTGGCTGGTGCCGGCGCCTAACCAACCACTTCCACTCTCATAACCTCATGACCTCTACCACACTGCTGCTGATATGCCAAGCAGGCAGGGCAGAGAAAGCGGGAGACCACAACAGAACAGTGCACACACACATAGATGCACAGATACACACAGAGACACACGGGTACACGGGTACATACACGCATACGCACTCGTAAAGATTACACATACACAAGCACAAACATGCACTCCCAGGCACACAGCACACACACAAACACACACACACACACACACACACACACACACAGACACACACACGCACACACAGTCAAACAAGAAAGCAGACTGATTCATACACATGTAAACAAGAACGCACACACAGACACACATAATGTAGAATTAACTAGAAATAACAAATAACAGACTGGAAATACAGTATATATGCACAATACAATATTGGACAGACAATTAATAAAAACATTATTACCTAAAAGTACTGTCAAATTATTTTCTCCCTTGCATGTTGCACACAGATAACACTGACACTGCAAAAAAAACAAGACCAACCCTCCGAGCACCTCTGTCAGCTCTGCCTTTAGTATTTTTAGGCCTTGATAAGGCATCATACAGATAATCATATAGAAGGTCAAATTTTTGTATCCTCTCTAGTCATGCGCTACTGTAGAGCAGCTACACACACACACACACACACACACACACACACACACAGAAGCAGTCCAACGGTTGTGTGCAGGGCGTGTGCAAGACCGACCAATGACGGCGTGCGAGAAGGCGGGACTTATAAAGAAACGCTCAAAGCCATGCAAGAATAGCGGCTCAGTGAATGACAACTACAGAACGGAAATGTCAACATAAAAGAAGAGCCAAATCCCAAACATTTAAGGCATTTTGGAAATGCCGGCTAGATAGATTTTGTGCATTTTTTTTAGTCCTCAAAAAAATCTCTGGGGAAAAGTGGACGTATAGTCACCCTAGACTAAACAAGCATGAAGAATACTTCTTTCAAACAAAATCATGCTAAAACTGACACCTCTGTGAACATTCTACTCTATTTTAAATAAACACCCCTTTCCAAATCTGGAAGCCATTATTGATCAAATTTGTTCAAGTTCAATATTATAACTAAATTCTTTCAAACGAGTGCCTTTGAGCTCCAACAACACTGATGATAACTACGGATTTCCTTCTGTTATAAAGCATGACAACGACAGTAACCGGCCCATCTGACCGAAGGATCACAGTAACAACCTGCGTTGTTGAAGAAAGAACCAACGAGGAGCTCGAACACCACATCCAGCCCGCTGAAGTGACGACCAGAGAGGTCGGAAAACCCTCGCTGAGAGGAGAATCCATCTTTCAGCTGTCAAACCAATAGGCGACCTCGAGACACAAGCCTCATCGTAGGTCCATTGGAATCGCAGTTCATCATCTTCACACGCAGCAGTGAATGTAATTGCTGTGATTCAGGCTACTTCTTCCTCTGAGTAGTTTTAACTGGCCTCCTCTTCATCTAAGTGTCTTACTCTCGTTTCCTGTGATAACCAATACAGCCATGATTAAATGCTTTTCAGAAGGCAGTGACAGAAAGGGGACACTTGGGTGAGCAAGTCCTTAAATGGGAATAAATGAAGGGGGGAGGGGGAGGGTTACCGGAGAAGATAGTATTTCACTACAGAGGTTTTTGTCTGAATGGTTACAGAGACTTTGAGAGGCAGAAGAGGGTGAGAGAAAGACAAGAAGAAAAAAGAAAGAGCGAAAGAGAGAGAGAGAGAGAGAGAGAGAGATACTGAAAGTAGTTATTACCGATAGGACCTAGTGGAAATAAAAATGAAAACTGTCATTTTTCAACAACCAATTCTTTATCACTATCTACCAAAAATGTGTATAAAGGCAGTGTGAACGCACTGATTCGCAGGTTTTAACCGCCCTCTATAGGTTTTAACCGCCTTTATTTTACATTTCCAAAAACGAATGTTCAGGTAGTTACATTAATCAGGTCTCCATCAGATCTCCTCACAGGCCACCCTATCCTCACACAGCTTCGGACTGTAGCTTGTGGCTCATTTGTTCAAATTAAGCTTGGGGAGTTTTTTTTTTTGGGGGGGGGGGGTGAGGCAGCCATTAGTGCGTCTGGATGAACAAACGACATTCAAAGCGTTTCCATGTCACCCCGGTTCAGCCCCAGACGGCCTGCGAGTAATGACCTGGCCGGCCCTTTCAAAGAGGCCGACGCCACCATGATTAATGCATCTGACCCAGCAATTGCAGAAGAATACAGCTTATTGTATTAAAGCACCGCTTCCAGCCACAAACACTGGCGTACAATAAGCCTACTTAACATTCTTTCACAAAAAAAAAGAGAAAATAGTAGGAGGAGCCTTACTGGGAGATGATTTGATAAAGAGAAAAGTCAATACCCTTCATCCATTCGGCCTGTGTCCGTAACGATCTGAAGGGGTGCAGAGCAGGAACCCGGGGAGACCACAGCCGGGGTCGGAGCCCAAACCGAGCGCGACCCCATTCGCCTTTTGAGTTGTATTTTTTTATTTTTTTTTGATTCTCAGAGAACAGTAAAAGAAGCTCTGTTGGATTTTTTCGCGTGATAGGACGGGCTCACTGTGGCGCTGCCACTAGAGCGGGCGGTCCCGGGGCGCTGCTGGGGCGGGCCTGACCCGGGGCAGACGTGCCGTGTTCTCACTCCGCCCTCTGCCTGTGCCCCAATCAGGGCAAATTACACTGCAGTGTCAGAGGCTAAGCTTACAGGGACAATTTGTGGCTAAATCTGGGATGGAGCGGCAATTACACCGTGTTCCAAAGCTGGCGGAGGAACGACTAGAGGAGGAGAGGGGAGGTGGGGAGATGAGCAGGGATAATATCAACATGAATGAGTCAAAGTTCTCTCTCTCTCTCTCTTTCTCCCCACAAGGGAGAGGAAAAATCAATTTCAACTTTTTAAGCAGAACATCTGTGGTTTCCTCCCTGAAAAAAAAACATGCAGTTCTAACGGTAGTGTGAGAAAGGACTGGTAGGCCAGCGAGGAGGGAAGCCCCTGCCTCCTTACAGGCATGTTTCACACAGACCGGCAAGCAAAGTAGGAGAGACCAGAACAGGGCATCTGTGTCTCTCCACGTGCTTTTGCCGACTCACAGAAGCGCCTGCTGGATGGCTCGAGGGCACTGACGTTGAGCCCTCGGTGAGGTTGGAGCCTAGGTCAGCTAACGCTGAACCGTGCGCTCTTTAAGGCAGTGTTACAGGAGACCGGGAGTCAGATTTCTGTTGTTGTACAGGTCCACAGCTACAGTTTTGTCTTTCAGTCATGGATGTAACTGTTAAGTCCACACAGGCACATTCCAGTGGAGAGTGCAAACCTTATTAAAGTGCAAACATGCCCTCAACATTTCCTCACTGTAAATACAGCACAGCCTAGTGCAACTGCTTTTCTAGGATATTTTTGATCCGAAATATCAGTGATTTCATGAAATCGATTCTGTATTCATATAGTATGTTTAATTATTAAGTAAGGTCCAGATGGTACCAATATTTGTGTATACACACACACATATACACACACACACACACACACACACACACACACATACACACACACACACACACACACACACACACACACACACCTTTCAAAATAACATGCCAATTAAACATCATTGCCTGTGACAGGCTTATGCTCTCTGACTACACACTACAAGACAAATCCCACATCCTTAGGAAGGGATGTTACACATCTCAGGTTTTCCTCCACCAACTCCTGTCTTTTCCTATTAATCTTCTGTGCTTCATCTCGGAGGATCTTCTGACCACAACATGAAGAACATCTGTGTGCTGTTGTTCCCCTATGCAACAGTGAAACATCAACCCCAGTGGAGGTGTCAGATGGTTTTGTCAGACAATCTGGAATATAGTGCTGTTGCTGTGCAAGATCCACAGAATGAAACCCCTTATCAGCCGCCGGAAGAGAAGCAAACAAACATGTTTGACTTCCAGACAAGAACACACATGGACATGGAAGTCCTGAAGGATGTCCTGACAGGCAGGACATTGTCTCCACTCTCCTGGACTCCTGTGAAAGCACTGCTGCTGAGATTCAGTAGGTGGTAAAGTGTGGAACAGGGTCTCCCCAGTCCTCAGAGTCCAGCGTATGCAACTGTTCTGCAGCTGTGCACAGCTCAACCATATTACCCTAACTGCTAAATTTGGTTCAAGAGTTTTTATCAGATTACTAAATTATCATAAACGTTAAACCAAATTCATAAAGAACTTGCTTGTAAATTAAAACATTCCAGGTTCTGTAACATTCGAAATGCCTGTAAATAAAATAAGGTGAGCAGTGGATAAAATTGAATACACTCATAATTGTAATGTACAACCTGTCCACTTTTACTAATCTCTTACTGTCAAATGGAGATTCCAAAGGAAATGTCGCGTGCGTTCAACATTAGACCATTTTTTAAATCTAGTTTTCGTTTTTAAGTAAACCAGTCTACAAGCGCCAAGGAGTCTACAAAGGTAAAAAAAAAAAATTTTAAAAAAAGAATCACACCTCTAGCACTCTTCTTGTACAATGTACAACATTATCCAGCAAACACAGAGTGACAAATATTGAACACAGACTAAATGACAAAATCGCTACACGCGCTCGTTGAAGTGCGCGTGGGGATAAATGTTTAGATTAATTGTAGACTCGCACAGGTACTGTACACTCACATAGTCCAACATTTCACATAAGGTAAAATAATGACCCATACACAAACCAGCGAATTCAGATAAATAGTCGTAATCCATTTTCATTAAGTAAAATAAACTATGTGATAATGAAACTGAAGAATTAAAGAAATTTTAGCGCGTTACCGAATATCCTATGCGCGCTGGATAAACCCGTGTGCGCGAATTCCGTATAGCTTCGCGATCCTCGTCGGTATCTTGGCATGTCTTGGATGTAAAAGTCCGTAAGTTCACCTTTAAAGGAACATAATTTTTTAAGCATTTATATTTCTCACGTGTAGGCTACGTCCTGCGCTTAAGCAAGACTCAAACTCTTCTAAGACTTTAAAGTGAAGGAAAACCGGGAAGCACCTCCCTCTATGACCATGCCTCTCCCCGATTAGGCTATCCCATTAAAAAAACATCCAATTAAATAATAATAATAATAATAATAATAATAATAATAATAATAATAATAATAATAATAATAATAATAATAATAATAATAATGTTTATTTCTAGTGGTCTCGCAGATGCAGGTTGACTATTTATGGTTCATCAGTACGTCTAACATGAAAAATGGACTACATTCAAGCTTATTACCCCCTAATTAAACCATGTCACTGTGAATTCCCGAAGCAGGGGGTACTATCAGATCATCCAAAATCAATTCTTTAACAGGCTGTTAACATTGATTCAGAAATGTATAATCCAATCTTGTCACTCCCCCGTCCAACAGTATTAGAACTTTAAACAGATGTGAAAAATTACTCACTGACACAAATTAAATTAATACAACATAATGTTCCAGAGATATTTCCCGTTTGAAAAACACGTCAAATGCTAAAAGCACACCATCCATCCCTCCACAATTGACCCTTTTATGCCTCATGCTTTAAGCAGAACAGTTCTCTGGAATTTCTCTCTCTGGAACAGGAGTTTATCCGATGATGTCCGATTCATCCACAGAGTCTGGCAGGATCTGCACGAGAGGATATACCTGGACTCTTCACCCGCCTGACAGGTCATTCCTTCATCAGCTTTTTATTCAAGTACAAATCTGAAACTCCCATTGTTGCTGTGGTTCAGTGTGGCAAAATGTTCGTAATATCAGGGGTGTTTATGTGCACATCGCAGTACTGTTTGTGGGAGGTAATGATGTTCTAGAACTGGGCTAATGGAAGTCACATGTTACACTTCCCAAACCACTGCACTGATGAGTCCGAACACCTCTGTACATTCACTAAGCAAACTCACTGTTCAGCTCCACCAGCTAAGAATGTAGAACCTGACCACCCCTCTCACCACACCCCATCCCCCAAAATAAATGCACGCTTCCATTTTAAAATGTGGAAAGTGTGGACTGATTGATTAACTATAATTAACCAATGGATTCTTTTTTAAATTGATTACATAGGTTAGGGTACTCCATGTTTCTTGGTTTCATTATACACGTACTGTCTGGACACTATACACGTGACTATTTGTCACCTTGACCGGATCTTTGAGTAATGATCTGTGGCATTAACTAAACCTGGTGGAACTCCAGACTCTTTGAACATGCCTCCAAAAGAGATGTTTAAAAAATGAAACGGGGAAGGACTGTGACCTTTCAGGAACAGAAGTTCAGTGATCATGTATTATCTTGAGCCTACTGTTTTTTTCATGGGGAAACAGTGTTATTTGCCATTTGACTGTTTGAATTGGTTATTTGATCCATGTGGTCATTCCACTCTAAGTAAACTACTTTAATTTCTTAGATAAATCTCTAAATTGGCTTGGCATGTTGAAAAGTGGGGAATGTGTTGTTAAGGAGGGCTCATAACCCCCATATCCCATAACTCTCCTTTGTGGCACCCTTGTAAACCACAGGGACCACTCAATGGGTCGCCAAGGCAAAGCACCAGTTCACTATTTCCAATTACGCTTAGAATGATTCCATGTTGAAATACGCCAACAAGAAACATTAATCCAACACCAGCATACCCAGTGTGTACTGGAATACTGGTATACTGGAAAAAGCATCGTTTGTTCATGAGTGCCCAGATTAGCTGGATACATCATGAGATTTCATGGTGTTCCGATTCCATACCACCTGGTGTCAATGTCACTCTTAAAAAAAATGATGCCTCTGATGTCTGCACACTGCAACACCTCTAACATTGTTTAGCCCCATCTTATTAAAACTTTTATCTTCCTGTATAAGTAAGTCAGCATTTTTGTGGTACTTGGTCACCAGTAAAGGGGGGATACCATTTAAGCCCAGCCCTTGTCATGTCCTGAGAAACACCTGTGCAACCCCCTCATGTCAAATCACCCCTGCCCCGTCTCACCTACACACACCCCCCCCCAATCCCCCGGCCCACTCCACCCACAAACACGCATTTGTTTTCTGACACACCTTTCACTACAAACAGTAGGATCGGCGCACAAAGCCTGGGCAAACACGGCCTTGCTCTCCTCCTCTAAACAAGAGAAACAGCAAGACAAATCCTGGGAGGTTCCCCAGAGCCCTATTAATAGACTGAACCAACAATGCATGCAGCTGAGTGCAAGATGAAAGAATGTGCATCAAGCTTCATGGCAGGTGGCCGTGGGTGGAGGAAAGTGTAGTAAAGACTGCGCGAGTTTTCACTTCGAAGCCATCGGCCGAGATAGCGATCTGCGTTCTCGTCATGTAAAGCCCTGCGTTATTCAGCAGCTAGCCATTCAGGTTTGATCAGATAACGCCTCTGAACGTTTGGACTCGGAGGATTTCCAAGCAACTTTTTTTTTTTTTTTTTTTTTCTTTTTTTTTTCAAAGCCACCGCAGCATGTCCCTCCCAAGGGCTTTTCTCCAGAAGCCATCTGCTGTTGAGTGCCATCCAGGTATTTTCCCACCGAGCGTTCACATAGTGAACGGTGCAAGCTGCAGCCCAATTAAGTTTGTTCATACAAACAACACGAGAAAGGCCATGTCAAGTGTAATCGATGTGCGAACACCGCGCTACGTTTCATGACAACACCGATTAGCAGTGATGTGTCACTTGAAGCCTCTGCACATATTTCCTTAATCCTCAACGTGGTATATATTTGCTCAGTTGTAAAAGTGCATGCACCCGAAACGACAAAACAACTCGTAACCCATCGGCAACTAAACACAGCTGCCAGCATGTCACTTCATAAGAAGAGGTCAAAGTGACACTTTCACTGAAATAATGCCCAGCTGTCAGCTTGAACGATGAACAGGTGCTTGCGTTGTCGAACGGGGTTCAAGGACAGCTCGTGTGCAAACTCCACTTAGCCGCCGAGCTCAGACGTAAACGACAAACACCCACAATCCTCTTGCACAGCTACGAACAATTAGGTCAGGACACATACCAAAGACACTTTCAGCAAGTCCACTCCCACCACTGTCTGCACCCTTGGCAGATGTCCAATGTCTACTGTCTTCTTGCAGATATCAGTAGATCAACCTTCTGCAAGCCACTGGTCCACCTTCTGTGCCACTGGGAGACAAAACAAAAATGTTTCATTTAAGCAAATTGTTTCATTAGATATAGACCATATTCTGCTATTGATCAGTAACTTCTAGATGTCTGTTGAGGTCAAACAGTCTCCATCACAAATGATCCAGGGCTGTCATGCTGGGCATGTAGCCAAGAATCATGATATGCCAAACAAAACATCTGATAAACTGATTCAACACCTGCAACAAAATAACCCAGTATGAAGAATACTGACTATGAAGCATACATGGATGCTTCTATGTAAAATGTATGTTAGCAATCCAGGTTATGCTCTTATGGGCAGGCATTGGCAAATTTCCGAAAACCTACACCACATAAAGCTGCAAACTACTGCAGCCTGACAAACAGAATTGACACTCCTTGGTTTGTTTGTAGTTCGCAGCATCGTCTGAACATGCTGTACCCAATGAGTGTCCAGAAACTGGAGCAAAGGTAATATGCTTGGCTTGCCATCACATCTAAGGCTAGAGGTTATTTCACTATCTAAAATAAACAATACGTTTGTGAAGACGAGCCGAAGCCCTCCAGGCACAGTCCTCTGTGTTAATGTACTACATGGATATCCAGAGTCTTAGCGGGAAGGGGGAGATGTGTGTATCCAGATGTGAAGGATGGACTTAAGTGAAAAAGTGTTTCCTGTGCTTCATATGTCCTGCTTACTCTTCACATCCTTTTTCAGCTTCCTCTTTGCGCCTTGACTCCAGGGGCTCAAACACACTATTCGTCTCTTTTTCTTTTTCCTTTTCTTTTTCTTTTTTTTTTTTGTAATTCTCAGAAGCACCATGGAACACGAGGGGGAAAATGGAGGAAACACTTCACTTCATGCGATGTGTTGTTTTCAACCTGCACAGTAAACGAAGAGTTAAGCAGCATCAGAACAACAATGGGGTCGAGTCGGTGTAACGTGATGAAAGTTCTGGCGAAGACGCATGGCTGCCTTTTGAGGGCTTGTTCACCCGTCTCTCTCTCTCTCTCTCTCTCTCTCTCTCTCTCTCTCTCTCTCACCGATGCAATTACTTCCCATTTCTAGCATGTGGTTGTTTGAGGTCTAGACCATGGCAGGATCATTAAAAAATATGGCACTGTTTTGACAAGAGAACACCATCGTTCACAGGCACGTGTTTGTGTACTTCAAGGCAGTCATGTTGATGTGGTCGTGGACATATTCAAATCTGTGTCCTCTTCAACCATCAGGTTTGGGCTTAAATCAAACAGGAAGAGGTCAATTTCAGTGAATGCCTTGCACCATTTCCGAGAGATGAGCTAGAATGATCTCAAAGCATTACTTAAATAGGGTTTAAATGTTCAACGTAACATACACCATAAATGCTTCAGTCAGTGCCACAGCAGGATGTACGGAGCTTAAGATTCTTACTCAGAAAAAATCTGAGCTTCTCTCACTGATCACAGTTTAGGGGGGGGGGGGTCAAAGAGTTTCAACCAGAGTGTCTTGAGGAGAATTCTATAACTGACAGGGGAGAGGGCGTTCAGGATATCTGTCAGTGCAAATAAAAATGTCACAAAAGGACTGGAGTAACAGCATCAGGATGGTTCTGAGTCATTTAGAAGCATGTTAGTAGAGTGTGCTATCCTCCGATGGGGTGCTTGAGCATAGGCCTGTGAGTGGTTGCACTGTATGCTTAAGGGCTCACACTGGATCTGTTAAGTCACTTTGGGAATTGGACCAATATGACTCGAGGGCCCTCATGCCAGAATGGAAAAGGTCATACTGCTGGCATTTTTAACAGCGGGACGGACAGTCCCATTAGTCCTTTTAAGGGACTTGGGATCAGCAACCCAGAGCGCAAGTTACCACATCTGCTCTCACATCCATCCGTTCCTGGGATGTGACTCGGTGTTTAGAGGGTCTTCTGGGGCCACTACAGTGAAAAAAGATCCTCAATAAATTCAAGATAAACTATAGAAAGTAAAGAGTGAGAGAGAGAGAGAGAGAAAGAAAGAGAGAGAGAGCTTTTTGTCTACTTCCACCCTGACTCTGTCCACAGGTAGAGTGAAGGGATGCAGACTTTCCAGTTGCCTTAGGCTGTCATATGCTTTTCTAAGAAGCTCCCTTGAATCATTACTGATAGCTGGGGAATTTCTTAGTATTAGATCAGGTATTATTAGTACATAGTGCATTTAAAACATCCATGCCATTTTGTCTGAAATTAAGTCTTAGCTCGCAGGCTCTGCAGTAAAAAAAAAAAAAAAAACCTTCTAATACAATGCTGAAGTGGCAGCTGTGTGTACTGGGCTCCCTTCCACAGTCGGAGGTTCACTTTGATTTCGAGTGGTCTGCAGGGCTCCTTTCTCCATGTAACAGCCGAGAGTAGCGCCACATAGATACGGCCAATGAAAAGACTACCACCACCATACGAATGTGCAGACGTGCTGGAGAATAAGGCCTATCTGGCAAGCAGTTTATGAGCGAAACTTTCATTATGACAACCTGACTATCAAAACCAGTTTTAAATATTAATCGCTGGGAAAGCAACTGCAGCGTATTGCGAACACTTCATAGGATGGATGATCAGCCAAGAATTAATACACGCACACGTGATCTTTAGTGTGAATTTTACGAACATTAAACATGGTTACGGCGAATATTACTTAGACACATAAATATCTCGTCTAGCGTTGCCTTGCAGTTTGAATGTGTTCTAGGCTGCACTTGGTGTAAAACTACGCAGCTGTAAACTCTTGTTCATGCGACAGGAAAGGGCAGTGGTTTCCTTTTTATTATGCGAATCAACTTAAAAAGATCGCAAAACCGTTAGAATACGCTGACATGCAGTTTTCACAAAAGTATCAACTGATGTACTCTACTGGAGCTTCTTTATATCAAGTAAAACTATAGTAAATTGAATATAGTTACAATTTTGAGGTCTTGATACAAATGGTATTAATCAGTTGTCGGTCAGTTCTGCTTATCCAGCCTATTATTAATGCGCAGTATGAAACGCGAAAAGGACAAACAACGTGAAGGTTGAAATGCTGGCGTTTATGACCTTTAAAAAGGCAATGATAACACTACAATGTTTTTTTTAAAAAAAAGACTATACATGTTTAAATAACCGTAACATCATCTATTGTCGACCACAGACTAAACTGAAATGGCGTGAAAACACAAAATTTACATTGAATTTAAAGCATGTCTTGCTTAGAAAAAAACATGAGACGATATTAAATGTTTTTATTTGATGTCTCTAGGCTAAAGGCGTAAAGTTGAGTTTTCAGGCAGTTTTAGACGTGGGTATTCTTTGCAATAAAAAGAAAATGAAAAAATAACTTTCCTCTTAATGCCCAAGTTTAAAATCTGAGAATAAAAAGTCGGTGCATGAAAGACAGAATAGCAGATAAACGTGGCGCACACCTACAATGTCATCAAGCAAAGCAGTAAACGCATTCAAGATCAATATTTTTCAACTGCAAATGACAAAAACGAAATACAATTTCAAGTTACAAAAAGAGAAGGAAAAAACAATTTTAATTCGTCAGTCGTTATTTATTTACTTATTTTCAATTTTTGTTTATTTCTCTCTCTCTTTTTACATAATTTGAAAGCTGATGATCCCGCCTCTCTGTGAAACAGACACGGGTGTCGGGCAGGACCAGGCATATTCTGGTTGACAGATGAGCTGCCAGTTGTTTTGACAGCGTGTCTCTCTGGCTGCAGCAGCTTCAGGACAGTACAATGCGGTCCACTTCCCCCTACTAACATAGGCCCCAGTTCGTTGGCATGCCAGAGCCTTTGACTCAATACTCTGTCCAGGAGACAGTGAGCGACTGCTTAAACATCTCAGGCAACATAATGTAATAATGTAAGAGCCCTGGACATCTTAAATGAGAAAAAAACATCGGGCGTGAAATCATACCCACTTTCTGACAAGTGTGGACAGACACGCAAACACGGATTAGGAAGCACTTCAAAATACTACATTACTGCGTACGTCTTTGGCATGAGATTCGGATACTTTGTATCCAGTTTTACACAGACCTTCAAACATAAATAAATATCACGTTAGCTCAGTTGGACAATTGTGATTCGTCTGGCCACATTTACCTCTACATGCAGGTGTAAAACCGAACAACAGAATGAAGAGACCACATATGAGAACGGTCAGACTTGGCAGATAAATACACCTAAGTTGTAGAGCCCAACTGGCCAACACATTTATTATGTCATTAAACATAGTTAAATATATTTTTATAGAAAGGAAAATTAACACATCTTGCCTTCTTTAATTAAAGAGAATCCTTCCATTTATATGAAAATGATAATGCAGCTTGGTGACATACTGTAGTATGAATGCACCAATTTCTGTTTCTCAGTCATATTTCTGGCTTCTCATAATAACAGACATACAATATACTGAAGGGCAAACTGCCCACCCAGCTGAGTACGTCTGGCTGTGTTAACCTGCCTCACGCACGTAACCAGACTGTCCATCTTCAGCTCCTGAAACTGAAATGTACCGCAGTCAGAATCTCCACAGAAGTCCTTAGAAATACAAACTGTAATTCTCACAAAATATACAAAACCAGAACTGTTTGGAAAACAGCCGTCACCTTGCAAAGCTGATAATGTATAAAAAAGTAAACCTTGGTACTCCCAGGCCATGGTATGCTAGGGTACGCTCAGAGACACAGAGGCAGAACATGGTGTGGCAGCTTTTTGATAGTTTTTGTTACACTGCCAATTTTGAAAGTTTTCACACCTACAAAGAATGGAGAGGTCTATAATTTTTATCGTAGATACACTTCAATTGTGAGACAGAATCTACAAAAAAAAAAAATCCAGAAAATCCCATTGTATGATTTTTAAATAATTAATTAGCATTTTATTGCATGAAATAAGTATTTGATCAGCTACCAACCAGCAGAGCTGTCTAAGGATACGAGGAACAAAATTGTAGACCTGCACAAGGCTGGGATGGTATACGGGACAACAAGCATGCAGCTTGGTGAGAAGGCAACAACTGTTGGTGCAATTATTAGAAAATAGGGAAAAAACTCAAGATCAGTCTTCCTCGGTCTGGGGCTCCATGCAAGATCTCGCCCTGTGGGGTAAGGATGATCCTAAGAAAGGTCAGGCATCAGCCCAGAACTATACAGGAGGACCTGGTCAATGACCTAAAGAGAGCTGGGCCCACAGTATCAAAGATTACATTAGTAACATACAACAACCTCCTTCCATCAGTAAGAGCATTAAAGATGCGTCATGGCTGGGTCTTCCAGCTTGACAACGACCTGAAACGCACTGTTAGGGCAACTAAGGAGTGGCTCCGTAAGAAGCATTTCAAGGTCCTGGAGAGGCCTAGCCAGTCTCCAGACCTGAACCCGGTATAGAATATCTTTGGTGGGAGCTGAAACTTGATGTTGCCCAGCGACAGCCCCAAAACCTGAAGGATCTGGAGATCTGTATGGAGGATTGGGCCAAAATCCCTGCTGCAGTGTGTGCAAACCTGGTCCAGAAGGAAATGTGTGATTTCAGGAAATGTGTGACTTCTGTAATTGCAAGCAAAGGTTTCTGGACCAAATATTAAGTTCTGTTTTTATATTTTATCAAATACTTAATTCATGAAATAAAATTCAAATTAATTATTAAAAAATCATACAACGCGGTTTTCTGGATATTTCTCTCATAGTTGAAGTGTATCTATGATAATTAGGAAAACTTGCAAAATTGGCAGTGTATCAGATATTTGTTTTCCCATCTGTACTTTAATGAATTTTGCAAGGCCAGTCTCACTACTATACATGATTTGCTGCGAAAGCATAAAACATGAGCGATTAACACGGGAAGAAAGGAAGAAGAGAGACAAAGACTTCCAAAATCCAGTTAAGGCCGACAGTCTTGTACCAGAATAAATAACTTAAAGAACAGACTTTTACACCTTGAAAAAAAGAGAAACTACAAATACTCTCGTCTCGTGATGGAGGGGTGGAGAGCATTGGTGGCTCAGAGGAGAGGGTTTTACTCAAAGGCCATGTTTGCACCTTGAGCCTACAGAGGCAGCATGTGCCTGGAGCCATCCAGAGTGATCCGGATCGCTCCCGTAAAGGCAGGCCCGTTTGGGATGGGAGGGGTGATTTGGCATGTTGGTAAAATACACCAAAAAAAGCTTTGATATTTACACGGCGAATACATTCATGCTGTGGAGGAGGCCGGAGGTAACCTCCTCTGGAAGAGGTACGTTTGGCACAATCATCCGATCTTCTGTCCCGCAGCGGCGGATCCGTCTGCCACCGGTGCAGTCGAGCCACGGGCCGAGGACAAAGACGCACCGGTGGTCCACGTTCTCCGGAGACGTTCGAGAACAGCCTCAGGCTTCCCTCGAGTGACCCGCTCACAGGAAGTCTCTATGCCAGAAGGCACGTACGCTGAGGCGCCATTGGCCCACCCGCCGCAACCTTAACACCCAAGTGCTCCCGGTTCCTTGGCTTGCGTTTCCCAGCATCCCCAGTTTGGCACGCTCTGGGGAAAGACTCAGATCCCCTTTGTCAGGTCAGTAATGACTCTGGCCTTGACCAGCTTCTGGAGAAACTCCTTCTCCTTTGAGATGTTGTGAGTCCATGACTGCAGGGTGGGGGGGTGAGGGGGGTTTGGGAGGAAGAGAGAGAAGAGCAAACACGCCTTATTCAGTTATACAAGCACTGAAGCAAATGGGGCCCATTTCTGTTGGTATAAAGTCAGGATACAGGATCATAATTTACCCTCTGATCAAAACCATCTCATTACCCATTATGTGGAATTACTTACTATCAATTAATATAAAACAAAAACAACTGCCAACATTAGTATAAAGAAATGTATTAAATACAAAAAAAAATATCAAATGAAGTTTCTTTTCATTGAAGGTTCCAGTTTACAAATGTCATTTATTACAATCACAATGGAACCATTAAGCCACAGAGAAGCTTAACTGTGTAATGGTTCAAGATCGGAAGAGCAGGGCATCGTGAACTCCAGTGAAAATTCCACCAATCCCAACAGCACTTCTGCCACAAACTATTTTTCTTCTAGGGTATGTGCTGCTGGGGCCCAATGTGGTGGAGTTTGGGGGCCTTGCTCACACTGCTGAAACCAGACCCTTAGGTTCCTGTGAGGGCTTTTGGGCTCTAGAGTGGGAGAGCCCCATAGCCGCCCCTCACTGGAGGTGTGGCTCCCGGCAGGGAACCACACAGCTGGGCCAAGCTTCTTGCCCAGGTCCTGGGGCTTTCCTCCAGTGGAGAGTGAGAGGGTAGAATGAAAGGAGGGGCGTGACCCGTGCATCTGTGGTTAGACAAACGGTTCTGACTGTTCTGGGGGGGGGGGGGGGTTGCAGAGGGCCCAAGTTCATTACAACAAGCACAGCATCTGCAACTCACAGTGAGTCACTTCATAAACAAGACCTACCTAAACAAGGCAGGAAGCATAACCAACACCCTGGAAAATGCAACGGGGACACGTTTTTATTCCTCTCCACTTAATCGCATGTTATTTAGGTCGACGAAGTGAAAAGTTGACACGATTCAACAAAAGCAGAAGCGCAACTTGCGTCATGAGGCTAACTGACCAATCAGACGGCCTGCATGGAAAGGCAATGAATTTAATGATGGCTCTAGAATTTATAAAGGCTTCAGAACGTGATGTCAGTGATGTTCTTGTTTGTCTGTAGAACAGTGCTGGACTAGTAAGAGGAAGATATTATTGCTTTAACTTCCAAATTCTCAGTTTTACGAGAGTCCACTTACAGGAATGGCAAAGCCAGGCCCAGAGGCAAAATAAAAGCAAGAAAAGTGGTGGATTCAAAGCGAGAAACAATTGCTTTTTATCCTATTAAATCTTCCAACAGTTAAACAAGAGAGCAAGTAGTGATGATCTGTTCAAAACACTGCATTTGTAAATGATCCCCTTCATTCATCAGGCAAGGTTAGGAAGTAAAGCTCCGAAACTCAAACAAAACTAAATGTTATATGAAACCCCCTCCCCCAAGACAAGTCATACCTCTTTGATGGCAGACATCTTTACTTTCTCATAGTAGTGCAAGGGGGCGTGAGGCGTGTTCATGTCGTAGCCAAATCCAGCAACGGCGACCTCATCGCAGTTATGCAGTGCCATCGTTATGGCGACAGTACCCAGCGTTGGAATGTTCTGTGGAAACAAGCGAGAGTTCAATCTTTGGGAAGGTTTGGGGGCAACACTGCCACATGCGCTTCACGACCGGCTTCTCAGCCTCGGCTGCGGCGAACTGCTGCACTGTTGCCACCCACCATCGCCATAACAACCTACAGAAATGTTCCAGTGTGAAAGAACCCTCCGTACTCACACCAAAGACTGACGGAATGCAAACTAAACCGAGTGGAAACAGTGCGATTTGCAAGTTTTCGGGTCCAGCGTTGGCTGGACATACGAGCATGCGGCGGTTAACCGGTCGGGGCCGTGGTGCGAGAGGCCTGCTTCGTCTCGCTGCAGGCCTCGGGGGCAGGCCGAGCGCTGGAACTCGTGAGGCGCCCTGGCTTTGTTCACGCCAGCAGTTGTTAACTCATCCTGAGCTGCGTGTGATTAGCAATTTGCTTAAACAGGCCCCCACCCGTGACATGCCAATTTCAGAAGGCAGACCTTCACTTCCTCATCTCCCAGGGGTGGGGAAGCATTCGGAGTCATTAGCCCACAGCAGCCTGGCTTGCATACAAGCAGGCTTGCACTGGCGCACACACACACACACTCTCGCCTTCTCTCTCTCAAACACACATCCCCACGCACAGATGCGCACACACGCATCCACACCCACAGATCCATACACAAGCGTACACAGACACATACTCACATGCTCTTTCCACAGTCAGTCACTGGTGGGCTTTGGGCTGCATGCCCACTCCCCCCCAGCAGGTGAGTGTTAGGAGGACTCCAAGGGGGAAGGGGAGGGGGGTGGCTATGTGTCAAAGTGTATCCCGCCTTGATCAGTACCGTATGGGACAGCTTCCCTCCGGAGCTGCCTTCCTACCCGCACAGCCTCAGGGGCCCGGGGCGAAGGGGTCGCCCCCCCACATGCTGTGCACATGTTGTGCAGTTCAAAGAGGGCGACGGTCCTCAGGAGGTGGTCGACCCCGGCCTGTTCCAACCCCGTCTCTGAGCGTTCTATAAGCGCCTAGCTGACAGCTCTATCAAGCCAAGCGCAGCGTGCTTCTAGAACCGAACCAGGTGAGCCTTCATAAAATGTAAGCAAATGCCGGTGGAGGAGTTCTCTGCTTTGTAAGCTCCGGTTTCCTGAGGTGGGAGGTGGTGAGACATTGCTCCTCGCTCCAGGACGTCACGCTAGGCGAGGACTCCGTGGGAAGGTTCGTGCCTGGGACTCGTGGCGTGTCGAGCAAACCTCCTTTTATGACTATTCACACAGTCAGCTACTCCTGTCCCTGCCCCCTCCACATAGCACACATCATGTCTAAGCAATGCATGTATTTACTAGTTGGGCATAGATGACACACCATAGCAGGCTGTTCCTGGATAAACACGGCACCCTTTACCAGCAGATGACTAAAGCATGAAGAGCTCCTCTTGCTGAAGCTTCATCAAGCTTTATCCAGTTAACTGGAGGCTTGCCATGTGTGAGTCGGTCAGTATTCAAGCCAAGACATTTCTAGGGAGGTTCCTCAAGCACAAGTTTTAATGTTTTGACCACTGCACAGTGAGAAAAGCGCTGGAGAAAAGAAAAAAAAACAACAACAACAACAAAAAAAAAAAAAACAGGGAGTGAATGGCACATCCTCCACGGATTTGCTCATGGTTCAGGGCTCAAGTCGGCCGTATTCTAAGGATTAGCCAGGCTGTCTTTGACCTGTGGTCACCTTCATGGTAATTACGGCCCATCGGAGGAAACATATGCCCATGGCTTCCTGTGACCCCCATTTCCATTAAATTGCTTTTTTGGAACTGCCTGCCATTTTGGTTCGAAAAGTCAGACATCCATCCAACTGGCTGCCTCGAACAGTGCTACCAGTGCCAACAAGGTCATGTTCTTTTCCAGTTTTGGGCTTAATATGTTTCAAGTGTAAAGGTTCAGGAAAAAATGTGAAGAGTGAGTAAAGTATCTGAGATTGGGCATATAAAGATGTCCCCTGTCCACATCTATTAGTAATTTTTTTCCCAGACATTAACATAATCTATAGAGACTGTTCTGATGCTCAGTATCAATTACTTTTACATGTGATTGCTCTATTGATCTAAGACTTTGCTGGCCAACACATGAAACAACGAATAAAGCCATGGAATTGCCGATCTTTAATGAAATGAGTTTTGGAGATATTTGGAGATAATGGAATGTCCCTGAGATCCCATTGGTTAAGGCACTTACCCCTTTACCCATGAGTCCGTTGTTCAGGGGCAGGCCTATGAACTGGAAGGCAGCTTCTTGGATGAAGTAAGGGTTGAGGATGCGTATCTCCGATGGCTCCCTGGGCACATAATGAGCCACGGACTTCCAGAAGCCCTCTGTACCCTGATGAAGAGGCGAACACAGAAAGGCACCACAGTCAAAGACAGGTTTCTCCATCCAGGTGGAGCTGAAGCGGTGGAATACAAAATGAGCCAGTCAACACCTTCCCCTTGTGTTAACGAAACTAGTTATTACAAAAAAAAAAAAAAAAAGAACTGAAAAAAAGTGTGATTTTCTTCCATAAACATGAGAGAGGGGAGGGAATAAAACCCCCTAACATGCCATCACTGCATACTGACAGGGCAAAAGAACAGGACTGGGGGGGCAACCGCAGGCACGGCTTTCATTAAAAGCGAGGCAGCCCGTCCATCCAGGACAGGGCCTTACAGGAAGTGGACAAATGAGATCCTGACCTGCGCGGGTGTTCGGGGATCGGCGGCCGCCCCAGGTCCTCCCCTGCCAATTACTCAGGAGAGTGGCCAAGCGTCGCAGCTGGGCAATTATTCGATCGGCAGCCTCAGACTGAGATCATCGTGCGCTAAGGGCGGCGGCCGATGGCAGCGGCGGCACTGCTGCGGCAGGGCTGCTGGCTCAGAGCCAATCAGGTCGTCTGATTTAATGGGAGTCACCTGTTCAAATAAGCAGACGCTGCCTTTGATATCGTCAAATAACGGGTGCGGCCGCTGTGCTGCGCGAACGCCTTTGAACAGCCTTCCACACCAACAACCCCCCCCCCCCCCCTCAAACTCCCCTCCACCGTTCCAGTGCAAGCTACGGCAAGAACCCCATCGTCTCTCCTGTCAACGACGGGTGGGGTGGGCGGGAGGGGGTTTGGACTGCGCTCAAGCGTCGGCACGAAAAGCGAGTCTGGGGAACCCGGCAGGTGGATGAGCTCCTGCCGAAGGAACCGGGCAGTGGCCGGGACTCGCCAGGCATCATAAACACCAGCCCTGGGCTGTTTGATGAACCAAGGGCGAACAGTTGCTTGAATATGGATGATGTAAGAAATCACGGTTGGGCCAGGCAGGCAGGGCAATCTGCTCTAAATATCAGGAGATAGAGGATCATTCCTCTAAGGCACTACCGCTTTCAAACAGTGTTAAAACAAACATGCAGAATCAGGAGATAGGGAGCGGTTAGGAGGCGTCTTTTAATCACTATTTTTTACGTAGCTCCAGATGGTTCAAGTGAGCTTTCAGAGCTTTTTTTTTCTACTGTTTTGCCATGTGTTCCAGTGTGGCCTATTCATTGAGACTGTAGCGTAAGCAGAACATGGCACTGATCCCATCAGTGTGGTTTTCAGGCTGTCAGGGTGCTCGGGGGCCGCTCGCCAACCCGGTCTTTCTACAGGCAACTTGGGGCCATTGGGCAGGCTGGCTGTTCTACAGGTGGCTAACAGGCTGACGGGGACAACAGGTTGAGTGAGGGACCAGCCAAATACGCTTATGGTGCAGGAGGGCGGTAAAACTTGGACGTTTACTAGCTGTGAAGAGGCCGCGAGGGACACACACAGGCTACACAGCCCCCTGTGCTAAGAAACGCTAAATAAATATCTCTTCACATTAAAAGTTACACAATGCTTTTCATTAAAGCTGCAAAGGGGAGGAGTGGAGGGTTTAATATAAAATCCAAGAAGTGGAAGCGTCCCCTCTGACAGAATATGCCATTTATTACGCTTAAATACTTCAACTTCCTCTTTGTCATCTATTTTCATAGCTGGACTTCTGGTTCATGTTACGTCCCCACTGAAGTTAGACATAGCCATTCTGAACATAGTGCTGTTGTTGAAGTCTTCCTTTGGTTCTGCCTGGATCTAGTCCAAACACACCTCTTAGCAGAGTTCCTGCAGGGAGCCATAGGCAGAAACAGAGGAGAGAGAGAGAGAGAGAGAGAGAGAGAGAGAGAGAGAGAGAGAGAGAGAGAGAGAGAGAGAGACCCTGACGGATCACCTCCTCTTGCCCTCCAGACCATGAGTCGTTTGTGGTGCGGGCCTGCTAACGACCGAGTCTCTCATCAAACAAGCCTGCCCCTGTAACTGATCCATCCAATAAAGAAGCAGGTGACAGAGGCCTCCCAGTCCCCACGCGCAGCTCCAGTGCACCCTTAACAAGCTTCCAGCATGGCCGCCCAGCGTTAAATCACTCCATAAAAATCGCAGGCCACATCGCCGGCCTTACCGCCCCCTCTCCACCCTCCACCCTCCGCCCTCCGCGGTACTGCTCCGGCACTGAGAACAAGTGGCCAGGGGAAAAAAGAAAAGAAAGAGTTGGTTTGCAGCTGCACATGTGCGCTGGGGCGTGCTGACGTCTAGCCCACACAGAGGAGCGAGGCGCTAGCCAGGAGGTGGGGGCTCAAGGGGCGGGGGGAAATCGGGTTGCAGTTACCGTAGCGCCGTTACCTAGCGAGAGGGTCGTGTCCAATAAGACGCAGGGGAGTCAAGCGGAGGAGAATGGGGAGCTGGTCTGTCCCGCTGTAATAGGGCGAAGCAGATCGCAGGACGGGCGTCCGAAACTGCGCCTGCCGTCACGACCACGTCTTGTACCTCCTGTCTCAGCCGCAAAGAAGCTGGGATAAGTGAGGGTTTTTGTATGTGTGTGTGGAAATCAAATAGTAAGAAACTATTTGAACCAGATCACTAGGTTACTACTATCAAAAGTCCTCAGCTAAAGAAATAATCCTAATTCCTAATCAGACAGAATTACAGCTTTCCAGCACTTTCACAAAAAGATGTGTCTGGGGAAACCATTTCTAAAGAAGGCAATAAAGATGTGCACAGGGGTTTTGCCATAGAGTTCAATTTAAACTTGAATATTTCAGACAGGTCCTGGTAAATACTGCATTCAGATGAATTGCTCCCGACATACATCTGGCATGTATGTTACTGCCACAGAAAAGCATGGCACTTTTGGATAATGGTGGTGTTGGTTTTTCCACTTGAATTATCAAGAAATCTGGATTAGGAATGAGCAATCACACTAACCGTAATGTTAGGCCAGGACTGGCGAAGGTCCCTAAACCCAGGTGCAGATGGCTGGGAATTCAACATTTTGCAACAGGCTGGAGGGTTTGTTAGCATGCGGAAAAACAGTCTCTGACATGTCGTCCCCCCGACCACCATATACTGTGTTTATGTTCCAAAGAAGTCCACAAACACACAGCAAACCGCATAACAAGCGCAAAGAGCAAAAGTGTGAGGGCCGAGGAGAGGTTTTCCATTCAGAATCTACACAGATACTAACCACTTCAGCTCAAATGGACCGTCGCAAAACAGTGCACAAGGATCATGGGTGGTTCGACGGGGATATCAGTCTAGTAAGAGAAAGTGGAGACGTTTACTACCGGGGGGTTTACAAGACGCCTTGAGAGAAGTGAACAAGGCAACAGAAGGCCAAACAAGAAGGGCCCCGTTTCAAAAACAACTACAGTGCAGTTTGTGAATGAGTGGATGAGTTTTCATTGTTTGGGTTGTGCTCTTCAGCACACTGGGTTAAAGTCAAACATGCTCCCTGTACTTAAGCTAAATGGCCTCTTGGTTTGATACACAATCTTGTAGATGTGTGTTATAGGTGTTGAAATCTTGGACTACTGCTGACTGGATTAGTTGAGTGCAAGAGCATTTCAACACTGATGCGGAAGTGGATGCTATAAGGTATAACAGTGTTACTCAGTGTGTCACAGCTGGATTGAGAGTGGTTCACCATCCAAAAGCATCAAGTCAACATTTATCCAGTGGTCAGAAGCTGACCACAGAGGGAGGGCTTGAAAACAGCTGGAGAAGGTACGTATATCGGAAGAACACGGTTCCCTGTGAGGGGAGATATCAGATGATTGAAAAACACAGAACACCACAGCTGGAAACCTCTAGAGCAGAACTAACGGATACACAGGTGTTTCAAACACTCCAGAAAGAAGAGGACACCTGCCTGTTCCCTGAGTGTTTACCACAAGATGGAACCCACCCAAAACACTCAAAAACTGAAAGATGGAACCCACCGAAAACACTCAAAAACTGAAAGATGGAACCCACCGAAAACACTCAAAAACTGAAAGGCCTGAAAGGAATTATTTTTATATATATATTTCTTTTACAAGGTAAATAATGCTAGAATATTATGGATTTTCCCCATTCTGTACAACCTTGTAAAACTGATACAAGAGTTCAAGCTGTGAGTAAAGCAAATGGTATAAATAATAAATACTGAGAAATTTGGGTTTTTACTCTATACTATACAACTATAAAATATACTATATATTTAACCACATACTTTATATTTCAAAACTTGTTAATTAAAACCAATGCTTGGTAATTAATTTTTACTGATCTCCAATACAGATGAAAACAGCCTGGCAAAATGCATGTTAGTCATTGTTCTAACCCTGACATCAAACAGGCTGTAGTCTACAGAATGTGCCTACATACCAGGAGGATTACTACAGCTTGCATCTGTGTTTCTAAGTGAATTTCTACACTAGATAGCCAGCAATTTGAGGACATTTTTGGCTTTGATCAGTCTGGTCCTGGGGTTCTTAGGCATAGTGGTACTGGACAAATGTAACTGTTCGGGACTCTAGGAAGACTTCATAAACTCACGCCACTTAAGGCTACAGAATAGTGGGGGGGTCCATGGAAACATCTCTGATGAACCATTTCACAGGTGCTGTGGCCACTCCGCCACCTCCCACCCCAACATCATAGTAAACAAACAAGGTAAACAAACACACAAACAATTTCATTATGTCAAAGAGTCACGAATAGGTTTTACCGTGCTGTGAAAAAACCCTCTCTATAAAATGCACGCACAGCCCCAACCAGAAAGGCAAACATAGGCCATTTTTGCATGGTTTCCTGTTTATCTTTAGAGTTATATTTAAAGGGTCAATAAACCTAGGAGGTATGCTGTTAAAGTGAAATGAACTGCTTTTATGGTGGACGCTCCAGCCGACCGAGTTGCTTGGAGTGTCTGCCTGAAAGAGGCGGAGCCATGCTGTGGGACAGATGTGCTCCTGCTGCCAGAGTTGTCATGCTCTGATTGCCTGGAACACTGAAATGATGGTGGCTAATGCACAACAGGGCTGCATAGTACATCGTTTGTTAATCATTGATGCATTTCTGGCCGATGCGATGCAGATACTGCAGAAGTATGCAACAAAGTCCTGTAACAAACAGCAACTTTTTACTACTGTGTGCTACTAGCATCCTGATCCATCCCACATATTCTGGAAGAGCGTTCTGTTGATAATTTGATAAGTTCCAGTATTCACGCGGTACAACGTGCCCCATCAAGGATTCAACAGTGCGTTTTAACATAAAGCATGGCAGGCTGCAAGTGCATTATGTGGTGATAAGATCGTAGCATAATGTTTTTATCCACATCGCGCAGCTCTAGATAACACTACGAGAACCGCAACGTGGTTCACGGCCACAGCAGACTAAGGCTAATATAACACGTACGTCCTGTCGGTGTCAGTAGTGTCCTGGTTGGTGCACTCTGGTGGTGTTTTGGTACGCTCATGGAACCTCACAGTAGCACTTTTGCCAGGAGACGACATGGCTGAGTGCAACTGAGGTGGGTCGCCTTCAAAACAGGGGGTGGGGTGGTCGCCTCGCTGCAAAAGTTACCGCCGCAAAGGTTCAGAACACATCTCTGTATGTCCTTTTGTTAAAAGGAATCTGAGGCATTTTGCAGCGTTACGCTCTGTGTCAACTCCGACCTTTTCACCTTCTCGGACTGCCCTTCTGCTATCCGGATAGGGTCATCCGGTCATCCTGTGGGTGAAACTTGTACATTCCCACTCCCACAAGAGAACACATGGCACGGTGAAAACCTTGGAACTACATGAGTTCTTAGGCACCACCTGGGTGCACGAGGGAGTCACAAGGCGTCCAGGGTGTCGGAGCTGATCGTCGCACATCCGTTTGCCCGTAACAGAGACTTTTGTTTTCTCCTGCATTATTTACATGTAAATGTTGCAAAAAGGAATGTTTACTTAAAATGATTATTTAAAATCTATCTAAGAATTTATAGGAAAGTGTACACTTTCAGTGCAACTCTTCACAGAGATTTAAGAGCGGCTGTTAATGTACAAATATCACCATTACAGTGCTTCAGTTCCCCACCGTCTCTGAAGAGGCCAGAAAATATCCTGCTTTAAATACTTTAATGTAATGTAAATGAAGGTCTTACAAGGCCAAAAGGCACTAATGCGTAAAACAAATGATCAAATAAGGGGAATGAGAATGTTACACATTTCTAATAGGAGAAAAATAAAAGTGCTTCCAACGTAACCAGTAAATAACCAGTAAATAACTGGGCCCGGATAACATGATTGTGTCTCCAATGCCTCTTCTTCTTTCTGGTTCCAGTTCACGTCCGTGTTGTATTTCGGAGGTGCTTGTGAGTCACCTTTCCTGGAGCCTGCAGAGTAAACAAAGCCACGCTTTCTCCAGGCATCAACAGAGAGCGGAGTTCTGGCGTAAACAAAGACGAGGGACTCTATACAGCCTGAATTCCAGCAGCTGAATTTTAGCACGTAGACTGTAGGAAAAGCATGGGAGACCGAAGCCTCGGTCTTCAAACCCGAGCAGTAAAACTTTTGACAACTGAGCGAACTGACGGGAAAAGCTCAATAAAGGAAAGGCCGCGAAGAAAACTGTGAACGCTCGACTTTCAGCCTCCATTACTGAAACACTGAGCGATTACCACTTTAATAGAAAAAGTAAGAGGCAGGTAAACGAAGCACTGAGCCAGAGGATTAGCGGGTAAAGGTCACTCTGAAGGACAGACATGCTCATGGGTGCAGGCCGTTTCCATGGGCGACTCCCGGGGCTTTTTAATCCGGTTTATTGTAATCGCACTGGAGGTCTGCTCGTTATCTCTCCCGCTCTCCCGCCAGAGACCCTTCGTTCTCCCCACGTCTGAGGAGCTTCTTGGTTTCTATGAGTGAGAGATAAGTTTTAGGACCGCAGAGGCCTTAACGTTAATGAGATGTTCTAATGCTGGGCGGCAGCAAGAAATGTACCCCCCCCCCCCAATAAAAACCGAAACGTAAATAAATAAATAATTTGAAATAAATGAATCAATTATTTGAAAATCATTGGAAAATACTGTCAGCACTGAGCACAAGCCCAAAAGCTTCCGTCCATTTCCCAGCTTTTATGAGGTAAAGTTCATCTTCTTTGCATCTTTTTCTCATCTTCTTTTTAAATGACATTTTATTACAGAAGACAGTGCCACCCACACAGCATACTGGCTACGTTCATGTGAAGGTCATTAGACATGAAAAAACGATGCTGAGCGATGCTGAACAGGGCGATGACTGGGGCTGCTGACAGGTTATCTTAATACAAAGATTATAGATTATATATATGTGAGCATATGTCTGTAATTTTAGTATAAAATACTTCAGGATCCAGGTGAGTGTGTGGGGAGGGTCAGACTACAGGTTTCATCTGTGAAAAATGGCTTGCACATGTTGGAAGCACCACGTTTAAATGAACTGCACATGCACAGCAGTGCTGTGTAGCAACTCCCACTGCGATCCCCCTGATCTGGGATCAGATTCTTTTCCGGTTCGTAGCAATCATACTCCGATATACAGCTCCTGGATCATCTCCAGGGTCAGGCTTTGAGAACGCACGTCCTGTCGAGTCAGGCTAGCGTCTCTGGCGTTGCGAAAACACGCCGTCTCCTACGCCTTCGACAGTGCCTTCCTTTCAATACCCTAAAGGCACTGAAAAGACGTGCATTCTTTCCACCTGCTGAGTGTCCATGCCATACAAAGCAACGCAGAAACAAAATCACTTCAAAGCTCCCACCAGCCACTGTTCAAAGTTACATTAGTCTATGTGGGAGGGGGAGGGAGACGTGAAGAGGGAGTTCTATCTGAGGATTACTCCAAAGTCTAAAGGCATGCTTTTCTAAAGCCAATTGTCCACACAGTTACATGTGCCTTTGTGTGCTCATGGTCTCCCATGAGCTTGTCTATCGGTGCAGGAGAGCGAAAACAACGGCGTACAATGGAGCCGCCTCGCCGTAGTCGCCGCTCACACAAGCACTGTCCCATTTACCCGCCAGGTATCCAACAACTCGGCGGAGGGGGGGTTGGTGGAGGTTGTTTTTTTTCCCTTCTGACCGCACGGAGCCCAACGCGAGATTCTCTGCGGCCGCCATCCGCTTTCACAGAAGCCCAGCGATTAAAAACGTGGGCAATGTAGATGTTTAACCCGAAGCTGGAATGGATAACTAGCCGCTGCTAAGGCCTGGGGCTTGGCATGGTTACGCTCCACGATCAGTCCTGACTACTACCTTCCCATGACCATAGGGCATGTCTCCAATAAAATGTGCAAAAACCTAATGAGAAGTCCGATTTTTTCACCATGAGTTCAGGTCACATCAGTTTCCATCATACACACGCGCACAAACATAAAGACACAAGTTAAACTGTTTGAAAGCCGAACAAGGTGTGCGTTAAGTTCTCGGAGCTGATGTTAACACATCTACTGAAAAAGGCCCGACTCTCAGAACCATTAATCATTATGAACACACGTCAGTGATGGCCCTCATTTATCACGTGACAAACACTTTAAGAAAAGAAAAAAAAAAAAGACACTTCAAACACGATACCCTTACAACTTAATACATATACACAGGTCACGTTGAAGACCATCTTTTACAGCTGTGTATTCTCGTTGTCCAGAAAAAGAAAACAAATCACAAAAGAGAGCAAGACTAACCTTGCATAAGCAAGGACGTTTGGGAATGTGAGAACTTGGCTTGAGGGCCAACATGGTCCTATTTCTTGGTTAGCCTGCACAGTGACTTAAGCACTGCTTTCCCCAGGTGGCATGTATGACCAGACACTCAGATTAACTAGTTTGACTATATTTCCTGATCAAACTGTGGTATTCGACAGAACACCACACTTAACTGAAACCCCCCCCTGTCTGGGGTGGGGGCTCTTGTAACAGCCCTGGTGAATATAACAGCTGGAGCTTTGGTGACCTCTGACTGGAAAAAGAGAAAATCATGCCACTGAGATCAAACGCAATCTATCAGACGCCCGAGGGGTGACTCCATTATCCACATGCTTTCCACTGTCCTGTCCCTTACAATCTGACATTCAGGGGTGGGGGTGGGGGGGGGGGGGGGTGTGGTTCGGGCAAAAAAAATATATCTGGCCTTTTCAAAGGCAAAGAGGACTAATCACACTGGCCTCTGTTGTTATCCCATCCTGTCCAGAGACCTCCCCCTCGCGCCTTGACGAATGTGGCCCCGTCAAAAGCCGTGTCGTGCCGTCGACTCCTTAAGGTCATGCAGCTGTGCTGGCTGTTGCGGGACGCGAGACCCGCCAGAGTCTCGCTCGGCCGGGGGGGTTGAACCGCGCGGGGACGCCTAAACGGAGGACCGTTCGAGAAAAACACAAAAGGAGTCCGGGGAGGGAAGCGGACGTCCAGCACCTCCATCTTTAAGATGGCAGCCAGTCAAAAAATACTAATACAATAATAATAAAAAAAAAGTGTCCTTGGTTTGCAGAGGACATGGCCCTCTTTACAGCACCTAAGTGTGATAAGTGTGGAGAGGGGGGGAGCAGATTCATTAAAATTGACTTCCCTTTCTGGGCCGAGATAAGAGGAAATTCATTTAGCCGGGCCCAGCCAGCTCTGGATTATGAGGCTAATTCACCAGCCGTCAGTCAAGCATGACATGAAACAGCTTTAGCACTCGTCTGGAACGGCAGGGGAACAATGAACGACTCCGTCCAGAAGAACAGCGCGTGAAGATTTCCTCAACGGAGAAGCAGCTTCTGCTCAAATTCTTTAGTCATCATAATTGCAGCCCAAAGCTTTTAAATTTGCAGGTTTGGGTTACTCAGATGTTAAGTACAAGATGGGGGTGGGGGGGTGGGGGGGGTCTCTTTGCTTAAACTCAAATCAGTCCAGAGAGGTAGAGGTTGCAGAAGCACATGAACTAGTAATTTCATGAGCTAGAAATACAAGCAATTCCAACATCGGCGTAGAAGTAGTAGGAATCAATGATGAAATAAACGAATAAAAATGAGCTGGTATGTCAGCTCACTTTTGGATTGTGACTGGGCAACACTGAAAACCCTCCCCCCCTCAGGGGACAAGCCTTGTGCCTCATGGTCTCACCAGTCTCTCCCTGAAGATCACATGTCTCAGCCACTTAAAGTCAAGAGGTTTGAAGGCAGAGAAGACGAAGAGGGAGTCCTTCTCGTAGCGTTCAGGCGTCTGGATGGCCCCTTCGGGGTAAGTAATTCTCAAAGTTGTCTTGGTGCCCACATCCTTGGTAAAACCACTCACAGGAGCCTCATTTAACCTGCAGAAACACGCCCAACAGTTGGACCATTCTGAAATGTGGCAATTCGAAATGCATATTCAGAAATACTTTTAGGTAGAGATATGCAAATGTGAGGTCTTTGAGACCGTCATTAGGGTTTTTGTACATCAGTGCAAGAACCATCTGACCACCAACCGGATCAAATAATCCCACAATACATGCACATGGCCCAATTGTTTTTAATGTAATGACTGTATGTAAATACTCACCTCACCACTATATCATATTCATCAATGTGGGAGCCCAGAGACTTGTTGGCAAGGATTCCCCCATTTCCCACTATTATACACCTTTTACAACTTAAACTACAAAAGAAAAACAGAAACGCACAGTTGACAGTCTCATAACCCAACTCTACGTTAATGTGTTCATTTAAAAGGCAATCATGCAGTTAATAATAATAAGGGTTGAGGATGGTTTCATGTATACGGCAGTCCTTCACGTATACTTCACCTGCTTACCTGTCAAGCTCTGGACCCAGCCCATAGTTCTTTGTGGCAGTTAAAATCGTATCTATGATTCTTTCTGTGAAGGAAACAGAAGCACAGCCACGTGAATCAGCTGCAGTTAATCCCGCGGAGCATCGGAACGGGCTGCGAGAGCAGATGTGGGCGCCTGTGGCACCCGCGGTGGTCCGACGGAGAAAGATGAGAGTGTTGCTCGGCCATTGTGGGAAGGTTTATTAGGAAGAGGAATCTAGGTGATGGAAAAACCAGCCTGTAAACCAGGAATGCCATTTTCAAACAAGCACATTCCTGTGCCAAAGTCCACAATTTAACGCCCTCGGACACTTTGAGGGTGTAAATTTACAGAGCTGTTTGGTCATGGCGAGCATTCTTCCCGACCGCAGGCAGACGCCGCGCCCCGAATTCGGATATCAGCGGAGAGACGCGCAGTTTCCCGGTAAGGGCAGCGCGACAGTAATCCACCAAGTCCTTTCTTAGAGTCGCAGGTCTATGCGATCCACTCTATAAATGGCTGAAGATTTCTCAGCCATCTCAGCGCGTGTGTGGGAGACGGAGAGAGCAAAGAATGAAATATTGGAATATAACTCATGACTACTGTGGGTATTAGGAGACTGCTGGAGTCTGTTCTACTCTGTCTGTTCTACTCAGTCAGTATTATAGCCCATGAAGGTGCTTTCTTGATGCAATACTTCATTTGTTGTCATTTGTACAAAGTTTTAAAAGCGAGTACAACGCTGTGGGAGCGTCACTGCCGAGCACAGGAGGTCTCTGAGGTGGGTGTGCCTGGTAAAGGGAGTAATGCCTACCTCTAAAGGTGATGGCTGATGTAGTTCAGACCTGCCTACATAACATTAGAAGGGAAACTAATGACATGGAAAGGTAAATGCACTTTGAAAGATCGCTCATGTTTAGGTTGAAAATGTCCTGCGGGGGGTGGGTGTGGGGGAGGGGGGGGTTACACCGAAGCACCAAGCGGGAGGTACTTCGAATAACTGTGAGTAACGGCTAGAAGGCTCCACTTCCGCTGCTCGTGACAGCTAACGCAGCCCAAAGGCTACGTTGTGTGTGCCATGGAATTCCTGATCCGTGCGATGTGAACGGTAACCATAGGCGTAATGATTAAAGAGCTGAACACCAGCGGTCCGTGTTTGGAGGATCCGTCGACAGCTGCCATCAAGCATCACTAATGCCAGCATAAACAGCACTAGGACCACACTGAAATAAAACAGTGAAAATTACTGGAGCAGGATCCGTAAAAACTGCTATGAGAAATGGCCACTAATCGTTTTCAGATAATAGGATAAACACTTCATCCAAGCATCTCTCCTAGCAGTTTGAGCAAACGAACCCCTCACCTTCAACATATACTGTTTTGGCAAGGGATCTCAGACTCCGAGGTATAATGGAAAGGCTTGGGTGTCATACAGACTCATTCAGAACGTGTTAAATCAGTGTGATTTGACAGATACAGCAGGGTATTCTTGGTGCATTTGATGTTCGACAAGACATCAAATCAAATATTTTAATAAGAGTACCGCAAAGTACATTTTAAAAATGTTTGAGCTGGCTGTGAGGTGTGACCAGCATATCTTGGAGTACGCCTAGCCTAGAACAGCTCATCACAAAGCACAGACCCCGGCAAACAACCACTAAAGAACTGTTATGGGTCATGTAGGACTATTCCAAGTGACTCATCTTGAGTGGCTGAAAACATTTTTACAAGCTGCATAATGTGTGAAGCTGTATAAACGGTTAAACCCTGAGGCCATGACAGTGGCAAAAGTCCGAACAACCCAATCCCACGAAAAAGACCTGGCCCTGTTCTGACTGTCAAACGACCTTTGTCTTCAGTTATCTGAGGGAGTGGTTCTACTTTAAATCGCGGATATAATCAGTCGTAGGTGGCCAAAGGTATTCGTTTACACTAAAACTGGAAGCGAAGAACCATCTATTTTTATGCCGCTCTCACACATGATTGCAAAAAGCTTTGTGGAGGCCTATTCAAGACCCACACGTATCACTTCTCCAAGCGAATAAAGCTCAATGTGAAGGTATACTTCTCCCACGATCCGTGGAGGAAAGAGAAAACCGGTGTAATGTAAACATGGGATGTTCTCTTTAGAAAGCCTGCGTGTGTGCGGACACGACAGCCCTCGGAGGAACACAAAGGTTACATTCAGCGCACGGCCGCCTTCCAGTGCTGGGAAGTCGGACAAAACGTTCCAAATCTAAGCTATCTTCACAGATGCGTTCGTGCCTAATCACACATTCTCAAGCAGCTGTAGAGGACGATAAAATGGGCATTCACGCGTACAATGGCGGAATATATCGGCAACCTTGTGATTTTAAGACAGTGTTGCCTGAACTCAGCTAGAGCTGCAGCGGCTGCCACAATGGCTCCATTCTTTGAGCAGGTATGTTTTTTAGGAGGCATGTTTGTGTGCTTTGATGACTGTAAGCTGATTTTGCTTTGATGATCGTTACCTACGCTCCCATTAAGTTAACAATAAAACGTTAACAAATGCATTGAAGCAGTGCTACCAGTTATCATGCTAATTGAGCAGTGGCCCAATTTCATTACTACTAACCTTGATTGTTTTTTTTTCCCTTTTAATAAGCATTGTTTTCTTGCTGTTAAATTTAAAACTGCTTTTTTTGTTAATTTAATGCTACGTATGCAAGAAATATAATCAATACACAAAGATCCAACACCTGGGACACATCAGGTTAGTGAGCTGTTGGCTTAGAGACACAGGTTCACGCTAAAAAAACAAAACAAAACAAAAAACCATGGTGCTTTTTAACCTTTCAGCTGCACATGCAAGCAGTCTATCTCAGGGGAAAAGCTGATGCTTGAATTCACACGTTGCTAAGATGTCAACCGTGTAGCGCATGTCAAAATAAAAGTATACAAAAACGTGTTTCCAGGATGAAAATTGAAGGAAAAAAAAACAAAAGAAATCACAGAAAAAGGTTTCCATACCTTGAGTCTTAAAACCAAATGGAGGTAAGTAATTGTTGACTTTTGCCAAGCGCTTAAAGTTTCGGTCGAGGAACATGGGTGCTAGTCTCATGAACCTGTAAGAAAAAGACAAAACATGACAATGTACACAGTTCACAAGAAAAACCAACAAGAACCCTAGTTCCAAATGTCCCTCTCAATAACACAAAAACTGTTAATTCAGTATCGTATTTTTGGAGGATATCATTCCAATAATGCGTCATGCCCAACAAGTCTGTACAATTTTTTAGACCAGACATTTGGAGCCTGGTGCGTCTTTGACAGGAGATCCGTCTACGAGAGGTCAGTGTTCCCAGCTCCTCTCTGCTCTGACCTGTGGTCAAAGTTTAACACAGCAGGCCTGGAACAGCATGATTAAATCATTGGTCCCTGCACCTCCTCACCACCCCCTCTCCGCTCCTCTCTGCACGGTCACTGGATGGATGGATGCACCCCTGACCTGCAGCCCCTACCCATCATCCTTTATCTACTGGGACCACCGCCAGTCAAAGTGGGTTTTTCAGGACATTCTGACGTGCTGTATGCATGTTCGGACACTCTAGGATTTAATACAGTTGCAGGTTTTAGTCCAGTTTTATGAATGAGGTTTTTATTTTATTTTATTTTACTCTTTATTAATTTAAACTCATAGAGACTGTGATTATTGCCTTCAGAAATATTAGCCATATTAGCTATAAATCTAACACACAAACACTAAATCATTAGTTGCAGTTGATAATTAGCACATGTGATCCTTAATGCAACCCAACTGTCCTGGTCTGTACCCTTTCTCTAGTAATGCCGTAGGAGAGACTAGGATAAAGCTAGACCAGCTAGTAGCCTGTTCTTCATTTCTCATTCTAACACCACATGCATGTTAGAATTTCTGCCAGGATCTGCTAGACACTATCAGCTAATCTACATCTAAACTGCCCTAAGCGATGAGGTCAGGGCATCTTACATCCTTATTTAAAAAGCACTTCCTATTAGCTCACACCAGACAGAACATGGAGGAACTACACAGAGGCTTGGCATTGGACTGGGAATGAATGGATGAAAAACAAGAGCTGAAGGGAGAAATGGACATTTGTGAAGTCAACCATATTAGAAATACATTATATTACAAAATGAAACACTTCTAAATCCAATGGTTATATGTTTGCAGTCAAAAACACAACTACTGTATTTTCTGTTAAATGTTTATTTTCATTTGTGAGATCAAGCATCTACAAATCTGCTTTTCCACTATTCACTATAAAAATCTAGAACATGTATGACAAGGTCTAATTAAAGGATATTTTCCCACCATATATGAAATCTCTGATCTTTCCTAATGAAGACCTCACAGCAAAAAAGAGGGACTTTCCCAAACAGACAGCATGTTCCCTGAGCTTCTGCTAGTGTGTCCACACAATGGACGTCTGTTTTTAGGACCCTACTGACTCTAAAGAGGCTGCTTTCCCCTCTACGTCCTTTAGTTGAAATTAGCATCAGTGGGGCTAATTGGAAGAGCAAAGAGAACCTCCAGCTTTCTGTCTCCAAAAGGATCACTTCATAATCGCCCAGTGAAGGCGTCGTGAAAGTCAAGATTCCATCCAATAAAGTTTGGTTTTATTATACACTGCTTCCTCTCTTTTCCCTTCTGGTGCTTAGCACCCGTTTTACGCGAGTGTCTGGTGCTTAGCACCCGTTTTACGCGAGTGTCTGGTGCTTAGCACCCGTTTTACGCGAGTGTCGGGCGGCGTACAGTGTTTTACGCGAGTGTCGGGCGGCGTACAGTGTTTTACGCGAGTGTCGGGCGGCGTACAGTGTTTTACGCGAGTGTCG
>JAOYMR010000003.1:5297850-5307905 GCA_025802075.1 Tenebrosternarchus preto
TCTCTCTCTCTCTCTCTCTCTCTCTCTCTCTCTCTCTCTCTCTCTCTCTCTCTCTCTCTCTCTCTCTCTCTCTACTCCTCCTTTGTCACTTACCCTTTCAAAGCCGTTCATCGCGATTCATCCTCACAATCAGACCAAGAGGACTTGCATAACAAGAGTTAGGTTCAAAGAAACCCTTGCCAGGTTCATGTAATTTTCCAAAATAAACTGGGAACAGATGTTGAATAGTACTGTTTATAATTAATCTAGCTGCATTTTTTCCACAGAAGTTCAAGATAATAAGGTCGGAAAATGAAAACATGAACTGAATTGCTGACAAGTACTAAATATCAAGTGATCCATCAAATCCCTTAAGTTTCACTTGCATTAGGACATTAATCCTGAAATTCAGAACAAAACTCCAGTATCAAGTGTAATATCAGCAACACTTATCCATACACAAAAACCCTAAAAAACCCCAAAACAAACAGAAAAATCCTTTCAATCAAAATGTACTGATGGCCTTTTAAGTTAAAGCACATGCAAGAGGTCACGAATGTTTTGTTTACAGTTTAAATAACATAATGGCTTCAGAAAAGGTCTGTCGCGAGTTGTGAGCGTCTTCCGCTGTGAGCCGAGGCTCCTCGGCGTGACTCTGGAACCCTGGACTCGCTAGGACTCGTTGCCAGGACGACCCACGTTTATTGTTTACGTGTAGTCTGCCTGCAAGGCCTTCACGTCCCAAAGACCCCAAAACACAAACCCTTGCGGGCAGGGAAGGAAAACATGGCAGGTTCAGCAGATCTCTCATCAGTGCAGTTAGCCCATGAGCTGATGGCTAAGCTGAAGT
Source organism: Tenebrosternarchus preto (assembly GCA_025802075.1). Classification (NCBI taxonomy): domain Eukaryota; kingdom Metazoa; phylum Chordata; class Actinopteri; order Gymnotiformes; family Apteronotidae; genus Tenebrosternarchus; species Tenebrosternarchus preto. The sequence continues at coordinate 5,298,680 of JAOYMR010000003.1, forward strand.
GGACTCTCACTTACACTAACAGAGGATAGTTCGTCTCGGTCAATAGTGGACTGCCAACAAATGCAGACAAAAAAAAAATAGTCATTCAGATTTCGAACATGTCCGTAATCTAAGGGCTCCGACTCATCACTGGGCTGTGTGATTGAGAGAGGAGTTCTCTGAGGCCTCTTGTGAACTTGTGACTTCACAGACTTCACACTATGCTGCTTTGTGGTTTTAAATGAAACTATGCCCTAGCACTTCAAATCCAGGGCGAGCTCTCAGACTATATGAGGACATGAGGCAGGGAGGAAAGATTTCCCAAAGATATCCCAAATATTGATGGGATAAGACGGCTGACTGAATAGCAGAATTGTAGCACAAAGCTCTTCCGTCAGGACCAGTGTGAATATAATAACACCGTCCTGATGCCTCTGAAATGAAACACTAACTGGAAGTCCTCAAATTGGATGAAGGGGAGTATTTCAGTTAGTTTTGTATCATTTTAGAACAAACATTAGTTCATGAAAAATGACTCTAAAAAGCAATGGGAGAAGCCTAATACTGCCGGGTATGGAACTAGCTGAACGCTCACCCACGTGGATATACTGCACCATGCAGGAGCTGCACTCTGCTCCCAAGCAAAGCTCCTTCGTTGTTCTCTCGCCCCCTCTGGTGGCGAAAGATCAGTAATTCAGGAGAATTTTGTATGAAATGCGTTTTAAATGAGTTTAAAGAGATTTTGTCTGTTTACACGCTAGTCTAAATTACCCTGCCTTGGAAACATGACTTTTCTCTGGATTTAAAATTTTATTAGGTGTTTGGAACCACATTTGACAAAACAACTCTCTTTAAACAACAGTGAAATGTTACAATTTGTTTCCCCTTATTTATCCATATGTGATTCATTGCCTTTTAACAATAAATAAATAAATAAATAAATACAAATTTTATATAATAAAAAAAGAGCAGCTTTTAGTGAACCACATGCAAAAAACCATCACGCTTTTTAGAAACAAAATCATCTCATTAACTTATGCACATTATGCAGTTGACTATATTAAATATGTAGCTGACTAATAAAACAACAAAACCCCAAAAAACGGAGACAGTCACGAGGCTCAGAGGCGCATCACGTCTGGTCTCGCTCAGACAGGACAGCACGAAGTTGACAGAAACATTTCACCATTTTACCAACAACCAACAAACCGACACACGCACGCACATGCACACGTGCATGTGTACACGTCGACATACGAACATACGAAACGGCGGCCCAATGAGGACTCTAGAGCAAAAAAGAAAAAAAAACAAACAAACAAAAAAAAGCATGCAAACAGGGACAGGAAGCCACTGCAAGACTCACGTGGTTTCGAGCCCCAGACATGTAGATGTAGCTTTCCAGAGGAGTAGAAGATGAACACCAGGACCAGTGTAGGACACAGGACAAACAGCAGTTTGTGTGTGGCCTTCATGGTCCCCAGTCATTCACATGGTATCGGTCGCCGTGCCTGTGCAGAGAGAGGAACCAAGTGTAAGATGACGTAAGGCTTGAGCTGCACTTACTGTGTACACAGCCTGGACAAATGTGGAAATGAGGTCTAAAGCTGCCAGGCCCTTTTCGAATTAAATGTGGGAAGAGAAAGTGGGTGTTTTGTATCTGTTCCAGGGGAAAAAGTAATTAATATGGTCATAAACACCCACAGTGTATGGGGGGGTAAATATGAAGATACACACATCGCCATGACTACATTACATTGTGTCATCATGTTGCTCTGCTCAGCCATGCGTTGTGTCATCATGTTGCTCTGCTCGGCCTGGCATACGTTTGTTTACTACTATGTTGAGAGCGAGCGAGTGACTGAGTGAGATACAGGTGCTGCTTTGCAAAAAAAAGGGTATAACCTCCAGTCTTGAGTTCCTGGGTAACATCGCCAAGCTTTTCTATTTTTAGACATGTACATGGGTGCCCAAGCAATGTACATGCAGTGGTTTCCAAGAAAGAAAACATCTGAATGCAAATGAGGGCATACTGGTTAAAAAGGAACCTGTGATCAACGGTAAAGGTCACTACCACGGTAGCTGGCAAACATTACCTTGTGTAATGTTAGCTTCTGAATAAACCAAGTTGATGGAAACAGTGAAAGTAAATTCAACATTTTTTGAAGTATGCAGTTAATCAGATGATAAACCATTTAAAATCTGCATGCCCTAGGAATAACTGACGTGCTTCTGTAACAAACGATGAATGTGAAAATAGCCATTTAAGTTGTATTTGCAAAGAGAGTGATCAAGATTAAGATCAAGATTAAGCCATTTGAGATTTTCCAGCAATGAAAGTAAAAAAAACTTTTTTTAAAGTTCTTTTTTTGTTGTTGTTTGTTTTGGAAGACAAAAAAGGGAAAAACCTTGCAGAAGCAAAAATGTTGGGTACAAAGTCTGCTCAGAGTAAAGTTACTGAAAATGCAATTTTAAGATCTAAATGGTCTTCTAACCCTTAATGCTGATTTATCGAGTCTAACATAAGTAAAAATCCTTGAAAACTGCATATTACTATTTAATAAACATTTCCAAAATGAAAGCATATGCGAACCCTACATGATACTTAGAGCATAGTGTATGCTTTTATAACCACAACATTAGACCACTGCAACGTTCTGTTGGCTGGCTGCCCACCTGTCTCTTGCGGTAAGCTTCAGTTAACCCAGAAGGCAGCAGCATGTGTCCTTACCAGGAAACGAAAGTCAGGGCACATTAATCCAAGCCTTATTTCATTTACACTGGCTATTAAGTTAAGCACTTACTACAATGTCCTGGCCATAGTCCTTAATGGCCTGGCTATGGCGTGTCTTGCTGACGACTTAAAGCGCTGCAGTCCGAGGAAGAACCTACAATTAATCCCCAAGGTCTCTTGCAACTCGTACATCTCTTAAAAGTTTATTGGGTATTTTATTTTAGAATTTATGACATAAATATTGTTTAATCTTTCTTTTGTAACAATTTGGTATTTTGGATGGAAAAGGGCCAGGTTTTCAGACTTGGATTAAGACCAGTGTTGGCTTCGATTGTAACGTCGGTGCTGATTCACCATTCAAAGTTGTCTTGAGTACAGGTGTCCATGAGGTGTCCGCTGTTCAAAATAAGATGACATGGGTTTGTTCCAAGACTGGATGACATGGCAGCGTAGTCACCCCGACAGGGCGTCATGCACGCAACAGTTATACCAATAAACAAGCGCCGGTCCATCATTCGTTGACTGCATGATGCGGACAAAGACCAAGTTGTTCAAACATTTCATAATGACTGAGGTCAATGTCTCTGACCTTTGACCATTCTGTCCAATACGCCACAGGTCAAGTCTGTCGTGGGCCTGCCATGTGATGTTCCATTTACCTTTTTCAAAAGATGCTCTGAATTGGGGATACAGAGGCCTAAGAACATTGTCTGCTGGATGCTTTGCATTTCCAACAGAAAATCGGTCCAGTTTATCTGGAAGCGAGGGAATGGCTGTAGTCTCCTCACAGCCTTTTCCCTTTACAGTCTCTGAGAAGTTCAGGGTAGGATCAGGTCACGAAGGTGATGGATACTCCTGACTGGATGTTCTGTTAGTACTCTGGATTTCGTTAATTACCTCTTTTTGTAGTTTTCTTAAAGAGGGAAAATGACAAAGGCTTTAAGCCTTATTAAATGGTGCTGTAATACTGAACAAGATTCTTCTGCCACATATTTAAATTTATTCACAGGTCCACTTGTAGCACATGGAGTTGTCTAGAAGCACACTGAAGGCCTAAAGCAGAATCCTCAGTGTCTGTATGTGTGGTTAGGGCTCTTTTTGTATGAATAATCTTACCTGATAAAACACAATAAAACCCAAGCATGGATTAGTGTGAGACTGGCACAAGATTTCATATACTGATGTTATCAGTGATGTTATTTTAAAATAGTAACAAAAACAGTGGCAGTGAGATAAACCTCTACGTTGGCTTTTCACGCCCATCCTCACTCTTGCTCTTTTCTGAGGTAATCTGATGCAGTTTGTCTTCATTTGACAGACACTACAATCATTTGTGTTGTCCTAGACATGATAAATAGCCTATTTGCCACTTTCTGTGACTCACTTCCAGCAATTTTTTGGTCCTTTTTGGATTTGTTCATTATGCTTCTTCATGATGCTGTGAAAACGGCACATTCACGAGTAAAGATTTTACCTCTCGGTATTCAAGCTAATGATGCACCCGAGACTCACTCGCCTGTGAAAAATGTGATAATTGTCTAAATGTGATATAGTTATTTAAACGTGATAGTTATGTAAAAGTGCTTCTTAATGTGGTGGTGTTTTGCCACTCTCCGTTAATGATCACTCATTGACATACTTATTTTAAAACGATTGCTTTTTAACAGCAGACACTCTTGGCCAAAGCAGCCACATATATTTAATACCATGGCAGTACGTGTGCTCCATGGGAACTGAATCCATCACCTTGGTACTGTTAGAATCTTGCACTACTTCTTCACTTCATTGACCATAAACATGGCTTAGCTTTATTCTCTGTGTCCGTTACCACTGCTTCATATTGAACGCTGGTACACTGTATTGCCAAAAGTATTCGTCCAACATCAGTATGTGACCTCACAAATGCGCTTCTGGAAGAATGGTCAAAAAACTCCATAAACACACTCCTAAACCTTCTGGACAACCTTCCCAGGAGAGTTGAAGCTGTTCTAGCTGCAAAGGGTGGACCAATGTCATATTGAACCCTATGGATTAGGAATGGGATGTCACTTAAACTCATATGTGAGTCAAGGAAGGTGAGCGAATACTTTTGGCAATATAGTGTATATTTATCAATCCAAAATGATTTATTTGCATCATGGTAATATGAGTTGCATGGTAATATTCTTATGGAACGCATTCAAATAAAAGACCTAAAACATAAACTCAAATGAATGCAGTACACCATCAAATAACTGATAAATAATTCAATTATGCATATGTTAACAATTTTATGTGCAATGTATCATATTCACAATGTTTAAATGAAATAAAAAGCAACCCAAGTTGAAATTATCATAATCATGCTAACAATTTGATATTTTTTATCCAAACTGACTTTCAGATTAAGGGCCTTAGAAAATCAACGATTTCACAAATCATTTTAGTTAAAAATAATAATAATACTAATATGGTGGTAAAATAATTACATTGATTCCAACCAGATGCTCGTTTGCCGAGCATCTCCGCTCGGACAGGGCTTGTGCCCTGTTACACTCTTTGATCTAAACCAAGGGGTTGGGAGGTGGATCCTGGCCTTCTAGTACCAAAGCCGCCCCAAGTTCACGCAGGGTGTTCCTAATTTAACAGTGTTCGCTCCTCAACCACAACCAGTTCAGTGAACACGTATCCCGCACTGTTCTTTATGGCCTGCGCAGTTAACCTAAGAACTGTGGGTTGGTGTTTTTTATTAGAACCCAGGAACTTCATGGAACAACCTAAAGCACATGTTTTGCTACTGTGTTGCAAGAAACACGATTGTGTAAATAGGTGGAAGTAGTGACGGAAAAGTTGGTGGCTGCATCCGTGCCTTTTCTTAAACTCGCAAAAGAAATCCATATCACAGAAATCACAAAAAAGGGAACAGAAACTAGAATTTCTTTCCACTCTTTTCCTCCAAATGTTTACATTCATACCACAGAAAAGATGCACAGATGTTAAAGAGGAGACTGGATCAATTAAAAAACTATTTTGAAAACTTTGCTTTGATTGGACCAAAAATCTTCATACCACAGTGCAAAGCTTTGGTTTGACCAGTGATGTTCAGTACTGCATACAGTTCCATTAACTGGAGTGGGAACTAATAGTTCCTGTGAAAAAGTGCCTACACAGAAAGTAAAGGGGAGTATCAGGAAACTTCCAGTTTTTAAAATGAATCACTCAACCAAACTTCTCCCACTGATATTTCAACATAAAACTGAAAATGTTTTCCCAGTGAAACCATTAAGGATTAACCATCAAGTGTAAGATCTGAGAACCTATCCACTTTTTTTTGTTAATTCAACACTCTTCCAACAGTCTTCCACTCCCCCTTAAACATTCACCCCTAACATTATTTTATTTTCCTTCTCTTTTCTGAACCGACAACCTTCTGCAGTTGTCTAGCAACAGTCCCTCACTTCTGCTGAGTGATGGAATCTCCATCTCCTTAGGCCAAATGATCAGTAGATGGCCCTGGTAATGCCCAGCACCGCAAGCTTTATATGGAAGTAGCCAGGCCCCCTGAGGCAGCGCCTACTACACACTAAGGACTGCTTAACCAGTGGTTGTCTTATTAACCTGACTGATTAACAACTAACCACATTCAGTGGTAGTGGCTGTTCAGTGGTTAAGGCACTCAGTAATGGCACAGCTGCCACTTTTTGGCCCCTGAGGAAGGCCCTTTGCTCAATACGTCACAATTGCAAGTTGCTTTGGATAAAAGTGTCAGCCAAATGCCATAATTGCAAACTCATTTAAACCTGTGACATGCCAAAGAAGAGCCTTTCATCACCATTTTCTGAAAGTTTGGCTTGGTTGTCACTTGGAAACAACAAAGTCAATGCCCAAGACTAAAACCTTTGAAAAGTTAGTAAGATGGTTTGATACATTTTTTGTTCTTTTCAACTACATGGAATTTGTCTCTAAAAGTGAACACTGCTGTTATGAGCCTAAAAGGAGAACAGAACCAGTCAGTGAAGGCTGGAACCTTCTCTGAAAGCAGAAGGGAATGAAGGAGCAGTATATTAAAATGACCTATTCGTAAGTTGCTTGATATACATCTGTATGGAGGCATACATGCATATACACGTTGTCTACATAGGCAACCTAGGTGGGAATAACATGCATACGACTGGAGTGCATTTTAGTACACAATTTCCATTCCAATAAACAATTTTGTTTTAAGATCAAACTTGCTCAAGAAAGAAGATATGTGAAATTTTCCATAAAGATAAAAAGAGGATGAACCAAGATTAACAGAACTATTTGTTTTCTACATGTGATCCACTTTAAAAACCAATAGGGCACTGAACGGGACTGAAGATGTCAGCCACCAAAAACAAGAAACCCATAAAATATTTACTGTGTCTGTGCTACAAAACCTTATTGATGGGAACATGTTGCAAATGCTCTGGTAGGCAATAAAACCAATGGAAACAGCACTTAAGTAAACAACGTTCATCAGTCCATGGTTCATAAGCCCAGTCCTTGCCTGGTTCGCAGAAACTAATTCCAGCTATAAAGTGGACATTGAGGAAAAGAGGCAGAGAAATAAAACAGAGCTATGGGTTGAGAGAAGAAAAAACCCCTAATGGCTGCATGGATGATGTCTTGAGCTGATCTCAACGGTCAATATAAAAGCCAGTATGGTCATATTTTAGCTTATCTCTCGTCAGCCATAAATGATATCTTCATCAGACAATCTGTTCATTCTGTATTTACGGCATAAAATTCTCAGTGGTCTGACTCTATATCTAGAATTATTAAAAGACATAATTCAGTGAAAATCAGGTTTTCTAGTACATACACTTTCTGTGAAGTGCTACGCTACTTCGTAGAACTTGCACTTACATGCCACATAAGAACATACAGCATGACTATGCTGAAGTCAAATCAACCCACGACCTGTATAAAAGGTGATCAGCAGAAATTCTGCACAAATTCAGACACGTGTCATTTATTGGCTGCAAGGTACAAAGGTGTGGCCTGAATTACAGGCAAGTGGGTACGTTCGGAGGCGTGGGTGAAGACAAAGGCTGGCACTTATGTGGAACTATTGAACTGGACTGTTCAGTTTAACACTGGCTGTATGTGTGCACTGTATAGCTGTATTAACTAGGAAATATATAAATATAGAATTGAGATCCTAAGTTCCTTATTTGTGCCTTTGTGGTTTTACATAAAGGTCAAGACAACCTTCAACTTCCCAGAAATATCAGAACTTGTAATGGCAAGATTTATATATGAACACCAGTATTAGTCAACAGGTGCAGTGCAGATAAATTGCCTAAATTAAAAAAGGCTCTGAGGAAAATAATTAGAAACTAATATACTAATGAACAAAGGCAAGTCTGCTGAAAAAGGAGCAGGGTATCTAACTAGTTTTATACAGCAACTAGCCTTTTAGTTGCAAAGGTTATTAAATACATATAGGTCAAGCCAGGCATATAACTCTGAGGAGGTTGCCGATGTTGGTAATAGTCATTTGTTCTTCCCCAAGCTTTAGGGTTTGTGCTGTACTATTATAGATGGTTTGGTGGCCACAAACTGAACTTCCCTTCTGTGTTTTAGCTGACTATTCCTGTCAGCACAAAAGGCATTTGAAAAATCAGGACACGAGAAATAAAAAGCAAGCAATGAATTAAACTATATGAATGTATAATGAATACTGAATTCTGAAAATGAATTTTGGCTCTTCCATTCCAAAACAATGCTACTTCAAACAAAACAACGAACACATTAATACATAAATCTCGCTTGCCGCACTAGACAACGGATGTCGAGACAACACAAGTGTAAAGACCGATGGAGCATTTCGCACTGGTAACAGTCTCAAGCAGCTGCCATCTGGCATGTGTGACACCAAGGCAAAGTGTCACAGAAATATCTGCAAAGGTATAAGTAGGGGTGGGCGACATGTATCGTTTCTTCAGGACTTTGCTACGTTTCTCACACATCTGATCACTCTCTCACCTGTTATAATAGTTATGGGTGATTTTAATATTCATATAGACAGCGCTAACAATCCTCTCACTAAAGATTTCATATCATGTATGGAGAGCTTCGGACTGCAACAGTATATTGATACTTCTACACACTCTAAAGGTCATATTCTGGACCTCGTCTGTTGCTCAGGTGTTGCTCCTTTTAACAGTTCAGTGGAAGAACTAACCATATCTGACCATTCTCTTCTCTCTTTTAATGTTAATCTTCCTCTCTCCACTATAAAGCCTTCCCGTCTCATCACCTACCGCAATATCAAGAACATTGATCTAGTTTCCCTTTCTTCCAGTATAACCTCCAATTTGGACTTTCATCAACAAATGGACCCTGATGAACTAGTGTCATTATATAATACTGGTCTTCAGGCCAGTCTTGACTCTCTTGCCCCACTGAAATCACGTATGGTTCACTTTTCACGCTCAGCTCCCTGGTTCACGCCTGAGCTTCGGCTCTTGAAAACTAAGGGCCGACAATATGAGCGATTGTACCGCA
>JAOYMR010000003.1:5308005-5325152 GCA_025802075.1 Tenebrosternarchus preto
GTAAATCTGTTACAGTCAAACAAAGCTCAACGACGAATCTCATTCACCACCTGCGCTACAACCACAGTAAGGAATACGAAGAATTTGGAAAAACTTCAAGACTCTCAACAAAAAAACAAGTACCGGTAGGCCTAAACCATAATGTGCCCAACAAACACTGGCTGAATCTTTCAGCAAAAGGGTGCCCTATGAGAGGAAGAGCAAGCGGTGGCAAGACGTAAACAATGCGGTGACCAAATTCATTGATCGAGAAATGCTTCTGATGCGGTTGGTAGAGTCAGAAAGCTTCACTGAGCTAGTCAACATCCTAGAGCCACGCTACACAGTGCCCAGTCGGAAGTACTTCAGTGGTGGATTGTGTGGATTGTTTACAAGAATTTTAAGTCAGCAGGAGTTTTATTTATTTTTGTTGAAGTTGTTTAAGAGAATAAATGTCATTTCCTTAAATACTTGTGTCACTGCAATTATTCTTTTAGTCATTTTATTGTAATCTTAACGCAACTTTAATTTCTTTTTTTTTTTTTTTTGGAAAATATCGTCAAAATATCGTTATCGTGAAAATCCTAAAAAATATCGATATTTTTTTTTTGCCCATATCGCCCACCCCTAGGTATAAGAAAGACAGCCTATGAAATTAAACACTAGAAAAGTCTTCATTCAGTCAGTGGCTGAGCACTTCCAACAACAGAGTTCCCTCAGCAGAAACTCATGCCAAACTATTAGAGATGGTACCAATCCGATACCATGCATTGGAATCGGGTTGATATCACCTAAATAAATAAATAAACAAATAAACAAACATGCGAATTGGATGGGATATTGGTGTAGACATTTTTATGGAAACTGAAAATAGGAGAGCAAATTATAACGTTTCCAGTTTGGCCATGAAATAAAGGACGTTCAGGGTCGGGGTAAGGACGGACCTGACAAACTGAGCGTGAGAGGAGAAAGACTAACCAAACAGGTAAAGCACTCTCCCCCTCTAACTTCATGAAGTTAATTATTATATGGCTTTAGTAAAACTGCATTAAGAGAAAAAGAAAAAACAAACAAAAAACTGCCATATGCTGTTAGCCTGCTAAATTGTAAAGTGGACTGGAAAATTTGAATAAGACGGTGGAGGCAGCTAACTTTGTCCATAGAAGTATTTATTTATTAAGATAGAATGAAAAACCATCTTGTAATCTTCATCAGATTAAATTTCTATTGGTTTTAAGCAGACAGCGAGTGAAGAGAGACTTGTAGTACCTCTCTCTCTCTCTGCTCACGTAGTGCTTAGTGTGTGTGTTTGTGTGTTGTAGGTAGAACAGCGATTTAATGCTGATATGCACAAGGATAACAATATTCAAGGAAAATATTAAGCTGATGTCAAATTACAGAGAGAAAAGAACGAGCGAGTGAGTGTGTGTGTGTGTGTGTGAGTGTATATACATCATATCCATGCATACTACCTGTAAAGAACATCACATACAATGCATCTCACACCAAGAAAATCTGCAAACAACCAAACCACAGCTCCACAGTGGTTTTTAATGACAAAATATCAGGTCAGTATTGATATAAGGTGACATTCCAATGGAAGATATCAGTATTGGATCAGTACAGAAAAATTGGTATTGTATTGAGAAAATATCCACAATATAAGTATTATTCCAGGAAACACAAAAATCCTGGGCACATTTGGGTTTCTAAAAAACATGTTAGTTATTTCTTTCAAAAAACCAACTAATACTTCAGTACACATTCAGTACCCTTGGGCTGTGCATGTCAACAGACAGGTGATCATCTAGCCTATAACTGTAGACATATCAAAAGTAATAAAATAATTCGTGCAGTGTATCTTGTAAAAAGGCCGATGTCTGCAAGTTGTTTCTAATCGTGGCTGATAAATGTAGTTTTAAATCACATGGTAGCCAAAAATACATCACTTTACAACAGGCTTATGTTTGTCATTTAATAACCATGATTTTACTTCTTTTTTTTTCTCCCTCAGCATTTTAGCAGTGCAGACAGAATGGAACTGTGAGACTTATTAGATGTGGTTAACTATGTAATATATAATTAGTGTATTACCCCTAGGCTACACCAGTAGAGCTTTAGAAAAAACTGGTTTAGAAGGATCTTGCAATTATAGACATACCGCAGCACATAAACATCTGTACAAGTACATAAAAATGCATTAACTGGATGTGACATTATTTCAAAGTGGCTACTGTTGCACTCTCTGCCTCATTCAAAATGCTGCAATATGATCCTTGTTATAAATCATATATAATCAAAGTGACATACAAGTATATATGCGCGTGTGTGTGCGCGTGCGTGTGTGTATGTGTGTATATATATATATATATATAGAAATAGAATAGAACTGACCTGTGCGTTTCAACAGTAAGTCAGCTTGATCACTGTCAATCTTAGAAATGGCACACTTGAATTACCAGCAAGCCTCGCAATATCAGTGACAATGTTACTGTTAAATATTATACAGTGTGAATCAAAGCACTGATGTCAGCTGTATTGAAAATTACAGGTCTATACATTTTATCCAAAAGAGGCGAAGGTCTAAAACTTATAAACTAAGAAACAAGTCTAGAAACATAATGATGAATGGAAGTATGTATAAACGACTAGAGACGATTACAGAATGTTTAAAATACAAGACACGTTTTAAAGCAGTGCTAAATTTGAAGCTTACGGGACTACTCACAACGCAACTTGTTGATGACTGCTCTTTGCGTAAACACGGAGCCAGTAGATTCATGTTTAAAATTTGCATTACAGTGACATCTAATGAATGCAGAGAAGACAAATCGACCCATATTTCAATATATTGATAAAACGACGTCCAGTATAAAATCTAGAACTGGTTCATTTATCAGAAACCGAAGCAAGGTTTCTTAAATGATGGTCAATGTAGATTTGCTAACCTAGCTAGCTACCGAACAGCAACTGGTTTAACACAGCAGGCAGTTTACAGATGCCGATAACCAGCTAGGGTCTGTCGTATCTGGAAAAACAAGCATACGCTAGCAAGGTAGCTATCTACCTAGCTAGTAATTTTGTTAATTTGGCAAACGCCAACATTGGCAGCTATACCCACACGCATAAACTTCGTTGGCTAAAGATAGAAAATCATATATATAGCTAACTGAAATAAATAAGGGTTCCTATTCACGTTATCTACACAATTCCCGATAATAGCCAACATTAAATGTGTGAAGACAAAATATCTGATAGAAAATGGATGAAGATAAAATATTTTTTTCTTAGAGTTGTGAGAACGACTGGACCAGATTTTCGAGAAGAGCTGTAGGCTAGTTACTAGCTAGCCCAAACCAGCTAACGTTGTAACGTTTTCCAAAAATTCAGTTATAGAATCTTAGGAAACTGTTGTGAAATCCGTTGCATAGGCTCGCGGGCCTAGCAAGCCACTCTCTTAAATATCGTTATAGGAAACTGAGTTTGCTAACTAGCTACCCAGTTAGTTTAATGACCAACCACAGTTCAGGCAAGACAAATTCTCGACTCCCCTAAACTCATAATGCGAACAGATAACCGCGTACGGATATTTCATATTCTGACACATTAATATAACAACAGATTTAGATTAGTTAGCTAATAAGAGAGCGGGTGTATGTAGCTAGCTATATAGCGTTAACTAGCTAGCAAATAAGTGTTATGGAATGGACATAACATAATCAAGGGTCCCTACAACAATGTTAAACTGTATTTTTCAGGTTTCATTTACCTCTCTTCTCTGTGTCCAGCCACGGAGCTTAGAAAAAAAAAAGTACCATTGACATTGTTATTCCTTTTGCTTCAAGGAGCATTTTTTCCCTCTTAAGCCAAACTGTAAGATAACGGTCTAGCTCCAGCCTGTGAGAAACACTGCGTGCTGAGTTAGATATTTCGGGACCGTAAGTAGGTGGTCCCTTAAGAGGCGCAACGTCTCCTATTCATTCACTCTGCTCGGCACATGGATGGTTTAAATACTGCGATGTCTAGAAATTTCAGTGAAATGAATGTCTCTTTTCATAGGCACTGCTCTTTCGGATTTTCACGTGGATGTCTTAGTCTGCTATTACATTATGTTCTGCGGTTAAGTGCACAATGTGATTTGTAATGCTCATAGACTGTATGTCTATGATCATGCACTAATGTTAAGCGTCAAGTAGTCTATTCAGGACTAAAGTAAACGTAAACTTAGCTGTGTGTTATTGCTACCGCATTTGATAACCGTGATTATTAACAGAGCGTTATAGTAGTAGAAAGAACCATTTTTTAAAAATCTTTATTCTGTGTCTATTTAACTTTTATGGCCTAGATGGTTTAAAGGTCATATTTCATTATTCAAACATTGTGTTATTGATTTTCCCTCCTGACTCTTGGTTAGCAAATCATTACGTGTTTTAGAAGAGTTATACTGCATAGTTGCCTGACAGCCAGTTCTCATCCTGCTATACTTGATCAAGTAATATGCTCAAAATGCGACACATCAATCTCTGATTGCATTTGTAAAGACCAATCAATAACTATTAAATCAGCAGGGTAACTCAAGCACCCCAGCTATGTTTTCCATTTGAGTGTGGAGATTAAACAGTAGATGTGTTTACCTGTCCATTATCTGAATGAGCTTGACTCCCCCTTAGGACTCATGGTTCTTGTGAAAGTTCATTGTTCTTGCTTTTCCTTTTTACTGTTTGAATATGACTTGTAACATATGAATTGTAATATATGAAATGTTAAAGATTATAAAGTCCTTACAGGCTTCATGAACAATGGTAGCATTTTGATAGGACAACCAGCTCAGAAACAACAAGTGATGATTTTGAATTTGCATTGAATGTTGTACTAGTGTCCTTCAGACTCTACTCCAAACTCCGTTTCCACTGTAATCTCTTTCTGTGTGCACGAAGAACCCCAGAATGGTTCTATTTGGAGTTTAAAGACAACCCCTAATGAATCTGCAGCTGAGAAAATATCTGTTGGGCTATTTAGTCTGGCAGGAATACAGAAATGAAATATTCAAATGTTTTGCACCTTTATTCAAGGCTCAGTATTACGTTGTAGCAGGTTCAAAGTGCAGTGCAGTTTAAATGTATAGTACTGGGCCAAGGTGCACACTCTAGTTCAGATATTATTCAGAGTATTCAACAGTGAGACCCGCTGCTATACAACTATGGCACAATATTTTTTGTTACCCCTACCCCCAAGATGTATCAGTTTTTAATAAGGATAAAACTATTTGAGGAATTAAAATCATAGTCCTGCATCAGGCTGCCCATAAATTGAGGTATGGCTTCATTTTGATCAACAGAATGATTTCGGATTTTATGACAAAGGATATTCATATTGTTAACCATACACACTCACTGTAGGTACGAATCAGCCAATCACATGGCAGCAACTCAATGGATTTAGACATGTAGACATGGCCAAGACGATCTGCTGCAGTTCAAAAAAAGGTGATTTAAGTGACTTTGAACGTGGCATGGTTGTTGGTGCCAGACGGGCTGGTCTGAGTATTTCAGAAACTGCTGGGATTTTCATGCACAACCATCTCTAGAGTTTACAGAGAATGGTCCAAAAAAGAGAAAATATCCAGTGAGCGGCAGTTCTGTGGGAGGCAAATGCCTTGTTGATGCCAGAGGTCAGAGGAGAATGGCCAGACTGGTTCAAGCTGATAGAAAAGCAACAATAACTAAAATAACCAGTCGTTACAACCAAGGCATGCAGAGGAGCATCTCTGAACACACAACACGTCGAACCTTGAGGAGGATGGGCTACAGCAACAGAAGAACAACCCGGTACTAGCAAGGTGTACCTAATAAAGTGGCCGGTGAGTGTAAAGTTAATAATTAATTTAGTACAAATGTAAAGCGGTTTTCGATTATAAAACCGTGTGTCATGGGATGCATTGACAATACAAGTATAGCATTTTTTTTTTGGTCTGCAACAATTTTAGAGCTACACGAATGCAAAAACATGATCTTTCACATCCAATTTCAGACACTGTGTTATGTGCAGTCATCTCAGAAGTATGTACTATTTTGTATGTACTATAGTTAGGTAGTGGCTAAATTCACTACCACTGAAACCCACTTAGAGTATGCCGTGATCATGTGACAGATAATGCATTTATGGCCCATGTTTTTTTTCCCCCACTGCTTGTGTCTTGCTCAACCATGTGACTTGCTGCACAGGAAGAGCCAATTGCTGCAAAAAGCTTTGCGTGTGGTATTTTTTCTACTTCCCACGCAAATATGACACAGGTTTGTGCTGCTAGCACTTCCTTTTTATCGCTCTTAAAATAATGTATAGATAGATCACGCATTATATGACTGATGTTCAAAAATGTACGTTTGGACGCACCTACTCACTGCTTATTTTTAGTATTTTCTACATTTACAAAAACAGTAAACATCAAACCAATGAAGAATCCGTGATTATGCAGTGATAGTCAATATTTGTTTATGTTAGATTTTAGATTGTTCAAAGTAGCCAACCTTTACTGTCCTCCTCAGCTCCACACTAGTGGTGTTCTCCAGCTTCACAAGGCAGCCATCTTTCATGTCTTGAAGAAATTCTTCTTTGCAGAACACTTAAGGGTGAGGGACTAATGTTCGGGAAAGAAAACCTTTTGCTAAAGGTGCATCTACAATTAATTGTTTGTGCATGTGTTTTGAAAATCAGTTCATATAACATCTTTAGTTTATATTTGTCTGAAACAAATGTAAGCATATTCCATTAGATTTAAATGTCCTTTGTACTATTAAAAACATACATTCAGTCAGGTGTGTCTAGCCTTTTGAAAGGTACTGGTAAGGCCTTTGTTGAAGCATACAAACAGTATAGTTAAAAGTTTTAACTTGCTGAGACATTCCAATTCACCCAATGCCATCCTACAAACCAGGCACTGCTCACAACATATAACTAAACAACATAGTGAAAATATTACCACAGTACCAGTCACACTCCATAACCACAAACACTCAGAAGTACTTTTGTTTGAACTGTAATAAATGTCTGTTTTTTGTTAGCATATATCATTTAGCAGATGTGCTTAATGATAGGTAGCCTATAGCGCAAGGCTCTGAGAAAGCCAGAAACTGTTTTGGTTTTATAAATCAAACATTTAAGGCTCTCTTTCTTTTCAGCAATTTGATACCAAGCTTTACCCTTCATTTCAGCAGAATCTGGGCAGTTAGTTGTTCACAACCACATCCTTACATTCCAAATCACATTAAGTAATATTGGCTGTGGATCAGCTGCGTTTTTGTTACACTGCATAGGGGTTAACCTTTCCACCCTCTCCACCATTATGACATCACCAGAGTGAGAACATGTCATGGCTATGCGTACGAGGTCAGGGCGAAGAAGAGCTTAAGCATTTCTTTGCACTCTGGGATCCACACATGGACATTTCCATTATCAGGCTGATATTTGCTTCTCTGTTATTTTCCATTGTGGCATAACTGTTGGTGGAATCAATAGTGCCACACAGAGACATTCTAAAGAAGCAGGAAAACAAATATCAACTAAAGTCATACGATATGGTTTGAACCATGTTTCTGTGACTCGTTAATGTTTCTTCCCTTATATAAAGGCACAGTGTCAGACATGCTGAGATTAGACTCACTTCAGGCAGATAAAATAGAAACATTTGGGTTAAAAATATTTGCGTTTCTGTTTCTGAAAGTGATAGCCTTGTTAGAAACACTGGTTTGGAACAGGTTTTACAAATACGATATTCTATCAACTGGTTAATTTACTTTTTTTCTAAAAAAATGTCTAAAAATGCTTTTCATTTAATTTCTGTTAGTATAATGCTTCACAACACTATACCTAGCAAAGTATCAAATGGTTTCAAAGACATTTTTGAACATCTCAATGGTTAACAAATGTTCCACAAAGAAATGTAAACCTTAGAAAACAGTTCGATTACACTCCTTTGTTAACTCAGTTTCAAAGGTTACTTGATTCCAGTCCAAATTTATATAAGCACGTATCCCTGATTGTCTTCCTTGCAGTCAGCCAGCTTTTAAAAGAATGCTAGAAAATATATTTTTCTTTGGTTGAAAACTATGTCGTCATAATAAATTACTACTGAAAACTCTTCTGAAGCACAGTCGTAATAAATTACTACTGAAAACTCTTCTGAAACCTAGCAATGTATGGTCGCTTCGGGTAAAAGCGTCAGCCAAATGCCTTAAATGTAAAATGTAGCCATAATAAATTACTACTGAGAACTCTTCTGAATCCTGGTCGTTATAGATTACTGCTGAAAACACTTCTGAAGCCTGGTCCTAATAGATTTCTACTGAAAACACTCCTGAAGCTCAATTTAGACAAACTGTATCCACATAACTTTGAAGAGTAAACCACAAATGTGAGATGGATCAAACAAACCTTGTTGGGGTTGTTCAGTAAAACATAAATATGATGGACTCAATGTTTTTTTTATTTCATTATCTTCCCAGATCTACACTTAAGGCTCTTTTCTTAATTATAATCTTAGGTCTGTAATCAGGAGATTGTAATAAGGATCCAATCAAAAGTCTTCCATTACAATTCTGATCATATACCAAATCCTCTGGGGACATATAACACATGTATATAACTTCTTGTATGCTGCTTTCTCTCTTTCTCTTTATTTTTCACTGTTTTCACACCTGCAAGTTTTTTTTCCCCTCCCACCAATAACACTTCACTTACGCTTTACACATATGGCCAGCATTATTAGCATTAGGTGAGTGAAAATAGCTGGAGTTTCCTGTCTCACACTCCATTCTCTGTACCACAGCGTAACATACCTTTATTTGCACCATACAGTTCATGACAACAACCTACCGCTGTACTGTGGTTTCACTCTGAGAGCACATCGTTCTTTGCTCTCGAGTTTCAGGTCTGTCGCTGGTTTTCATGAACTACACCATTACTTTAGTCTTGCCTCCTGGCTCAGCAGTACTGCGGTATAGCCTACACGAACAGTGCAGAGCTGCCAGTTTCCCCACAGTGCCAGGAAATAGTTCCTTCACTCTTCGGAAGATGAGAAAGAAAGGGTTCTGTGGACAGTACGTTGGCAGCAAAAAACAAACAAACAAAAACACTCTTTTGCTGTTTTTGACCTTATGAACCAATTTTAAATCAACAAGCAATAATGAGAAATATTAACACACAACTCTAAACCCTGCTTACAGTTACTGGATAAAGGGCTTTTCAAAACTTTTTCTCCCATGGTCAGAGGCCTGAATATCAGGTTACAACTGCGCCCTCCCTCCTGGCAACCCATTAGCGCCCATCCAAAAGGCTCTGCCTATTGGCATTACTGTATGCATGTACACATAAGACTATCCACATTGACAGACTCTTGATTAGCGTTAGCCTGCCCTTGGAATCTCTGCTGAAGTCTGTATGGTTGTGCACCAAAGTAAGTGCACTTTTAACAGGGCTTTAGGACCTGAATCTTTTAATGTCACTATCCTTAAGTGCATTTGCATAATAAACAAATACCAACTTAAGACATGTTTAACTCAGTTTTGCAACAGTTTAGCAATATGGACAAAGGACTATGACGCGTCTACTGCATCTAACGCAAAGAACTGATCTCTAACCCTCACTGAGAAGATCTAAAAAATTGGCCCCCTGATGTCCTGTAAGTCTTCAGGGCTCGTAATGCTGTATTTAGCTTTGTGGATGTGTTCCTTAACACAGAGAGGATCAGTGGATTGGAAAAGATGCCCCTGGTGCATGCATAATTACGAAAGGCCAGTCAACCACCAAGTGTTTATACACTTTTCAAACGATTTATGACCATATTTGTTATATATACAGTATATGCACACATACTGACAGGAAATCTCAAGATTTCCAGGTGCAGTCAACAACAGAGGTAGCTTGTTATCATAACGTAAAATGCAATAGTCAGGTACTATAAAAATGTCAAGGAAAATGCAAAATAGCTAGTGATTTTATTCCTTAAAGTTGGCCTACTTCCATTTAGACATACCAGCAGCCCTTGACTGACCTTTCGAAATTCAAATATGTGAATGGCTAATCTATACCATCAAAAATGTCTCCATGGATTGATTCAAAGAACATTTCTCTTATGATTCTTAAATTTCTTTGCAGATGGACAAAATCGTATTCCAGTTCCTTCTTGAAATTATTTCATTATATAAAGCTTTGAAAACTCCCCTCAAGTCTTGTGCAAAAAGTGCGCGTGATCCTCATCTCCTCTCTAAGCAGCTTATATGCTTATGTTCTTTAGCACAACGTGTAATGAAACTAGTAGGTGCACTGTGAGGCCACTCTGTAGTTTCTGTCTACAGAGTAATGGCTCTGGAGACAGAACACAACAGACAGCAAAAATGACGGTTCTGTTTACTTTGCACGATTCACATTTCCAGATGAAGACAGTCAACAATAGAAAAGACACAAAGTCCATACAATTTACTATGGCAGCATAACAAAACAAGAGTACACACAGTACTTCACCTGATATTTCTGAAGGAAAAATATTTGGCTTGACCCATAGGGTCTAATTCCTATTCATGACACTGGGCGGGATATAAATGTCAGCTTGCATCTCACTGAAAGTTTACTAGATGAGTGAACTGTAGTATTTGCTACTGGATACCATTCGTGGCCTTATTATGCCATAAAACTAAAAATAACGATAGAAACAGACACATTACTGCAGTGACCTACTTTCCATTATATTATCATGCACTGCAATTGGTGTACAAGACTTAATGCTTCGACAGCATGCTGGAGAAAGCTTCTAATAATCAGTTAATAAAACATTTGGACATTGTCCAAATCATGGAAAGTTTAATTACTGGAACATACCACTCGGGTCATTACAGAATGTGTGTCTAAAGTTGTCTTTTAGAAAAAATAGGCCCATTGACCTTTACATTTTTGTTAACGAGAGAAAGTCCTTTTCCTTCAGCACAGGTGCAGAGCTAGCGGGGTGGCCGGGGGGGCACTAACAAAGATGTTCAGTTCCAACCATGGCACTTCCGTCAGCAGACATTGATATGATCTACAAACACGGTACTCCTTGTGAACGAGGGCCAGCGTGGACTAAACCCACTCTGCCGCAGCCGCCGGACGAGCTGTTTTTTCGAGACCAGTTTACCTGCTATAGAGTAATGTTTAAGAGTAGAGTAAGGTTTCCTTCAACAGTTCTTGTTTCTGGACGCTGTGCTTCTCCAGGCTCGACCAGACCAGTTTTTAGGGGAGTAGGTTGTCCGCTCAGGTTTCCCGGAATACGGTGCACTGGAGCGAGGAAGGTGAGGGGCGAAATGAGAGCTTGGGCTGGCAGTAATGCCCAAGCCTTGAGCACATGTTCTCATTTGGCCCAGCCTGGCACAAAGCCCCAGTGTTGGAAGCTTAAGCAGGAACCGAAGAGACCGAGATCCATGCGAATTCAAACGTGGGCATACATTCCTCATATAAGAGTGACCAATGCTCAGAAAGACGTGGTTGTTAACACAGTCGGAGCATGTACAGCTATTTTTTAAAGAAAGAACCAGCACCGTTGACTCACACACGATCTTTGTGGACCTTGGCTTACACGTGCAGGGCCTGCCCTGGAAAAGCGGTTAGGTGATGTGCCAGGCGTGGCCGAGGCGAAAGGCTTCCAACGCTGGTAGTGCAAAAAAATAAATAAAAATCTAATTGCCATTCTTAGGAAATTAAATTTGCCCATCAGTGTTGTGGTATGTATCTTAATAAACATTAACCCAAAATGTTTTCCCCACATCCCACATTTATCATAGAAGACAAAATATGGCAAGTCATAATCATCAAGGGAAGTCTTTTACAGTAAGGCAAAAATAACACCACTCCTTAAAACAAAGAATGATGTTGCGTGACATCACATAATAGCATCCCTGTTACCCCACCATAAGGTACACAGCAGTGAAGCAACACTGATAAACAGTGCCATTTATTTATATATAGCGCTTTTACAACATGTTGTCCTTTATACTCTAATGGCCAAGCAGCTCCCAGGGAGGGAGAGAAACGAGGGGGGGGGGGTGGAATTTATCTATCTATTGAAAATATGATAAATCCAGATTTAGGGTGAGCAAAATTAGTGTGATGTAGCAAAGAGGGGCACCACAGAAACAGACTCTAACACTGAAAGGTTTTGCCGTAGGACTGAAGTCTTCACTCATGCGTGCTGTTATTACTCACTACTGAGTAATTACTCATCGTCTCCTGCAGTCTAACTGGTAGCATTAGAGGAGCCTGAACACACACCTCTGTGGGTGATTAATGCCAATTTCTACACTTGACCTACAATTTATTGCCTATATGGTTTCCTGTGAAAGCCTGGTTTGTCATTGTGCAGGCGTGGTGGTTACACGTTGGTGAAAGACTCACTCAATCCAGAGGAATAGGTTGTACGAAGAAAGCACAGAGTTTAAAATGAGCTTCAGCCGAGTCCCTTTCCCCAAAAGCACTGTAGTGTTAAGAACATCTTAACTGAGAGAGAATGTAATGCTCACTCATTTTACAATGTTTGCACGGTAATGCTTTTGGGTAACTAAGCTTTGATTGGAAACAGCAGCAAAAGCCAAATGCTGGGACTACCTGTCCATGGTATGGATCTACATAACAGACAGGAGGAAACCGTTGGGGAGGACAGTGACCTTTGAGCCCTACGTCTTTATCGACACAGTTGATGGTTGTTGCAAACAGATGGGGAAATTCATAGCTTATTCATCAAGTAAGTATCACAACTAATAGTGTGTCTGAAACACTAGTGACGGATCTGTCGGGAGAAACGCATTCATTTAGTTTTTTTGCGCCGTGTATAAAAATGCGTTCAGCCGAGGATATTTTAAGAAAGAAAAAACACATAAGAAAACCATCCGGAGAATCAATGAGTCGCTTTAATGAAGAATGTAGGCAATGTGTACAAGTGACACTGTGTTCACTAGAACCAGGCTAGAACTCCTGAAAGGAAGTGACCAAAAGGAAGCCTTTCCTGGAACATTTCCCTGCCTTGCTAAGTCACTGGGGTGGGGTGTGTTGACAGGACTTTTAATAAATGTGTTGTGGGAATCACCTCCTCCCCCAACTTCCAAAACGTATTCCAATCTATTGACATTGTAAACAGAGTAGAAAAAGTAGAATTATTAACATAAATACATCTTTTTTTTTCTCCCCCCAAAATGCAGCTAAATAATAACAGCAAGATCTGCAAGAAGATACACAGAAAATGGTTGAACCTTAACAGAGATATAAATTAAAACGAAACCTAACCCAGAGTCAGACTGCTGGACCCCTATGAAACAAGCTAATGAAAATAGAAGGACTGCAGCATCTAAAAAGGCCCCAATCTTTACAGTAGATTACACAGTGAAACTGCCCTGTTCTAACTAATACCATGTTCATCCATGAGAATCGTGTATTTACTGAGAACTGTGGAGACCTTAAAAGTCAGCAGGACAGCCCGCTAATGAGAACCTTTAATGCATTTGAGCTTTTAAAGGGGACATGTCGCCCCCAACTTAATGCTAAACGGGGCCAGTTAGCATGCAGGGTGAATTATTATGCTAACTTGCCCCTATTGGTTCTCATTCACCGCTAACCACGCTAGCATGACTGGATGTCACGGTCTTCTTCGCTGTGCATTTGGCCAGTGTAATTTTGATCTCTGCAGCTGTAGTTTAAAAAAATAAAAAATAAAGAGAACATGGACATCCAACACCACCATCTGACCGGCGCTACTGGGAGCCGGAGAGGCTTCCAAAAGCTCCACGACGGTGCCAGTCAGCTGTGTTCGGCGCAGAGGGAGGAAAAAAACACAAACACTCTTACACAAGAGCTGGCTGTGCTGCTCGGCCAGTTCCACCGGCATGCGCTCCCATCTGTGACCTGGCCCAGGACAGCGCTGTTCACAGTAAGTACACTTCAGGACAGCACGACGGCCGGGCGGGGAAAGCCAAGCAAAATAGCAAACAACCAAAACAAACAAAAACAAACACATCAGAATTGAAGAGTGCGTCCGAGTCGAGAGTGCTCGCTGACCGTGCGAGTAAAAAAATGATGCATTCGGAAAGAACGGCGATCCTGCGTGTCGGATGGGCGCTGGGTGGTGTTTTGAGGCCGGCGAGGACGAGTCCACCACCACTGCAGCCACACCATTACTCCATGATGGCTCTGTAGATGGCTGGTTCGATATAGTCCTCCCTGTAGCGGGAGTTGATGACCCGCTGACGCTTCGAGTCCTCTTTGACCTCCTTCTCTATGAAGACCCCTTTGAAGCGCATATCGGACGCCACAGACTAGACGGGGAAGGAAATGGCAAAATCCACGTCAGAACCGTAACCAGCCATGACGCTCGCCGTCACGGTGCCAAAAAAGTTGTTACTACATGAATACTTCCAAGTATTTGAATTTTACAAGATTGTTTTGTATCCAGTCACAGGAACTGTAATAAGCCTGCATTCACAGCAACTCCCTCACACACTTTACAAACCCCACTTCCTAAAGCAAAGCTTAAACACTGCACATAATGTCTTACATTATGATTTACTGGCCTGATGAATTCTTATGAAACAGACAGCTGGGTTTCTTTTTTTGCCTAGAAGTTTCAAGCTTTTAAGGAGAGAACATTCATCCAGCTGTGCTCATTCAAGCAAATCATCACCTCTATACAAGATCAATGTACACAAGGCAATCATCAGCTGCTACTGGTAACCATAACAACAAATCTTATGAGACATATTATCTAGATATTACAGTACAATAGCAAAGCTGTAATATCTACATTTGTTCACTGAACACTTTATTACTACTTTTCTTATTTATTTATGAGAAAAATATTAGCGATACATAGTTAACCATAGCCACACTTAAATATTAGCGATACATAGTTAACCATAGCCACACTTAAGTATTAGCGATACATAGTTAACCATAGCCACACGTTTTGTGCTAGCCATCCTCCAACGTTTCATTAAAAGGTTATTTTCACACCTGGTGTGAGCTGGTGATGGCAGGATATTTTTTTAGACGTCGGGCTGCTTTTAACCCAGCAGTGACTCCAACAGGTGCAAAAATTCCCTGTCGTGTTGAATATTCTCATGGCGGCACAAGTGCCAATACTACACACACCCCTGACACACAGTCAGTGTAGCCGTTAACAAACTAAACACCCTGTCATTCTCTCTGGTCCTATGGTGAGAAACTGGGTTAGCGGTGACTGATCAATCACAGTCTGCAATACATCAGCACCGAACAGTTGATTCAAACACCTTGAAAAACACTTTGCATGCATCGGAAACGTTCTGGTTTCTCAGTGAACTGTGAACGCTACCAAACTTGTGCTTACAGCGACAGACGGTCTTGAGATCTGAGCGAGGTTTGGTGGCGAGAGCGTACTCACCAGTCGGGCTTTGACACGCTTTGGCAGCTCTTCGTCTAAGCAGTACACGTCTTCTCTCTTCGCCGTCAGCTGAGACTCGTCCTCAAATTCCAACTACGTCAACATTAAAAGATGAGAGATGGTATTAAGAGTGCAGAAGGTGTGAGAGGAAAAGCATAAAGGAGAGACAGAGGGTGTATGTACGTGATTATAAATGCATGTAGCCATAACTGATCAGATTTAGGCATCAGTCTAGAGAGAACTGCATCAGCAGCACTGAATAAAATTACCTTTACCACGACCAAGAAACAACTGAGTACATGATGTAAAAATTTGATATATGCACATGTTTAAAAGAAAAACTGTGAGTGTATGAGCAGCATCAGTGCTAACCCTAAGGGTTAGGATTAACCCTAACCCCAACACTAACCCCAACACTAGCTTCTACAGACCATCTGCATCCGGATCGTTACAGTGAACAGAACCCATTACGTCAACATGTTTCTACATTTAAATTAAAATGAACATAAATTGGATTCATAAAATAAAAATGGCATCAAGATTACCTGTCGAGGCAAAAATACGAGTTTTGTTTTCATAGTAACTGAAGAAGCCAAACCAACGTCTGGTGCTACAGGTTGAGGGGCCTGTAATATAGCCAGGCAATGCTTCCTCTGAGGTTTAACCTCAGAGCATTTGGAGGAGAACACTAACCACTTGTGCCACACGTGACATAGCAGAGCATGCGGCGGACACAGTGAGACTTTTCAAAGAGCAAGGGGGGGGGGGTGTTCAATGCCACCATGGGCATGCAGCCAACTGCATTCCTACTGCCACAGAGCACATTACAGGCCTGTGAAGCAGCACATGTCTACTGCCTGTAGAATGTGAAGTCACTGCTCAACTCCTATTGAGTGGTTTGGTAAAGAAAATCTTAGGGTATAGCAGCTCCCTCAGACAGCTCTGAAAGAGCACACAACAAATACAATTAATCGCTGGGGGAAAATAAATAAACAAGACATTCCTGACTTTTTTGTCAGGAATGTGTTTGAGTCACCTTTATATACTCTCAGTAGGGGACTGAACCGAGTGGTTATTTTCTAAAGGCCTCCACGCTGGGTTAAGCGAGAGGGGTGAGAAAAGTGCTTTGAGATACTGCAGCAACAAATTAAGAGTATTTCGGCAGGGGAAAAAGTCCACTTTTAAATCAAACAAACAGATCGTGTTTGCTGTTCGGAAAAGCACGGGTCCCCGTGTGCCGTCCTCTGACCTGGTACATCGGGATGGTGTGGGCTGCCACAAACTTGGCTCCATAGATGAGGCCATCTGTCCAGCGCACCTGCACCACAGCGCCCTCTGCTGGCGGCCCCAGCTGCACGCAGTCTCTGTTCTAGGACGGACAAGCCCCCACCACCCCCACACACACACACACACACTTCAGCATCATGTAATCTAAGCCAAAGTAAGACCGAACAGCCTGAAATAAGTCGGGCCAGTAGCTCTATGTACCACTATGTCTTCCGGAAAGAGGTTGTCGCTGAAAGAGCCGTCGTCGAAGATGACCTCGTAAAACGTGGCTTTGATGAGCTCCATCACCTCGCACTGGTAGTATCGACCATTTTTGTGCTTGCAGATCACTTTCTGACCCTCCTGCAGCTCTCGCAAAGATGCCTTGTTACGCTGGAGACACACACACACACACACACACACACACACACACACACACACACACACACACACACACACACACACACACACA
>JAOYMR010000003.1:5356521-5368095 GCA_025802075.1 Tenebrosternarchus preto
GCACTGATGTGTCTGCAAGGCTTCCGCGAGGACAGAAAGCGATGTGTGACGAGAAGCTGTGGCAGGGAGCAACTGCGTGGTTCATGATCGAGAGACAGACGGACGGACACGCACTCACACACACGCGCGCGCACACGCACACACAAGCTAACACCCAACGCTGACACACAGCAGCACTGCGGACTAACTTGGAGTGTTGGGGCGACAGGCGGAGCTGGGACCTGCGGAGAGAAAAAACGAAATACAAAAGGATGTAAGAGCCACCAGTCGCTGGTCCCCTCTGGGCTGGGGGGAAGGCTTTGTCCCGTGTCCACCAATCGGCTGGCAGGATAACTCGTTACTTGCACGGCGCCGTTCGCCGCCGACGGCCACCACGCTGAGGCGAGAACGCACACTTGGACGGCAATTCCCGACGCCATATCACGGCTGTTTGCTGGTTAACGGCGCGGGGGAACGCGAGAGGCACGGGTGAGGAGATACAACGATAAACGTTCCCGGGAGTCTCACAGCGCACGCAGACGACCGCAAACGTTCCCCGAGAACGTCCAGGGAACCGGCCGGGAAACGTTAGCGAGGAGTGGTCCGGCCACGGGCCAGAGACTCGGCCCGGAAACAGGAGTCTGGACTTTGGCTTATTCGCAGACGGGACTTCCAGCCTCGTCTTTGGACAACGGGTAAAAATAAAAAAACGGAGGTAATACACGGCTCTGTCGTGGGGGTGTTCACAGATGACTCTGCGCGGTAATTATGTGCCTCTCCAGAGCTGACACAGGCTGAGTGGGAGCTGTAATAACCCGGGCCACACGACTCACAATGCTATTAGTGAGGAGGAAGAAGGAGAGAGAGAGAGAGAGAGAGAGAGAGAGAGAGAGAGGAGAGGAAAGGAAGAGAGATGGAGCTGATGTTCTCTCTGTCTGTCGTTCTCCGTCGTGCTCACCTCGAGAATCAAAAAGCAGTAGGACTAATTAACCGACAGGGAATGAAAGGGATGTACAGGGAGAGGCTTTTGTTGGCTAGGAGGAGGAGGAGGAGTCATTTCAAGCCAACCAGGAGATCAGAAAAAGACTGTAAGAGACCCAAAGGAGCCATCGAAAGACCGAATTCAAAGCGGCTTAGTGAGAACGGAGCTTTAAAGGAAAACACATGTCCAAACCAGCAATTTCTAGACTTGGAATGGTTGATCTGCTCTCTCAATTACCTTGATGAGAAGGCAGGCAATAAGAGTGTAGTTTTTCTCTCTTCCACACTAATTAAAGACTAAAACGGTTTTCGCTGCGGGAAGAAAACCAAAGCTAAAAGCTAAATCAGAACACTAAAAAAACTAAAAAACATCAACAAAAAACTAAAGTTAAACAGCTAAAATAAAAGAAAAAGGGGAGAAAAGTTGCTGCCAAAGATACACAGAGACATTAACATTTTGCTTTTAATTAATTCAAGATTGGCTGCAGCTTTGGTCCAGTTATTATTTGGTCCAGCCTTTTAGAGTGAAGCAAGAATGTCTTTTGAAAGATAACTTCAACACAGCTACACCCACGGGAGAACAAGGTCAGAGCGGACAGAAATTCAGTAGTGGATGGTAAACAGACAGGGGTACCTGTGAAGTGGAGGGTGGGAGCTGCCAGGGAGGGGCGGGGCTTTGTGAAGCGGAGGGTGGGAGCTTCCAGTGAGAGGCGGAGCTTTGTGAAGTGGAGGGTGGGTGCTTCCAGGGAAGGAGGGGCGGGGTCAGGGTTTCTCCAAATAAACCAGATTCATGATGTTGCTTTGGTCCACCGGCGTGATGGCCAGTGAGGGCGGCGCACAGGAAGTCCGTCGCTGAAGAAAACCGCTCGCCTTCCACTCGTCCGAGTAACATAAAGGAGCAGTGGAGCCCACGTTTGGTTAACTGGAGCCACGGTTCGATAGATACACTTTGTTATGAAAGGTGCAGATGTGAAAGTGAGCTGGTGCTCACGTCGCCCCAACAAATCCCACCAACCCCACCTCCCCCAGGCGCATGGAGGTGGGTGTGGAGTTACGGACTGGTCCTAACAGCAGAGGATGTTCCCGTTATGAAGCCAACAGCTTCAACCGCTGTGCATACATTAATGTGGCAGGCTGGTTAATTGGTACCACCAGGCTGGCGCAGCAGTACAGGGGTGGGCATCACGGTACACTGCAGGTGCCAGACCTTCTAGGGGTCAGACAGAAATATGTATATGGATTAAGTGTGTGTGGGGTGTGTGTGTGCGTGCATGTTTGTGGGTTTGAGTGACAGTGAGAGGAAGTCTGTGTGTGTGTGTATACATCATTACACAAATGGTCCGTGTGTGTGTCTGTATGTATACATCATTACACATATGGGCTGTGTGTGTGTGTGTGTGTGTGTGTGTGTGTGTGTGTGTATAAATATGGTGCAGTAAAGCAAGGGCTGGAACCAGGATCCTGACAGCTTCCAGATGAGGTTTGTGTGTGTCCAGATGGTGTGGGGTTCACTACCTACCTGGTGTCTGGTAGTTGATTCTCCTCATCTCCACAGGATCAGATGAATTTGCCAGCAGTGAGTCCTTCACACCACCCAGGTGTTCATCCTTAGGCAGGGGAGAGGCTCGCTTCCTGTAAGGGAGGAAGTGAGGTCACATTTAGAATATCTCCCATGCTAGCACACACCAAACCAGCCCTCCCCAGCCTCACATCTTGTGTACTGACACATAAACAACAAAAGAACAAATCAACTAAACAAATAAAAAAATCTCTAAACCGACAGTGTCTACTGTCTACTGTGGATACTGGTTCTGTAACCAGAACAAAGCCGTTAGCATCAGGAGGAGATTGGGTGGGGGGGGTGGTGAAGGTCCTTCAGAGTAGGTCTAGCTGGTTTTAAAGGAGTATTAAGATTTCCCTGAGGGCTCAAAGACAGACAGAACAACTCCATCAAGCCCTTCCCAGAGCTGTTCTCTGCTCCACGCTTGGCTCGGTTTGGCCCGCTCGCTAAACACTTCGACCGTGGCGCTTCCTGTTTGTGGGCAAAACAAGGCATGCTGGTAATTAGCATGTCAGCTGGATAATTACGAGCCGGGCACACCTGCGCTCGACACCACACTGTCCCCGCAGGTGGAGCGCGCTACGTGCTCACGGGCCTTAATACACACATGTGGAACACATCTGTGGAGACACATGCATAGACAGACAGACGCACACACTCACACACACAATCAAGCACACACAGACACACACACGTATAATCCTTCTTTGAACTAATCTAGATAAATCTCTATAATCCTAATCCTGAAGTCATCCTACACCGAACCATGTCCACTCACCCCCACTGGCCCAAACCACATCCACAGACCCAAGACAAGGGTCCTGGCACATTCCAAGTTTCTTCTTTCACCCAAAATATCTTCCTTTTCTGGAATTTTCCAGGTTTTGCCATCTTATGTGCAGACTCTAGTTCTGGCCCTGGTCTCACACACCTGTCTGCCGTCTCAGACAGCACCTCCACACTTCAGTGCGAAGCTAACGGAAACACAGCACCCGGCCTAAAAACACCTATCCCTACAGAGTCTGGAACTCAACCCAAAGAAGGGTGAGGTAAAACAGAACAAGAACAAGAACAGAGAGCTCTTTGTTCAACTGCCCTGAGGAGAGAAGAGGAGGCGAGAGGTGGGAGGTGCGAGGGGCGTTGGGGGGTTACAAAATGGTCTGGCGGAGGGAAATGTCAGCTTTGACGACAGGAACATTTCTATTTCAACAGCTTCAAGGCTGGCATTTACTTTACAATAGGTCATTTGATGGCACGCGGGCTGACTTAGCATGTTAGCATGTTAGCATCACCTTGGGGGGGGGGGGGGGGGTGTGCACAGGGACGGTGGGACTCCAGCACCACGTTTGCACGTGGGGGAGATCAATAAAAAAAAACGCAGAAAAACAAAAAAAAAAAAACAGCGCGCACACACACACGGGGGGTGGGGTGGGGTCGGGGGTTACTGCACAGGGACACTGCGCCGGCAGGCGAGCGGACACACACACACAAACACACACACATACGGCATGCGTGCGGGTCACATCTGAACCTGACCCGCTTTGGCGTCACCAAGACGACAGGGTGTGAAGCGGAACCACTGTCAAACCTTCCTTTTACCCAAAACGCCGCTGTATTCTGGCGTGCGGAGGCGGTTTGAAACAGTGGAGCCAGCAGACCCTGCGCCCGGCGATGGAGGCGGAGGGCGGCTGTGGGCGGATGGGCCCGGTGTGCCCGCCGGTGCCCCCGGTTCAGTGCCACCTACCTCTCTTGTTTGCTGGGTTGGCATGGGATGGAGAGAGCAAAGAACACGTTTGATTAGTTGGCGTCACTCTGAAGTCGCCAAACGGCTCTCCCTGGTTAGGGGGAAAAAAAACCTCCTTCCCTTACAGACATGCCAGGCAGTTCCGGGGGAAAAGGGATGAGATGCTGAACCGGTGGGTGAAACGTAGAAACGACACATCCAGAGAAACGACACATCCAGAGAAACGACACATCCAAAGAAACGACACATCCAAAGAAACGACACATCCAGAGGTGCATTTGGGTTTTTTGGAGCCAAAATGGTGGCACTTTGGCCCACAATTCCTTCTAGGTCATTTCCGCCAAACACTGCAGGAAGTCTTTTGGACCTCTCTGTTTTTGTTAGTTTTAACACGGAGGTAGACAGTTCAGCTCCATAGAGTTACCCCCCCCCAGTTTTGTTTCCAATGCTTGCCATTTGCTAATTAGCTCAAACCAGCAGGTAGAATTAATTAGTGAAAAACAAATGGCTAGTAAATTCATGGCAGGGCGTTTTTCGGTTTGAACCCAGACCTTTATCCCTTGGACGGCGGGCCCCAGGCGGGGCGACCTCACCAACCCGGCCCCTGTTTACGCAGAGCAGTTTCCCAGGGCCCTCGTTGCTCGGGCAACCTGTCCCGAAAATGTCAAGTCTAGATGGCGGGTGGGGGGGGTGGACGACCAATCAAACAAACAAACAAAAAAAAACGTTCTCTCACTGAGCTACGAGTGTCCGTTCAGAGAACCTCCAAGAGCGAGACCTCAGCACACGGTTGCTCTGCTTATCCCAGGCTCTTTTATGGATGTTATTTTCTCTTATCCCATCGTAGAAAGAGCTTCTATAAGAAGTCGGTCCTCGACGCTCTTGTAAAGAGGCTGGCAGACGAGCGAGCGAGGGGAGGGAGGAGGAGAGGATTGGGGGAGTGGAACTTTCTGAGCTGGAGAAATACAAAGGCTGATGCAATTAATAGTAACCTTCACTTATCTCCAGCACGTTCGTTCTGTGGTACTTTATTAGTTGGCACGCTATGGAGATGGGTATCCAGAACACAAGTGACCTACTTTTCTAACCTGCCACTGGCAAAAGGGTAAACATAATAAAGCACTGACCCCCAGAGCTCCGGCTGGCCTTCATTAATATTTTAATTAAGTTTTTAATATAGAGACACATATCCAATCTAATTGCTGCTTCTGACGAGGAGAGATTTGGTAGCAACGTCGCTGGCGTGGGCACGTGTGAGAACGTCTGCTTTAAGGGAATTACTTGGATTTGAGCGATTTACTGTGTACGTTCAGTTTGTCAGACGCGTGCGGAGATATTGCGCACATCGAATGAAATGTTTTATGAACTTAGGCTGAGGTTGTGCCGCACCACCTGTTGCGAGCTTCTGCACCTACAGGTGATCCGTACGGGTGGAGGAACTCGGCGGGAGTTCTACCTGTGACCGTGGGCTTCCTCCTCATGATGTCAATCGAAGGAGTTTGATAGGAATAATGTATATAATAAATAAAAACAGCTTCAGTGTGTGGAAACGGAGGGTTGAGGTGTGTGTGTGGGGGGGGGGTGTGGCCTTGGAGCTCCGCCTCACCTTTTGAAGAGGAGGATGGCGATGACGATGATCACGATGATGACAACAGCCAGCACGGGTCCCATGACCCACAGCATCTCAGGCTGCTCCACGGTGCGTGGAACAGTCCTGCCACCGTCCACCACTGTGACAAGCTCTGAGTACGGGCTGGCTGAGAACATCCTCTGTGAGGGAGAGGGAGAGAGAGAGAGAGAGAGAGAGAGAGAGAGAGAGAGAGAGAGGAAGGGGCGGGTTAGAGGAGAGACGGCGGGGCCATTCCTGCACCAGAAGTGGGAGGGGTCACACAGCAGGGAAGGGAAGAGGGGCGGGGTGGTTTTCAGGTGAACATCACTTCCCCAAACCGCCGTACATTTGATTACTGAGATATGTGAGACCCAATCTCAGTACAGACAGTGAGAACAACCCATACATATTTACACAGAAAGGAAAGTAAGGGAGTGTCCATTTTCTGAATACTGATACCCAGAATCAGTGATTTTATGCCAAATGGATCTCAAAATAGAGTGCCTCACCTTTCTCACTGTGTATTCTTTGAGTAATGCATTACAGATCTGAGCATTACATGGATAAATTCCTTACTGCCATAATGAGTGTTCCACAGAAAGGCCCGGAAAGACTTTTATAAAAGTCTTGTGTTTGAAGGCCGTGGTCCGTGGGGATTTCCCAGCAAGGGTCCTGAGAGGAGTCTTTCAAGTATGTCATGTGACACACACTCACGCACCCACCCTCATAGACCCCTCCCCCTCCCCCCGAGAGAACAGCGGTAACAAGCCCCGGCGTTGGCCTCCAGTGTGGTCGTGGTGACCTGGCGGAGCCACGGCTGCTGTTCCCAGGTCAGTGAGCACACACAGGGCCGGAGGGCTGAGAA
Organism: Tenebrosternarchus preto; assembly: GCA_025802075.1. NCBI lineage: Eukaryota > Metazoa > Chordata > Actinopteri > Gymnotiformes > Apteronotidae > Tenebrosternarchus > Tenebrosternarchus preto. The sequence continues at coordinate 5,363,261 of JAOYMR010000003.1, forward strand.
TGAAGAAAAAAGGGGGGGGGGGGCGTTTTACACAGTGCAACTCAAGTGTGATGAGAGCACACTCTTGGCAGAGAGAGAGAGACAGAGAGAAAGAGAGAGGGAAAGAAAGAGTTAGAGAGATAAAGGGAGAGAGAGGGGGAACGAAGGAGACGGAGGCGGAGATGCTAATGAGCTCCTCTCCCCACTGTGTCTGTTTCCACAAAGACAGCGCCGGTAGGGGTTGTAGTTCTCCCTCACCAGAATGACTCGTGAAGGCGGAGCAGAGAGGGCGAGACGAGGCAACGCTGCCTTTACCCACAGTGGGGGTGTGGCCCCTCCCTCTGCCTTAGCCCCTCCCTCGATCATCCCGGAGTGGCTTGGTTCGACTGGTCGGAAAGCACAAGGGCCGTTAATTGGGAGAATGAGTGGGATATTAGTTGAAGGAGACGCAGAGACTGTCCTTGTGTGTGTGTGTGTGTGTGTGTGTGTGTGTGTGAGTGAAAGAAAGAGGCTGATTTAAAATCTGTGTAAAGTCGCTTGGACCTCTTTTTGCTCAGTGTGAGAAGGCATCTGAGCACTGCCAAACTGACAAACAGAGCAGGGAAAGAGAGAGAGAGAGAGAGAGAGAGAGAGAGAGAGAGAGAGAGAGAGAGAGAGAGAATGCTCTTGTACTGATAGAGAGAAATGTGTTCAGTCTCACCAGAGACCAGAGAGAACACATCAACAAAAAAGCCCTCATTACTGCAGGCCCAAGTCTGACTGGCTAGCCGTCCAGCATGAGGCCGGAGATGTTGCTAATGTGCACATGCCCCGCCCCTGTCCCCGCCCCTGTCCCCGCTCCACCTGTGTCCAGCTCAGTCCTCCTCTGGCTCCGTGAAGAAAAAAAAGCTTAACACAGCACACACAGCTTGGAGATTAGAACACTACCACCACCACATGCACTCAAGCACACACAGGCGCACACACACACACACACACACACACCACGATAAAAGCTGCATGCCGACAAACACGTTATCCACCGAGGACGGGTGTTCCTCCCTGCAGCTACAGAAGACTAAGGGCATAAGTGCATGTAGATGACGGCCATGCTGTCACCCGCGCTAATGCACACACTTTATCAGGAGCAAGCAGCAAGGCTGCAGGCCCTCGCTAACCCTGGCTGAGGAGCCTCACACACACACACACACACACACACACACACACACACACAGTTCCCCACGCTCTCTCAGCACACACAGAGCTTTGTCCTCCTCTCTCTGTCTTTATCTACTTGGCTGCCCAAACACGGCTTTATAGTACCGCTCCCTCTTCCCTTTACTGCCTTTGCTTGTCTCTCTCTCTCCCTCTCTCTGTCTCTCTCTCTCCCTCTCTCTCTCTCTCTCCCCCTCCCTCTCTCTGTCTCTCTCTCTCCCTCTCTCTCTCTCTCCCTCTCTCTCTCTCCCTCTCCCTCTCTCTCTCTCCCTCTCCCCCAGTCATCTCTCCTACATTAAATGACTCTGTTTACACTCTCTATCTATCATGTGATTTCACAGTTCCTGTAGTTTGTTTACGTGCCGAGGGTGATGCTTGTATTCAGCGCAAACCTTCCCACCCCCCTCTCCCTCCATCTTTCTCTCTCCCTCCATCTTTCTCTCTCTCTCCATCTTTCTCACCCCCTCCATCTTTCTCTCTCCCTCTTTCTCTCTCTCCCTGCCCCACTCCATCTCCCTCCCTCTTTCTCCCTCTCTTCCTCCGTACTTCACTCTCCCCATATCTCACTGTCTCGCTCTCTCCTCCTCTCCCCTATTCTCTCGTTCTCTCTCTCTCCTTGGATGACATGGTCTGCCTGCTCTTCTTTTGGAGATGATGATGAACTGTGAGTGATTTTTAAATGCAGACCATTGTTTCCTCTGTGTCTCTTCTGCAGGACCAGCCCTCCTGTTCCTTCCTCTCTCTCCTCAGCTCCAATGCCTCCATCTCGCCCAAGAACATCGAGAGGCGGAGCAAAGTGGGGGGTGGAGCCACCTTTTGTAACACCCCCTCCACCCATACCATTCGGACACAAACACCTCTAACGGTGTGTCAGGACTCCTGCCTCAACACTTGCTTGCAAATACTTTTGTTCATTTAATCCTCTCCTTCTGGGGTGATCTCTGAAATGATGAGCGGGGTGAATTCAGAGGAATTTACATCCCACCAGACCCGAGTGTGTGTGTGTGTGTGTGTGTGTGTGTGTGTGTGGGTGGGTCGGGGGGGGGGGCATGCTTTCAGGTGCTGCTCAGGGACGGTGAGGGCATCTTCACTATGGAGCTCAGGTGATGGAAGTTGGGGCATGAAACATGTAGCCTGTACAGGCCACAGCGGGTGGAGCATGGAGCATAGAGAACAGAGGATGAAACGTGAAGTACAGAGGATGTAACTCAGAGAACAGATGATAGGGAATACAGTATGGAAGTTGGACAATGGAGTGCAGAACAGGGAGCAGGTAGCAACTTCAGTGGTATCACATCCACTTCCACCTTTTCCTGCCATACACCCCCCTCCCCCCAACAGACAGACACACACACACACACACACACACACACACACACACGCATATTCCTCTGTCCATGGTGCTGAAAGTGGCTGGCCTTAAGCTGAAAGAGGCTAACAGGTGTGTCGCCGTCGCTTGAGCTAGTGTTTGCTCCAGATACGCCCCTGACGTACTGCCTGCTCCATTACTCCACTCTATATAAGGAACCCAGAGCGCCGCGTTTGTACATATTAACGCTCCGTCCGCCTGGCGAGACGTCACGGCGCTGTTATGACGCACAGGGACCAGGCGAGACCCCAGATCGGGTGGAAAAGCTTGAGGATGCGATGACTGTGGAGGAACCCAATTAACACTGACCTATTTAGATACATCAGCGGTCAACAGCCAGCGGGGGGGTTGCGCCGGAAGGCGGCACGATATATTGATCGTTAGTTGTTATCGCAATATCGGCCTCGGCAATAACGATATTGCACAGGGTTATTATATGTAAATGAACCATCTAATAAATGACATTTTTTGGTGTGTGTGCTGCGAACATTCTGTAGGGCATTAACTTGATCCACCCACCAAAAAATTGCATTGTATTAATTCAGGGCAAGAATCACTGAAATCCTTTACAATGTGAAATTATTCTTCTCATTAAAAATGTTTAATCCAAGTAATTCATGGCATTGTTTAACCTCATCACACCCAGGTTCTAATATAGCTCAGTGGTGATGGTAATATTTAAATGGTGTGATGTTCTGTCCATGCTGAATTATCACCTCATCCTCCAGCGTACCTGAGACAGGGAGGCGCTCCGCTCCAACCTACCTGCCTCTCACTGGCCGCTGGGAGGTGCTGCTCCTTCAGTTCGGCCATGACGAAACACTTGTACGACTGGTTGACGGCCACGGGTCGGTTGTAGAAGCCGTTGTAGGTCTTCTCGTCGCCGAGGGTGAAGGTGTCGGGCAGAGAGGACAGCCTGGCCGCTACGTAGGGCCTCCCGAGCTCGGCGTAGCGCCGGCGTCTCTGTCTCAGGAACGCGCCATCGCCTGATTCCAGGAGCTAAGAAACCCGACGAGGAGGTTGGTTTAGCGTGGAAAAAAAACAAAACAACCTTTGCCGTCAGTCAGGAGCGTGGGTGGACCAACGGAACAGCGAGGGTCGTGAGACTAACCTCGTCCAGCTCCAGGTCGTCTGGGTTCTCCCATCTGCGCGTGGTTGCCAGGGAGCCCGGGACGACCACGATGTAGTACCATCTACAGGGAGACAAGGGTAATCACACAGGTGCTGGGTGGTGACGCGCGCACACTCAAAGACACACACACACACACACACACACACACACACACAGGCTTGCGACACCCGAGTCACCGTGGATGGCTCACATGGTACCAAGCGATGCAGTAGATTCTCACTGGCTTACTGAACCGACCCTCTAGTAATTACAAGTGGAAAATTGGCAGCCGACCGAAGCATGGAATATTGCCTATTTCAGAATAGGGAGTGGAGTGACAAGTCATTATTCAGGTAATGACTTCAGTTAATCGTTTCTGGGAGGCTGACCCCGCACCCTCTGGCCATGCCCTCTCACCGGGCGGGCGAAGCGCAGGGCGCAGGCGGGCAAGACATTGTGATGGTAGTTGGCCTGACGTGACCCGGGCGGTGAGGGGTTATGAACCTGCAAACTAATGGGTCGAGACTTTAATTTGGCCGCAGGCCTCCGAGATCAAAGGCGCTTCAAAGAAAGGGAAAAAGAGAACGCGTTTGCTGTGGCCCCCGGGGCGTGGGGCACGGGCAGAGGGAGGGTGATGGAATTGCTCCTCACTCAGCGAATGCTCTTGGGAGGGGGGAGGGTGTGGTGTCAGGACAGCATTTCCACACTCTTGATTTCTCTGGCGGCCGAAGGGTCAAAAACGACGTGCTGCTGCCGCTCGGCCACAATCACGTTTCCTTCTCAGAGAAGCCGCTTCATTCATAAAAAAGATAAGTGCTGTAAAAAATTACATATGAATGTACTACCTCTCACCTTGTTATGTATAAGTAATTACATTATATAAAGTGTGTGTGTGTGTACGCATTCATGTTCTTCCTGATGAATAACTGAACGTTCGGCACAGGCGTTTGTCGTGGCTAGCAGCCCCGCTAACAAGGCTGTTTGTTGTCACGACGATTTGATCCCCTCCACCTTCCCACTCCACCACGGGTGTTCTCCCCACCACAGGACCCCACCCGTTACAGCGGGGTGGGCGGTGGAGTCACAGTAGCTCTTGTGAGGAACCACCACAGTCTGACTCCAGATGGTAATGTGCCTCTTAAGGGGAGGGGACCCTCATTGGGAGGGTGGAGGAGGGTGGTG
>JAOYMR010000003.1:5388202-5401241 GCA_025802075.1 Tenebrosternarchus preto
GAACTGACAGAGACAAATGGATACATCTATCAAACACAGACCTACATTAAGAACATGTCAGGTACACCTAAAAAATAAAACACAGATACAACAAAACCACAAGAATGCAGTTCTGTACCATAACAAATGTGCAGACCACCACTAACAGGTCTTTCGCAGGTGTGTGGCAAGGTGTGTCATGTATGAAGCTCTCTGTCTAAGCCTGTAACATGTATGAAGCTCTCTCTGTCTAAGCCTGTAACATGTATGAAGCTCTCTCTGTCTAAGCATGTAACATGTATGAAGCTCTCTCTATCTAAGCATGTAACATGTATGAAGCTCTCTCTGTCTAAGCCTGTAACATGTATGAAGCTCTCTCTGTCTAAGCCTGTAGCATGTATGAAGCTCTCTCTGTCTAAGCCTGTAGCATGTATGAAGCTCTCTCTGTCTAAGCCTGTAACATGTATGAAGCTCTCTCTGTCTAAGCCTGTAACATGTATGAAGCTCTCTCTGTTTGGCACTCCAGTCATGCTGCAGACAGCTCTTCCATTATCCATTCTACACCTGTGGATCATCACGCACACAACAGCTTCTGTATCCATGTACGATGAACACTATGTTCCCTGGGCCATGCGCTGACACACTGACAGCAGAATGACACAATGACAGCAGAAAAATGTTTGTGTGCGCATGTGTACACACACACGGTAATTAGGACTGTGATGATTTCTGAACTACGCTTGAACCCCTCCCCCCCTCACGCATTCACCGCACGCGCGCACACACACACACACACACACACACACACACACAGTCTCTCTCTCTCTGTGTGAAAATGTTGCGTTTATTTATTTATTTTTTTTAAAAACACGGCAACAAAGGACAGCCAAGAAAGTGTGAACTCACTTCATCTTTCTTGGTTGTTCTTCAGTTAACAGCTGCGTGGAGGAAGGGTTACAAACGAACCGCTTCCTCTGGCCAGTGTGAAGGGTTACAAACGAACCGCTTCCTCTGGCCAGTGTGAAGGGTTACAAACGAACCGCTTCCACTGGCCAGTGTGGAGGGTTACAAACGAACCGCTTCCACTGGCCAGTGTGGAGGGTTACAAACGAACCGCTTCCACTGGCCAGTGTGGAGGGTTACAAACGAACCGCTTCCTCTGGCCAGTGTGGAGGGTTACAAACGAACCGCTTCCTCTGGCCAGCGTAGCTTACCAGCCGCAGCTTTAAGAGAGCGTCTTTGAATACGCACACCCTGTCTGAGGTCTGAGTGAATAGAGTTAACAGTAAAAGAAACCAACCTTCTCGCGTAACTGAGGGGCGGGTTTGAGTATGAGTAGATGGTAAGACGAGGATTATATTGACAGGTGGGGAAGATAAAGCGAGAGACAACAGAATAGAGAAAGACACTTGTGAATCGACAGTGATAAAAGCAATGCAAACATCAAGCACACATACAAACAGCACGGAAACATGAAACATGTAGCTTAGCAACCACAAAATGCACACCGCGTGCTGTTAGAGGCCTTGGACACGTTCGAGTTGGTGACGCCCTGCTGACTGACACCTGAAAAGTTTCCTGTGTCCACCTGGTCACATATTTAGCAGTCGGTTATGCATTACTGCTTCTTAAATAGCCTGGTATGAAACATCCTGAACCTTGTGCGCCTCTTGAATTAGCTTCAGAATTGCCTCTAAGCACAATTATCAGTGCATGTGGACTAAGGGTGGCACAATACATCGTTTATTCGTCATTTATCACAATACTGACCTTTGAGATACTGATATAGAGGCTGATATATTTAAATGAATGGTCTTGCGCATCACAAATTTCTGACTCCATCTACTGAATTTATATGTTTTAAGTGGCATCATCAACTAAACCACCCTCTCATCAGAGCACTGATTGGTCCAACTACAGAACCGGGTGGCAGAATGGCTCTTGAAATGCCAGGCTGACCCTGTAGTGATGACTTACAGGGTCTGGAATTCCTGTCTGTTCAAAAACACTAATAATCACTGAGCTTCACTGACACATAGCTTGGTATTTAAGTCTTTATGACACTGTTGTCTTAAGATTGGACAATGACACAGTAATGGATGAACGATGACAGCTGTGTTTGTGTGTGTGTGTGTGTGTGTGTGTGTGTGTGTGTGTGTGTGTACTCGCGTGTGAACTGAAATGTCTCAAGTTGATCATAAAGGACTGTAAGAACCACCTCACAAGAGCCTGAGTGTTTAGATGAGTGGGATCAGAGGCCTTTGCCGCTGGGCGTCCTTGGATGGAGGAGGGTTATTAGCTGTTCGAAACGTCGCCATCGCAGATACAAGCTGACCTAAGGTGGACATTCGCGCTGTGTGCTTCTAAAGGCGTGTGTCCTTAGATGCAGGCTATTCGCTCTAACATCCTGTTCTTTGGTAAATGATACCAGACTGGAGATAAATCTCCAGGCTGGAAATCCGGAGGCGGTACGGGGCTGACAGACGGCCCAGCTGTGGAAACGAGGCGGCCCATTCTTCGCTCTAAATACGCATTATCGGCACGGCGCTCGCCGAGCGGGCGAGGCAGAAACGCATGAGTGAGGACAGACCTTCCCTGCTCGTGATGTTTTCAGTGTTGCGGATTGAATTCTAATCCCTGTGTTTAACAGGCAGCGCCGTGGCAAAGGTCTCTGCCACTTGCGTGAGAACTAGAAGGTGTCACCTCCGTAACACTTTGCCCCGGGCTGTTCTGACTGCTTCCCGTAAGCTCCTAGGCTATTTACCTGCATGGAAAAGCTTTGAGCGTTGACACTCACAACAGTGTCTCCAAGAGCCACGTCTGACAGACAATGGCCGCTCGCGGTAACGCCTTTAATCCACGTGGTAATGCTGCAGGCGGTTGTATTTAGTCTTCGCGGCGCTCATCTCCGTCGCCACGGTTTCGAGGGGCCTGTGGGAGGCGCGCATGCGTTCGGCGACCCTCCGTTACGTTGACAGAAACCGAGGACAAAGGACGCGTGACTTTTTCGCTTCCTGTCTCGCTCTTTTGAGGACAGAGCTCTCGCTACGAATTCGTCTCCCTCAGGCCGAAGTTGCAAAGCAGTGAGGGGGGAGGGGTGGGGGGGGGGGTGTGTGTACTGGGGAGTCGAAATGCGTGTCAGCGCTGAGGTTTTAATAACGCTGTTTTGATACCTGGAGCACCTGGCGCGACGGAGCAGACAAAGAAGCCAGGCGGAATCCTTTTTAGGGCGTGGGAAGGGCAGTTACATTTAGGAAAGGCGTGCGAGTGATTCTGTTTACGGGGGAAGAGAAGGACGTCCTCGGGGGTGGGTGTGGGAGGAGGCATTGCCCCAGAACATAAAACATAAACAAAACAAAAGCTGTGTGGAATCGGCAAAGAGTCTCTTACCTCGTACGTAGAGGTTAGCAGGGGCAGAGTATCGCGTCCCCGCACTGTTCATAGCGACACATTCGTACTTCCCCTGGTCCGAATCGTCGCTGTTCTCAATCTGCAGAGCTCCTGAGAGACAGAGGGGAAAGGAACAGGACGGACAAGAAAAGAAGAAGAAAAAAAAAACAGTAATTCTCACAGCACAACTGCCACTGTGTCCAATCAGCAAATGTTCCTGTTTAAATGTCAGACAGATTCTGAATTGTTTATAGTGGGCTTTTTGAAAAATGCATACTAAAGCGTTCACACAGAGCTGATTTTGCAGGCTGGCCATGTTCACAAATCAACGTTTTTGCTTGACGGTGTCATGGTGGAAAATGCCTTCTCTGCGCTAATGACTTGGGGCCAATTTACTCATAATGCATGACTGTACTAACGCCGGTTGGCTAATGCGTCAGGCTGCGGCCATCAAACGAGCAAACGGCAGTCGGGAGCGGCGGCCAAATGGCTGCTGATTGGTTTTTCAGCTCGGCTTTCGTCCGCCCAATTGCGGGAACGTTGTCCCGGGACGTCTGTGCCTATTCACGTAACCCGTGCACTGTTCATTCAGGAGCCGAGTTAAAGCTCACGTCCGATTTCACAGGTCTGGCTTTCTCATGCCGCCCCTCTCGGCCCGCAGCCCCGCTCGCCGTTCACGTGGAAACGGACCGTTGACAAGAAGTGAATGACTAATCATTTCCCAGCCTGCTAGTCACCAATCATCGCCAATGGCTCCTACTCTTACGACACTGCAGGAACAGGAATGAAACATCAAACTGTACGAGTTTAACTGGGGAAGCTAACAAGAAAGTTCAACGATGAAATTATCATTTATCATTTATCATTATCATTTACTGAACATAATGACACACGGTAACATATTTAATCGGTAACATACTTCATAAATGGCTGGCATTCGGTCCCAGTTAACCACTGCTATCGTATCACAATTTGTTGCAAAATGTTTATTAAAAACATTTATTTATGATGTAAAAAGTTGCTTCGTAATCTTGCATAGGTGAGTGGAACATGGAATCATGCAGTTTTTGGAAGCTAAAATGCACTCAGTGTATGGAGTGGGAAAAATGTGTAGCGCCATTAGGTAAAAGTAAACAACAACAACAACATCAACAACAAAACACATCAAAATGTGAACAAATGAATTCATGACTAAGATGATGAGTTTGTGTTCCATCTAACAGGCTCCCTGTAGAACGGATACCACCCTGTTTCTCTGTGATTAAACTCACTTTTCATTAAAGATAAGCCTTGTGAACAAGGACACGTGTGGAATGTGTACAGGGAGATGACCGAGTCCACGGCGTAGTGCGGGAAAAAGGGTTCAAGGTTCGAAGCTGATAAATAACACGAATGTGTGGGTTAGAAGAGGAAAAGGTGGATGAGCAGCAAGTGGGTAAAGAGTGCAGGGAAGCGTCACACCACCCCTGATCCTCCGTCCCAGGCCTGGGTTCCTGGTCCTGAGCACCACCCCTGATCCTCCGTCCCAGGCCTGGGTTCCTGGTCCTGAGCACCACCCCTGATCCTCCGTCCCAGGCCTGGGTTCCTGGTCCTGAGCACGTGTGCGTTTCGACGAGGTGCTTAGCCATTGTACTTCTCCTAGAACGGGCGCGGAGCGATCGGAGGCCTGTCGCAGTCCACCATTGGCAAAGCGACCCGTTCCACCTCCCCGTGTCACCTCCGCCTTCACCTCCACCTCCCCGTCGATACCTTTTTAATAAGGACAGTCAGAGGGAGGCCTTCACAGTGAAGGCTTCCCTACGACAGTTGGCAGTGCAGCTAACGTGATGTGATGGGAGAATTCCTACCTAGTGTGACCAGAACCAAGAAGGTGAACATCTGCCTCCAGCAAACAGTCAAGGAAAATAAGTTCAGAGTAGCAGGACCTGATATATGTTTACATTTTAAATGTCAATGTTACTAGCAATCAAAATTCTTAATGATTCCCAATCAAACAGATAAATGTTGACTTTGAACATGCTTCAGGTAGTATTTTTTGGATCAAACTGTATTTTCATTAGATGTATTTTTCTCATTAACACAGCGGTTAATGACTGTTCTTACACTGTAATCAGAATTTAGCCGCTACTTTGATATCAGTGGAACTGGATCGTAGGAAATGTATTTAACAAGCAGATAAATGTTCACTTTGAACATGTTTCAATTACTACGTTTCTTTTTTCGTGGATCAAGCTATGTTCATTAAAGGTATATTTCTCACCAACACCATGATACTTCTACCCTGTAATTAAAACTTAGCCATTACTTTGATATCAGTGGGACACAGCAGAATAAGTCAGAAGGGCCAATGTTAAATTAACATTAGACCCATAATTCCTCATATCATTTCTGCAACTTGTATGCGAATCAGGTCGGTACAGTACATCGTTCCAGACCGCGAATACAGGGCTACCTTTCCAGCAAATTGGCCAAGCTACAGGCATGTCCTGAGAGTCAAAGCTCACCCCAAAGAGAGTCAAAGCTTTGAGGTTCAAGGCTCGAGTCTATTCGGTTGCTCTCACTCCACAAAGACTTTGCTGATATAAGTGTGAACACTCTGCAATCTATTTCTGGTAAAACTTCACTTGCGCCTCCGTGAGCTTCTGTGTCTTTGCCGAAGGAATCTGAGGGTGGAGCGCTCCACCCGGTGGAGGTGGAGGTGGTGTTTGTACTGAGCAAGCACGAGGAGACAGGGAAAAAAAAAAAAATCGACACGTGTGGATGTGGAGGAGAGACGTGGGTGGACTGAGTGGTAAATGTGGGTGACATTTTCAAACTGTCTGACTCTTACCTCTGATGGGCGTACCCCCTAGGCGAAGAGAGCAAAACGCAAAACAAGATCGGAAAGAAACGTTAGTGGAAGACAGGGAGACAGACGAAAAGTCCAGAGAGGCAGAATCAAATAGAAGAAGCTTTATTTAAACAACAGTAAGAAGCAGCGACAGTCTGGCATTCTTAAAGGGTTTTAGCAAAACGTGGGCTGTCTGCACGGAATCGGACAACTACGGCAAAATATCCGGGATTATAAAATGTAACATAAGCCCTGTGCTAAAAGTGGAGCTATTTTTGCCAGACCCAACACACTGGGGAACATTTTCACAGCTTATGAAACAAACTTTATGTTCAGTGTCATTTCAGTTGAATTCAGAAAGACCAGGTAATAGTGTGACAGAGGAGGAATGTAAGATGGAACCGTGAGCTAAAGTGCTGTTTGAAAGGCGAGGGCTGAAAGCCCAGTGGAATCTTAACTCTCGCTGGTAAGAACACAGATGTCAAGCAGGATGATGTCACCTATTGTTCCCAACATAAAGGCACTACTGTAAATGTTCGTTTCGTTGTCACGCTTGTGGGTTAAAGACACTTTTGACGGCGAGCTTCAGGTTTTTCACCGGAAAAATACAGACGTGCTCTTGAGGGCCCCGCCCTAAAGTAACAAAGGTCAACAAAAAAAAAGGGAAAAAAAAGACAACAACTCTAAAACCACACTGCACTCCACGCTGAAGACAAGATTCTTCAGAGAGCCTTGAGTTCCCGGTTCAAAAATCCGTGTGGTGGGTAAACGGAGGACTGAGAACAAAGGCTCGGTCTCCACCCCTGGCTTCCAAAACCCCAAAACTGCAATCTGGTGTTTCTGACAGCACAATCGCAGCGTTTAAGAAGAAGCCGGGCCCACCCTCCTTTCTAGATGACTGCTAAACGAGGCGGATTTACTGTGGAGGGATAAAGTTTAATTCAGTCAAGAGCAAGTAATCTAGCCCACGCCACCTTCGCACCTCTCTGCCTGATCCTGGGTCAGCCTGAGCCATTCATTTATGAAAGGCATTGGTACCATAAAACAGCAGTCCATCGATCGCTCTGCTTGGGGAGCTTCTACAGAGGTGCCTGTAATTACCCGGACTGTGTTTTCTTGTTTTAGAAAGGCTTAAGCCTATTTCAATGTAAGAGGCATGTCAACGAAACTCTCCACCCAGCTGCATAAAAACAAAACAGGAATGTGTGTTAACGTGACACTGTAAGAGTTTAATGGGAGAGAATGTTGTATGAAATTAAACGGAATGCAATTAAAACAAATAACCTAAGGGTTAGTAAATCGGATGATTTTATGGGTACTGTTAGTGATAAACTACTGAAAGATAAACTGCCTCGTCCTTGATGGAATTAAGAGTACATGATGAGTCATACTGTGGCTCGTCATAAAATGAGACCCCACCATTAATGTTTGGGGGGGGGGGGGTCGTGTAGGGTCAGCGAGGCGACGACGGGTCACCTGAGCGGAGCTGTTTGATCCGTCCGTTGCTGCTGTTGATGTCGACGGGCAGGAAGTCCTTGAACCAGGAGATCTCGGGGTCGGGGTTGCCGCTGGCGGCACAGAGCATGGTTGCCGTACGGGTGCGCTCCACCACCTTCAGCTGAGGGCCCATGTCGATGCTGGGGAAGCCCGGGGGGGTCTGGTTCTCTGCAAAACACACAAGAGCACGTCCCCGCTTAGCTCGGCTCCCGCCGCTACATCAAAAGGTGCCGCGTGCCGTAATTACGTAACTGTCGAAAGCACGCAGACGTCAAAGCCAAAACCAAACCAGACCAAACCAAACCAAAGAAAAATATCATGTTAATTGCTGTAAAGAAGGGAGGAGTAGGAATATTTCAACGCAGGACACGATTCACCGGAGAGGCCCAACCATGAACGTGTGGCGCTAATTATAACTAATGGGGAAAAACTGCCATATTAGCATGTGAGGGAAATGTTTGCAAACAGGCCGACACAAACAATGGCACTGCTGGTGAACATGTCTAGGCCGATAATTTCAGCTTTAAACGTACATGCGCACACAGACCGAGACCCAGACACACACACACGCACACACGCACGCACGCACCTGCGAACATTTGGACGGCAGCCCACAGTGCTTCTGAAGGGCAACTTAAAGTGCTGTGCTGGCAGTGTAACAACAGCAGTATTAAAACAGCGCCGGGTTTCTCCGTGCCCTCCCACGACCCCCGGGGAAGCGCATCGTACCCAGAGGCCTGACCTCACTGGCCAGACGTCAGCACGGAACGTCTCATTAATGTGTGGGAGAAGTTTGAGCTCGCCCCGTGCCAGCATGTCTGAAAGAGGCCACCGAAGACCTCCGCGTGTATGCAGATGTATGTAAGGTATATGTATAAAAACACATGCCTGAGAGGTTTGGATTACGTGTAAAAGAGGATACGCTTGCATTAGACAACTGAATGCATGTAACAACTATCTGAACGATATCCCTGGATGTAGAAAGGTAACTAACCTGTACGAGTCTGCAGGATGTTTAGTACATTTAACTGCTTCTCTGAGAAGTTTACAAACAATATCACATTTCCTTGAGCGTGAATAAATATTGCTGACCTCTGTGTGCTGCCTAACAGCCTGCAAAGGAAAGAAAGGAGTGAGACGTGCTTTTCGTTTTTTTTTTTTTCCTTCCCACATTTCTTTGTTTGTGTCATATTTTTTTCAGGCTCCAGTGGCGGTTGGGCAAGGAACCTTAGACAGGAGAAGAACCAAATGTCCTTCAAGTTGAGGATCCAATGACAGTGTAGCCTTGAGAAAGCTTTATAAACAGCGTTTAAAGCACATCCTGCAATATCTCTTTGTACCATCTATCTGTTTGCCAAACATATGCAGAAGATCTGTCCGCAGACTCATGAATAGGGGACTGTTTGTTTTGAATCCTCTTCCAGAAGCTGTGGGAAAGTGGCGTTAAACGCTGGGCTGGCCTGGCTGCCTGGTGGGTTCGTGACGTGCGTTTAGATGGATAGAGGACACGCTAGCGGTGTGCTTCTGGGCCCACGCATCAGCTAAGCCCCATCGCTGGAGACCTCCTTTTTTTTGATATGCATACATAGAGGAAATCAAAAATGAGAACCGACAGAAATCTACATTTTCTTAATGGGCTCGTTGCACACGAGTGCAACCGCGGATTTATGCGGAGCTGAGGAATCGCCTCGGGAGGGGGAGAGTACAAAGGAATCGGTCCTGCCGTGCCCGGTCCCGCAGAAACTGCTCCCGCAGGCGGCGGCTCGGGTCTCGAGAGCCTGCCGAGATCAAACTTATTATTCTCCTGCGGTTGTAGCGACAAGGCGCTCGGCTTCTCCGTGGCGACGCGCTTGGCTGGGAGCGGGGTTGGCGCGGCCTAATTGGGGGACGGAGCGACGGGTGGTACAGAGGTGACTGAGCGGCCCAGCGGAGCTGACGCGCTCCGCTGCCGCCGTCCGGCCATGACGGCGCTGGACAGGGTCGTTTCAAACGGGCTGGGCTCAAACCCAGACATGCATTTCTCCCCACACATGGTTTCGAATGACTTCACAGACACACGCAGAGGCTTGTGGTCTTTTGAAGACAACCATGCAATCTGAGAGCCTCTGCTACAAACTGGTCCTACACCTTTTGAGCAAAGCTCTCATCACACACCTTGTTACCCTCATGGGTTCAGCAGGAAATAAATGGTGCCAACATCTGCTGGAAAAGGTCCTAACTGTCTTTCATTATCAATGTCTATTTTTATAAATACCTTCTTAGCTGTGTGTTTGAACATGCCTATAATCAGCACCCTGGTTTCAGTGTTTGTAGTGTGTGTTCTTAACCCTTAAGCAAAGCTCACTGATGTTTTTCACCAGTTAAAAAGAAGGTGTTTCATTGTCATGCAGCCAGACACGTTTCCATTCAAACAACATGTTTTATGGGCCTGTTCACCTCTTGTAAAAAGGGTCGACCTGGCGCTGACCTGCTCCAGCAGGTAACACAGCCCCAGCAGTGCACACAATGGGACTCAATTAAATTTCTTTTCTGAGAACGAATTCGCTGTTGTCATCTAAAGGCGGCATTTAATGGGAGCTTGGAACAATGATAAGGGCTTCGCAGGCGCCACCACAGATGGCGTTTTTTGCACATTATCTCTCCGAGTACAGAAAACGGTCGGAAGTCGTCCAGCCTCATCGATGCCAGCGAGTTTTAAAACCAGCTAGCAGATCAGCGGAAGACAAACCTCCATGGAATCAGCGCGAGTTCAGAAAAAAAAAAAAAAGGGGACATTGTTCTCTGGAAATTCAGTGAATTATATGAGCCAGCGCACGTTTGTAATACGAGCCGTTCAGCTGATAAACGTGTTTACCCTAGGAAGCAGAAGAGCAGGATGGATTTTGGAACCTTTCCGTGGATTTCGACAGCGCTGTGATTGGTGTAATGGATTATAATGGGACATCAGCACCACCACTGCTGGGTGGACTGATTCCTTCACACTGTGTTTCTGTTCTCCATCTTGTCTTGTTTGTTTTCTTTGTGCCAAAATGAGTGAAGAAAAAATGTCGTCCATTTGCACACGAACACAGACCTACTATTACTACTATGAAGCATATAAACAAATAAATTATTTAGAATAGCGTCGCTCTGAGGAGCAGTCAAGCGAGAGAAACTGTGTTCTTAGGAGGCCAACAAAGGAACGAGCTGCTGTTTTTAGGGTTCTACTGAGAAAGCTGAGGACTTGTACTGGCTGCTTTGATCGCAGACAGTGCCCACTTATGCATTCCATTCCAGCTGCAGAGTTGCAGGGTTAATAAAGAGTTTGTGTGTGTGTGTGTGTGTGTGTGTGTTGTGGAGGGTGGAAGGGGGGGCGTCATAGTGGAAAAAGATGGCAGTGGGATTGAAAAAGAGGAGGTTTTGGGGATGGGGGTAGGGTGGAGAATGGTTTCATATGCCAACCTCCTGCCAGCTCCAATTACCAAGGAGAGTGGAGCGTGGCGACCAGGGCGACGATCCAATCAGAGCCCTGCCGAAGGAGGCGGCCTCTGTGCTCGGGACCAAACGGAGCCGTCGCCGTGGCAGCGGCGCATGCGGCAGGCGCTCTGGATTCCGACGTGTTGCCTTCCCGAGGAACCAGTGAACGGTAAAAGCGGTAGGAAGCCCACTGGCTACCGACAGGGCTGCCACTTCATATTCCCTTTCTCCGAGGGACTCGGGATGGGATCGAGCCACTCGGAATGTTAACGGAATTCAGACTAGACGCACATATTCCCATTCTGGGCTTTCCTGCTTGGTTTTAGTGGTGTTGTTTTTTTCCTTCTCATAATATCAGCCTCTTCGCAGCACCAGCCCATCTAAAACATTTTAATCTACTACTTCTGTATCATTAATAGATATGGTGGACCACGTTCCCTTCCCATGTTCAGCCTGTAGGCAGAAAACATCTCGTCACAGGTGTGGGTGTGATTGTTCAAAGGTGCTATTCAGAACAGAAACTGGCCCCAGCCAATGGCTCTGGAAACCTCTGTAGTTTAGTGGAAATAGGTGTGTAGAACAATGATGGATGAGAACAAT
Source organism: Tenebrosternarchus preto (assembly GCA_025802075.1). NCBI lineage: Eukaryota > Metazoa > Chordata > Actinopteri > Gymnotiformes > Apteronotidae > Tenebrosternarchus > Tenebrosternarchus preto. Next base: position 5,399,955 of record JAOYMR010000003.1, read on the forward strand.
TAAAGGTGGTGTGGATGTGGTTGTAAGAGTCTGAGGACATCGTTTAATATAAGTGACACAGGTAAAGCATTCTTAGTAATACAGTGTATGGGAATTGTATTATAATATATGGAAATACAAAAAAGAAGTAAAAAACGAAATTTGGCATAAATGATTAAGCAAATGCATATAAATCGCCACGTCAAGAAAACATCCTGCCTACAACGCTACGGTAACGCACATACACCGAACGCGTTCCACTGCGATAAATCACGTGATCGTAATCTAGTCCAACGGTCAGTTGGACATGCTGATTCTCCTGATATCTCTGCGTGACGAACGTCATGCGGGTACGCGGGACGCGGGTACGCGGGACGCGATGCAGGTGAGGTGGAACTGGTGCAGACCGGGGAGCATTCAGGACGGGGTCCTCCTCACGAGTCTCGTACACACCAGGGTGTTAGAGGAGCGTCGAAGACTTATGGTCTGTTCAGCACACCTCCCTCCCTCCCTCCCTCTCCCTGCCCAACCTCTCCATCTCTCTCTCCCCTTTTCACTCTCTCTCCCTCTCCCATCCTTTCTCTCTCTCTCTCCCTCTCTAATATATGAAACAAGCGCTGTACAACAGCACGAGTGATTCTGCTTCACAATGAACCGCTGCCATATTTGCTGTTTATCCGAGTCGGTTGCTGGGGGAAAGAAGTATAATTCAAGCCGTGACCTTTAAAATAATACACTTTTTCTCGCTGGGCAGAATATTCAGCTTCTGCTCCTGGTCATCAGGGCACTTAATCAATACCAGACAGCAGTATCTGCTCAGTCTTCCACCTCCCTACAGTGACCCCCCCCCCCCCTTCTACCTCGTCCACCTCCCTCTCACTCTCTACTCTATCTGCCCTTCAGGTTATACTGCCTTCAGTGTGATATAGAGCTCTGGCGTAGGTGCCTGGCCTTTATTTATACCAGTACACCCATTACACCATTATAGTGCATGTGACCCATTCTGACTGCTGGGGGGTTGAACGTCTGCTCACACGCACCAGCCTGAGTCACCTTGAACACTGACGACTGTGTCAAAAAACACAAGGTCTGTTAGCCTTCATGGCATTATGGGAGACTTCATACAGATGAAGACAATATACCCTCATATCTTGTAAGCTCCCTACAGTAGAGAGTACAGTAGAGAGCCTGCGCACACACACACACACACACACACACACACACATATACAATATTGCCAAAAGTATTCGCTCACCTTCCTTGACTCACATATGAGCTTAAGTGACATCCCATTCCTAATCCATAGGG
>JAOYMR010000003.1:5416137-5435644 GCA_025802075.1 Tenebrosternarchus preto
GAAAAAGGAGGCCCTACACCATACTAATAAATTATTGTGGTCTAAAACCAGGTGTTTCAGTTTCATTGTCCAACCCCCCTATATATGAATAAACAGGCCTGGAAGATTGCAGACCAAGCCCAAGCTGAGAATGGTTTTGTCAAGGATGCCGGTTACCGAGCAGCTGTTGTCATGGCCACATGTGCTTGGTGGGGGGGGGAGAGGCACGATGGAGCTGGACCTGCCTGGAGCATCTCACCTGCAGTACGTGTGCAGCACGGAGAGAACTGCAGGTCACACCATCTGTCAGACAAAGAGCCCTGTGACCTTCACTGACCCTTCTTTATCGGCCTCCTGAGATGAAGTCCCCTTTTGCGAGCAAAGCGTTCATCATTCCCACGCCCTGAATGGCTCCGCTACGCCCGCCCCCCTCTGAAACTCTCACGGGGTCAGGCAAAATGGAATTATTGAGCTTTTGGGGCCTAAAAGCAAACTGCTCTAGGCTTGATGGGTCATTAATTATTAGTAAGTTACGAGACAGTCCGATCCCAAACCTGCTGTTTACATGGGTGCTGATAGTCGATCATCTTCACGTTTCACAGTAAGAAAGGTGGTGTTGGGTTCATTTTTGTTTACTTCACTTATAAAATCCATCATTTTTTTAAACTACACTTAGAGGGTCTTATTCTCTATTTCTTTGCCAAAAGGAACCAGGGAAATGAGAACGGAATGAGCGGGCGTCATTTCAGTGTGAGGAGGAGGCGGGGCATGTGGTGAGAGCGCTGGGGACACGGCGGGTGCCACAGGTCAAAGGTCGACCGGGGTAACCTTGCGCCGTCTTGCTTAGATGTTCACTTCCAGCAGGCTGCCCCTCCCCCCTGCCCACACACGACCCCCAGTGAGTGCTAGTGCGTGTTTCAGCCCCCTCTCTCTGCCTTCGGCCCATGGCTGACACTGCGATTGAGGGCGGGACGCAGGATGACAGACGCGTGGGCGGGGCGGGGTTTTTGATGGCTGCCTTTCTGTGAAGGACGCGGGATGTTCTTGTCGTCCGACGGCAGCGCTGAACGCGGGCCACGGCGGAGTGTTTGGACGGCTGCCCTGCTCTCCGGCGCGATAATTAAGCTATTAATCTCAGATCATTAACCTCCGTCCACCCTTCTCTCCGCTGCCGCACGGCCATTTGAAAAGCCTCCACCCCCTCCACCCCCACCCATCCCACCTCACATCCACGTGTGTGCCACTGGTGGCCGTTGTTGAACGGACCGCAGCTGTGGACTAACAGAATTACTTCCCATAGTGGCACTCGATCGCAAACGTGGTCGCTTTTAATTAAAAGGAATCAATTTCCGCCGTGGTCGCTCCCTCCCGGTGGCCATATGGCCGCTTCGAAACACAATCCAATTTGGGGCCTCGTCCCGGCGCTGCCCGGCCGTCCGGTTTAACGAGCCGATCCGAACGGCACTCTATCGATTACGCGGGGAAGGGCCACGTCCGGCGCGGCCCAGAACACGCGTGCCGTGGTCGCGGCGAGAAACCAGCAGAGGGCTTCACGCCGGCCGGCGTATGGGAGTGCGCTGTTGTCACAGCAATGCCATGACAATGGCTGCGGTGCCGCAGAGGTGTTACGTAAAGGGTTCTGGGGTGAATCCAAAAACCGAGCGGGTAAAACCCAGCCTGGGGCGGTGTGGTGCCACCTTAAACTCGCCACCAATCAAACGGGCAAAGCTGTTCGTCTGCACCTTGTTCGGTGTGAAAAGTCACTGAAATGAGTTTTGTTGAAGATTCATCCTCCTGATAAAACACAGCATTCATACGTCTGCAGGAGAAGAGACCTTACCCCCATAAAGACATTTCTTATGTTTGTAAAAATACATCAAGAAAAATCAAAATGACATGCTCACTCTGGTTAGCAAGGACCACAGGGCATCACGATCTGAACAAAACAAGACCATGCAAAAAGTTCCACACAAAAGTATCGAATAATTACAACCTATGTTCCTTTAAGACAGGAAACAACTGTCATCTTTCACCAGGATGAATTCAGAACCTGGGCTAAGGTGGAGGTTAGTGGACTGTTCAGGTCCACCGCCTCAATGAAGCCACCTGCACCACCCTGGAATTTCAGAGGTTGTTGAGGCAGCTCTGGCTCCTAAACCTTTTCTGGATCTTTCCGATTCCAGACAGCACCGCGCCGGCGCGATCGGACCCACCCCCACCCACTCCCACTCGCCTCCTCTCGTCTCCCACGCTTGGGAGGAGCTCCCGAGTGGTCGGCCTCAGCGGGGGCCGCCGGCGGTCGCTGGGGGGAACGGCGTAACGGCAGATCGCTCGAGGGACCCGCTGAAGTCCCGACAGCTTGCAGTTCGTCAGCGTCTCCCGCTGTGGCTACTGTAGCGTGCCGGTCGCCTAATGAGGGAACGACGTGCTTTGCTAATGTGCTGAGCTGGAACACGTCAGTGCGTAAGAGAGCAAACCAATTATGGTGATGAACAAAGTTGAGGGGGGGGGTAACATTTGTTGGGTAAATAGACTTTATCCACTTGGGGTCATGGTGGAAATGAAGATGAAGAATCAGAGAGGGCAACATCTCTGCCCGTCCTTTTCCCTGCCCTCACGGCCATGGTCGTTTATTGCAGTAAATTTCATTAAAAAATTAATTATTCTAGATTAAGCCATGAAAGCGTTTTGTGACATGGGATGAGGTTTTTCATCAAACATCAGAAAGACGGCCTTGGGGGGTCATGAACGTCTGCAATGTAGGCCAGCTACAAAGGTAATCGCAGATAACCCTCACGAGGCTGCTGGGTCTGAAAAGGGCGGAAGGCCAGATGAGGCAATGCAGTGTGTGTGTGTGTGTGTGTGAGTGTGAGTGTGTGTGTGAGTGTGTGTGTGTGTGTGAGTGTGTGTGTGTGTGTGAGTGTGTGTGTCACACCTGAACCCCACAAACCGTGACGTGACCCTTACTGGAAAAAAATGTGTACAAAAAAAAGACTTACAGGAAATACAAAAAAAAGTAAGTGATTCTCAGACAGATGCCTATAGATGTGCTTCTAGGTTGCCTGTGGTAACATAACAACTTCCTCACCACCACCTGTGCTGGAACGTTACCGTGACGTCCGATCGTCGTTCTTTTGGCTGAAAAACAGAAGCCGTGCTGGCCAGGCTGAACCCATCCAGCTGGTGGGATATCATCAGGCGGAGCGTGTGTGTACTCACTGTCTGCCTGCGAGGGAAACACCGTGCAGCCCAGCAGGAGCAGCAGATGCAGCCAGCAAGGCGAGAAGGGCACTGACGGGCAAATGTTAGGCACCATGTTCCGGGTTGGCACGTCTCCTCCGCGATCGCCGCTCGATTCGTCCCGCTCTCACGCAGTCATAGACCGAAACCTGCTGGAGAGAACACACACACACACACACACACACACACACACAGGAACAAGTATTAGAATGGGTTGATTAGAATGGCGGTAATCACGGGAAAGCAATTACTGATAAACCAGAGCATCCTGGAAGGCAGAGCTGGGGTGGGACGGCGTGTGGTGTGAAGGCCGGTGGTTTAACGAGGGGAGCGGATGCTTATTGTATTACAGCCTGTTGTTGGTGGTGGAAAGGGAAATCAAGGAACATCCGAGGGAACGAAGAACCGGATATTAAAGTAGCCCTGCACACAACCAGGCAGGCAAGTGTAAGGACACTTCAGGGGAAGGTAATTTGAAGCATCACCGTTCCTTGTTGACCCAGGAAACAGGCGTTCCGATGGATGTTTTAGAGGGGTGGTGGGTGACAGAGGAGGGGGGAGAGGGAGACGGAACGGCGGCTGAGGGTGGAGGTGGGGGTGGGGGGGTGGTAACAGGTGTGGTGTCTCCACACATCGCCGGCTGTTTCTGGCCCCTGGCAGCCTGAGGGTGGCTTGAGTCCAGCGAATCTGAAAGGGGGGGGGGGGGTACACTGGGGCTGCCAAGAGTCTGGCAGCGTTTACATGACTAGTCAAATATTTCCATTCCACGGCACACCCACACGGCGGCAGGCGCCAAGGAGATATCTGACTCGTAAGGTGCGCTACTGACCACGCATGGTAGCTGAGCAAGGGTGGGGGGGGAGTCTTTCTCCCTGCTCATACGTGGGCGGATGCTCGGGGGAGGGGAGGTGGGTGTATTGGTTGGTAAGATGTAGACATGGCGTCTCGCGGGGAGGCGGGAGTCTTTACCCAGAGGAGGCGGTGACTGTGACTCTCTGGCTCCCGCATGCAAACGGCAAACAAACAAACTAACCGTCCACCGGTGGCACCACAGTGGGGATCTTTAGAAACACACACTGGATGCACTGGTCCAGAAATGTCCTTTTAATCTCTCCTGACAGAGAAAACTCCAGTACAGGTGTTTCATGGCAGGTTACAGCACAGGCAACTGCAGGGGGACGACTGTCGCTAGGACGACCGTCGCTAGGACGACCAGGGTTGTACATGTTGAATTCTTTGCCTCTTTTGGGCATCAGAGAAGAGAGTTTGGTTTCAAAACTAAGGGAGTGAAGGAGATCTCGCCTCGACCAGGACATGGGGCACAAAAGCCTTGTGCAGGGGTCAAACCCCACGGCTGTGGAAACGGCCAGGAACACCTGTGAGTCTTGATGTTGTAAGCTCAGTTTTTTAACATGAGCAAATCTAGAATAAATTTTCAATTCTGTTTTTAATTGACTTTTTAAATAGTCTTCATTTTTTATTCCCAATATTTCATGTTACTCCTACGTTGGCAACTGGCTTTGTTGGACATCATAAATGTGGATGACACCTATGTGTTATAAACGTGAATAAAAATCACTTTTTATTCGTGTATAAGAAGGCTGTTGTATGCCCTCTTTTCATGTAGTCCATAGCAATATTTTTTACCCCATACACTTGCATATAAAAGTAAATTATTTTTTGCTGAAATTGGTCTTGTCTTAATTAGCCAAATCTGGTTCACCAGAAGACCCCACTCCCACAGACATGGTCATTAAAAAACTCTTTCAACCATACTGGACATTGCTTTCAGCTCAAAACAGATTCAGTAGCTTAGTTTCGCTTTAGTAAACATTACATAGACATTACAAGAAAAAGTTCAGTTACCCTAGTAACTCTGAATGCACCCATAACCCAGTTATCAGGACGCAACCAAATTAAACCAGACTCTAAGCAAACAACGTGGAGCTTCATCTGCGAGGTTTTCTCAGACAAGTGCCTCTTTGTTTCCGCCTCGAAGCGGTGTGTTGAGAGCTCGTTACAGAGCGCAGTGTGTTTGTTGAGTCCGAATGAGAGATTCACTGTATCCAATCCTAAAGAGAAGAACTCAACAAAACGATAAAGTTTCCATATTTCCTTTAGTATCAGCAAGATTTTTTTTTTAACTCTCTCTTTATCTACCAACATCTGTTATCCTGAATCCAAAGCTATGGTGCAGTGACAGTGGTCTGTGCAACACATCCTATAAACAGACAACAGCATGCTGCTTACACCAGAGGTCGTTCACACCAGTAATGAGGTGGTGGGTTGGGACGGCGGCTCCCATGGCCAGGGTGCCAACCCAGCCAGAGTAACGGTAGAGCGTTTCCTTGGCACGATTCGCTCCAGCGCTGCCACCCAGGCCTGGCACAGACATGGCACCTCTGCTGCCTGCGTGTGCATGTGTGTCCTGTTACATCCCTGGAAGCGGATGCCCTGGATCTCCAAATAGCTCATCTCACATGGCTCCGATGCCCTGTGTGTCGGCTAAAGCCCATGACGGCATTGTTTTCCCACGGACACCCCCCCCCCAGCCCCCCTCCCCTTTTTACCAACACTGTTCCACTATGTCAGCAGGACACGCTCAGACAAAGCTGTAATCTAACTGTTGATTGCCATTAAATTCATTCCCCTTTCTAGTGGTGCATTTTGTAAAAAAAAAAAAAAAAAAGATATTTTAACAGCTCCTCTGCTAACACGGTGTAATCGAGCCTTTTTTTTTCCCGGCAGTTTGTAACCGACAGACGTGATCCTCAGTTCTGAGTCTCCTGCTACGCTTTTGGCTGTTCGCTCCCTCGTCTCCCGTGTCCCCTGCCTCTGACGGGACCAGAGGGACTACTTTTCGAGGGTGCGCTTCGGCTGAGCGCTTCCTCGTTAAATCACGGCACCGCTGGGCTCCATAAACCCAGGCCACTGCCGGGCAAAGGTCAGCTTTACTCTGCTTCACGTGGCAAATGTTTAAAGCATTACTGCTATACAGGCTGCATACGCCACGTTCACCTTAAAAACCCACTTTTTTGGTGCTTTCGGTTACAATTGGGATATAATAACATAATAGACAGAACTATGTCACGAATATGAGAGCTACTGACTCTTATTTCTCACCGGACGACCAATTCTACATTTCATTCGCCTTTGGCAAAAGCCATTTTGTCCATTAATATCCATATTAGCTGGTCTTACGGTTTTGCTGTGACTCTCTGAACACTTACAATGAAACATCCGTCATTTTCCCTGGTAGAAATCCAGCGCGCGACAGGAACTTATTTAGAGCGCACACCTATTTGTGTTCATTTTACAGGACTCATCCATCAGCGCTCTGGGTGCGAGTGGAGCGCCCCCTGGGGGAAGGAACAGGGTGAAATGTCTCGTGCCTGTCCAACACTGGACTGACACCAGTGACTCCCCCCTGTCAACCTAAGACTAACCTGGCTTCATAAAGAAACTGAGCTGAAAACTGGATTCAGTTATACAGAACAGCCTATTCTGTTCAACATCTACATATGTAGAGATGAGTTCAGGACGAATCATTCCTGAACAGGTTAAAGTGACAAGCAGACAAGCATGACCCCAATCTCATGTCCCATGTGCTGGCTGAACCCAGGGTGAACAGTCCGGGTTCATAAAGCTGTAATCCTCCCCAGGACTTTGTTCTAACCGCCTGGGTGTCTGCATCATCCTAAACCATCCTAAATCCTAAACCTGAACTCGGGCGCAACTCCTAGTCACAACGTTGGTTTTGTTCCGTTCACGTCACAGTCAAATCCGCTACTAAGAGGATAAACGGGAAACAAACTTGCGTTAAACCGAGGCCACGGCTCCGTGCTTTAGGACCAGCCGGGTCACGTGGCCAACGTGGGGGAAAAAAATAGAAAAATCAGAGGCCCAAAACTTTTCCTGGCTCTCCCAAATCCGGCGGTCCGTTACCTCCGCGCAGCCGGGATGAGAAGGCGTAACGAAGGACGGGGAGGTATGTAATCCTCTCACGCTGGAACAATTTATAGCTTATAAGTGAGAGCTCATCAACACCAAGCCTCAGTCAGTTGTGACAGCGTGAGGTGAGAGCAGGGTGAGAAAATGTAAGGACCAACATACACCGAGACGGAAAAGAAAAAAAACCGCCTCTGGAAAACGAAGAACGAGAGCTATCACTCAAGCTGACAAACTGACACTTAAAGCTTAAACAGTAGGGACTTAAACCACACTTAAAAGTCTGCGAACAGAATGTTTTAACAACTCGAAAATTACTTAAGCGGAGTGCTTGAACGTTAACAATTATGAATTTTTAATAAAACAACATTAAGATTTGCTGTGCCTGGCAGGAGGTCCGTCTACTAACGGCGCATTCGCTTTTAATACTCATTTCTGATGCCTTGTTTGGTTAACGCCGCGGTTTCTGCCTCTGGCAGACACGTTTCCACGGCGCCCACGCCATGTGCTACAGTTTTTGCATCTTGCCTGTCCTTGGTAAAAAAAATAAAAGAATCAAAAACATTTACAGTTTAAAAAGTTTCAAAAAGTGAATTTTGCCCCCACTAGACATTTATGCTTGGGGCCTGATCCTAAATTCCCCGTAACAGTGCCGATTCCAATGAATCAGTGAGTTTTTTCGCTCTTCTCTGCTGAAAGCTCAGCACAACCTTACAGAGCGATGCACACCAGCTGGAACTCATGTCTGGGCTCCTAAACTGCTCAAATTCTGGAGATCGGCCGAGCAGGACTCATACTGGGGTGGGTGAACACCGCGCTCAGGTGTTACACGGAGCTGAAGAGCAGTTTGGTTTACTCGATTGGTTGGCGCGCTCTGATGTAACCAGATCCCTCACTGAACGACCAGGGCTTGCGGGCACGTAATTAAAGTAACGTAATTGAAGCAACGTAATTGAAGTAACGTAATTAAAAGTGGAATGCCCCGTGCCACAAGCAAAATACGCAGTGGATGGAGGCCAAATGGCAGGTCTCTACCAAGAGGACTGCGCTAATCTCTGTGGTTTCTGGCTAGCGTAACCATACGCCTGGCCAACAGCTCTCACACACTCGTACGGAAGCCTGCTGGAGTCACGATATTAAAGCACGCTGTAAACATCAGAAAGTTAATGACTTTTAGAAGCTGTTTGTTCGGACAGTAAGAAATTCACTACAAAACCCAAAGAATTACAAACACAGTAGTACATGAATGAAGATGAATATCAATATGATAAAAGGTTACTGTGTGCATGCGCGTGTGTCAGAGTGTGTGTGCAAATAGGTAGGTTTGCTGTGTGCAAATAGGTAGGTTTGCTGTCTCTTGTTGTATGTAAAGCTGTGTGTGTGTGTGTGTGTGTGTGTGTGTTTGTGTGTGTGTGTTTGTGTGTGTGTGTGTGTGTGTGTGTGTTTTCAAACCCAGACCTTTCTCCAGATTTGACTTGCAAAACTGCTAAACGGCAGAACTGCACCCCACCCTCAACATAACTGAAGTGGGAACATTTCGAGAGAGAAAAGAAAGAAAAAGCCAACCTCAAAAGCAGAAGTGGGGGCGGGGGGTGGGGTTTAGTCCGGTCCGTGTTTGCATGGAGCCACTTCTCCTTTAGAACCATAGCAATACTTACTGCCCGTATAATCAACCTGAAACTGTCTGTGTGGTAAGATTGTGTTGTCTCATATGTACTTATACTTGCAATCTCTTATAATGTCTATGTTTATGGTGTACATTTATTTGCATATTTATATTGTAATAATGATTTGATCCAGCAGCTCAGGCTCTTTAAGCAGGTCTGCTAGTGCAAGATGTTTGGGAGTGAAAAAAGCCTCCTGGTTTATTCTGTGTTTTATTTCCACATGCAGATTCTAAAAACGCTTTTTGTGAATTAGTGAATTACTGCTCCATTTCTGAATAGGAAATAATTTTGAAATTGTCCTCATGTACTAAGACAATTATAGACACCAAGCTGTGACCAGAGGTTAACTTGGGAGCGATTATCTCCACCTAATTGCACACAAAACAAGCACAGAGTCAGGTGGATGTGATTTTCATGGCCACGTGGTGTTGCATTTACACAGCTGGAGGTGGAGTGCAGGCTTTCACTACACCTGATTGAGTTTAGGAGTTTCGCTCAAGGATGTTTGGGGACGAGGAGGGAGGGCTGGTGTCCTGGCGCGGAGTTCCTGGGTTGCGTGAGGGTGGAGGAGGGGGGTGATGGAGATATCGTGGATCGGGGGCAGCTGCGGTTCCCTCCCGGCTCTCCGGGGGGCGCTAAACACTCTCCTCCATCACCCTCGGACCCCGGCTGTCTCCAGCGGGTGCGGTGGGCGGAGTCAGGAGGACGGGGTGGTGGAGCTGCAGTGGTCGGTGGCCCGGGAGGCACGTGCTCGGCAGGTGCGCAGATACGCAAGGCAAAGGCAAGGTGGCGAGCGTCCTGAACAGCTGCTGAAATCCACGAGAGCACACAGGCTTCCTCTGACAGCTTAGGACTCTCTTTAAATACGGCAGATTTAACGGTGTTTCACTTGAAAGGGCCAAGATCAAAAGAGGCAGTATGGCCTCCGTCCCCATAAGCATGACCGATGTGCTTTACTTATGGGACGGAGGGGAGGGAGGGGAAGGGGGGCAGGGTTACGAGCAGGGTTACACCACCAGAGAGGTTACGAGCAGGGTTACACCACCAGAGAGGTTACGAGCAGGGTTACACCACCAGAGAGGTTCTGGACCTAAAAAATGGTGAAACAGAACAGTTGGAGGACTTCATGAGGACAAAAAGAGATTGGGATGGATGAATTGCATAAGGGGTGATTTGTCTTTAAAATTACACCACAGCACTTACGATTTTCCCCATTAAAACAAAAGGCAGTGTAATTCCATATTATAACGAGACCTCAGGATGATCTGAACCAACGAGTTGCAACATTACATGGATGCATTGCTCGTTGAAAACGTGTCAACGCACCTCTCCAGATATCCTCGATAATGCAAGGTGAAAGGCAGGGTGAGCCTTTACTATAAACATTCCTATAAACTCCATACTTAGATTAAAAATACTAATTACTGTCTACTCACCGTATTCACATTTCAAAAGTAATAAAAGAGGAAAAAATGGCTACAGTTTAAAGAATTTTCAACATCCTATTTTATGAGCCTCTTAAAATGTACAACACACGTGACCTCTGTCGTAACCGTGGAGATCACGCCGGTGAGAAAGTTTCCTGTACACCTGTTTCCCCCGAGGCACACGCAATCAGCACCACCACCAACGTCACCCACGTTGCCCTGACAGAAACTACCAATGTGCTACGCTAATTTAAGATAACATCGTCACAACAGAGTCGGTCCAGCCTGCCAGCACCACGCACTCATGGGAAGCAGATTCACGGGATCAAAATACGCTTTATTTGCAGGTACGTGATCAACGCCGGAATTAGAGCACCTGCTGTCTCGGAAACGCTCGTGGACTTTTTGGGAGGAAACATCACATCTTTACATCCGCCACCGGACCCATGGGATTGTGTTTCTCTGTTGTTCCGAGCATCTTTCAAATGACTGGATCAATAAGCGAGACCAAAAACGAAGTTAGGAGACTTCCTTCTGCTCCATGACACACAACGGCATGCATCGTAATCGCTCCTGGTGCAACAGTGGGAACACTGCTGGAAAACACATGCCTCCGTATTTTTTCAAGTTAGGTCCGATTTTCAGCGTTGGCCTCGGGGATCCCGGCAGGGCGGAAACACATCCGGCCGTGCAAGATAAGTCATTCGTAAGTCATTCATAAGTGAGTCGTAAGTGAGTCATAAGCGAGACGTAAGACGACAAGCGAGACGTGTCCTCCATCTCCGCCACGGCCTGACGAAAACGCAGAGCAGAACCACCCCCCCCCCCCACCTCGGAGGGAGATGCAGGCTGCCAAATGGGTCGTGGCAAGCTGATGGCCTGACGTGGAGTCCATCGTCTCGTTTAAGGCTCGCGTCTGTCTCTTTCCTCTTCTCTTCACTCTCGCCGCCCTGGTTCCCCCCTTTCACATCCTCTTAGGGTTCGTTTATCTCGTGTTTTTCATTTCCCATTTCAGTCACCTACCGTTCCCTCCTTCCTCTGTTCTCTCCCTGGCTGCTCCCATCTGCTTCACGCTCCCTCACCCAATCCTCCTCTCCCTCCCTCTCTCTCTCTCTCTCTCTCTCTCACTGTTTTCTCTCCCACTCTCTTGTGAGAGAGATCTACCCGCAGCTCCTGCACTTTTACATACATCCAGCATGTGGTCACGGTGTTGACTCCCACACCCAACAGACGTTATCCGCTCGTCTGAGTGGGAGCGGGCGGCCACTTGCCCGTCTAGCGCTACCTCACACCTCCCCTCCACTAGGCTGGTGAGCCGACCAGTTCACCCAGCACAGAGACGCCTTCATCACACTGACGCAAGCAAGGGGTTCAACTTCAGAACAAAATAAAGGCTTTGGAACCCTCAAGAGACAGGCTTCTCTTTATGAATGCAGATCAGAGATGAGAGGGAAAGGAAGAGAGGGAGAGAGAGGAAGAGAGAGAGAGAGAGAGAGAGAGAGAGAGAGAGAGAGAGAGAGACAGGAAAAGAGTTTGAGTTAAAGAGAGAGCAGAAAAGACTGCCTCAAGGCTGTTAGAAATCCCTGTCTTCGGAGCTAAACTTTCATTAAGGTCAATGAATGAAGCACCATAATTCAAGATGACGGTCAATCACCCCAGAGAGGAGTTAGCGCAAACTGACAAGGGGCCACCATCACCCTAAATGAGGCGATGGTTCTACTGAACATCCCGCAGGGTCCCGAACGTCCCGCCTCGCTAACCTACGAGCTGCACGCTGGCGAGCGCCAACGCCGTGTGAAACCGAAGGGAACGCCATGGCCATGAGAGGCGCGAGAATGTTTGCCAACCTTCCTGAGCGTCCAGCCCGTCGCGTAAAGAGCAGAGCGTGCCACTCCACAGCGGGCGCAGGTGGCGCTGGAGCCAGGACTGCTGCACACAGGCTGAGCCCAAAGCAGGTAACGTGTACGTGCAAATACATCCGGATGGGTAAACATGCACTGTATCAAACGCGCGTTACTCACTCAAGCAGAATCAGCTGTTTAAAACCATTAAAAAATAGTACTTTAGGCCTCAAACCCAGAATACATGAAAAACTAGGGTACCTCATGGGAGGCAGTGATAAATCAACTCCCACAACTGTGGTAACCACAGCTGCCCTGGTAAGGATCATTTCCCACAATTCTGCACTAGGACAGACTTGGGCATAAAACACTACAGGTCAAATGTCATCAACAGACACAAGTCATTTCTTTGAGTGCCGTATTGGCATGGCTTCCCTGACAGTTCACTGCACAGAGCTGTTCAACCCCACTCCTTCCCTCATCTTTAACAAGACTGTGCTGGCTATCTCTCCATCAGCTCCCTGACAGCCTGTCAATGGTGAGACTAAATCACTGGCACCGACTACCGTGACCATCACCACCAGTGATTTACACGAGAGCAAATGGGAGTATTAGCAGAGCCATTAGCAAGAGTCCATGCATGGCTTGTGATGGGGTGGCGGGGGTGAGGAGGGTGGAGGAGGGTGGGGCTATATCCATCCAATTGGACTCCAGAGAGGCATTTCACTGACAGGATTTCGTTGACTTGCCTTCTCAACTTTTTCAGTGGATGCAAGTCTATGTATGTGCGATTTGCTATGGTACATCTCAGATGCTTCTGTGAGAGGAGCCATCTGTAATATATGTGTGTAATTAGCAGTTTATCAATGTATGTTTATCTAAACTCTCACTTTTGTTTCCACAGTTTATCATGCAATTAGCGGTAAAGGCCAAAAAAAAAAACAAACAAACAAGTCATTTAAATCCATTAGTGAAATCAAATGTGGTCTGGTTCAACTGCACGTAACGGCCAGCACCTTGTGATTCCTCAACGCCACTCGCTCCCGGCCTGCCGAGTCACGGCGAGCTCTCGGGAATGGCAGCGGCACGGACGGACGCTCCCGGAGGAGGAGGCCCCCGACCGGCGGCTCCTGCACCGGTGACCCCCACACGCCGTCGGGGAGCCGGTCTGCGCTCCCTGCCCAGACAGCACGTGCGTCGTGAGAAACCCCCCGGAGCGTTTAACAGCCGGACGTCATAAAAGTGCCCGGTTCAGATCGTTACAGCTGTGGCGTGTTGTCAAAAGCCCGGGTGATTATCTTTATGCACCCGTCCCTGAGCGCGTGCTACCGAGGTTTAATCACCGCCGTTTAGGGTGCGTCGTCTGGGGCAAGGGTTCGAAGGACGAGCCTTAATTACTAGAACTATAATTAGAGACAAGCGAAAGGAAAGCGTCTCCGTTACTTTGGCTGGAACCAAGCGGTGGACGGCCACGGTCGGTCCAGAGTCGGGTCCGCTATTCCCGGCGGGAAGGGAAGATGGTGGCCCACATGTCTTTTGTTTCTTGTACTAGCACTCCTAGTCTAATTTGCCTCTTGCATAGGCTGTGTGTGATCTGGAGTCTTATCTGCAGGCAAATTCGGAGCAGGTCACACCCGTGGGAAGAGCACGCGTCTACTCGTCTCTCCACACCACACCTCCCTTCCGCCCGCAGGCACTTTCGAACGGAAGCCTTCCGTAAATAAATAATTAATAAAAAATAAAAAAAACAGGTGGGAGTGTCTTGGAGAGTGAAATGGAGGAGGAGCTCTACACCCGGGAGGAGGAGACGCACACTGTTCTCTCGAGGACCCGAATCGCCAGGCTGAACGTGCCGTATAATTCAATTTCCTCTCTGCGTGACTCACCCGTGTGGGGGAAGCATTTGGGCGGCGCACCAGTACGCATAAAAATGCAGGCGCTCGAAATGTGAGCACCAAGACTTATGAGCGATGTCTTTTTTATGGGGGATAATTAAATGTGAGGTGGATAGGTGCAAAGTGAACATTTATTGGGGAAAGTACAAGTATCTTTTTCCAGCAACTGGGAGCTTTATGTTGGACATTTGGTTCGTGTAGCAGGAGCTGCCAACTTGTGGAATTCTGGAACTCTAAATCCCACTAAACCAACATTAGCCCTCCTGTTGCCGTTGAAGGCAGGGATGTGTTTACCACTCAATCCTTTCTAGCAAGTGGTACAATGGCACAGGCCTTAAAGCGACACCCGGGGGAATGCCACGCACAGCCGGGTTCCACCCCCACAAGACCCCGGAGGGGCACAAAGCCGTTTCTGGATGTCCGACGTGATGCCCTGAAATGAACCCAGCTCCAGTGGAGTCCTCTTCACATAATACAGACACATAGAAACCCTTGGATGGATGCGATGGAACAGACTCTACATCGCCTGGGTCAGGCAATCCAACAAACCAAGGGCATCGTGCTTTCCCTGGTAGAGAGAAGCATAAGCACGCCTGCACACGCTTGCGTGATTAAAGGGAGGTTACTGGTCTGGCCGACCAACAAACGAACTGTTTAACAATCATGCCCTCAAAGCCACTGAACTGCAGAAGTAAGCAGACAGGTTTATGTCTGGAGTTTGGAGCTGGAGGTCTCCCTTCTCTTTCTCCACTTTGTGGAGGATCAGTCCTGAGGAAATCCCTTCTTTGTGACCACAGAGGACTTCGAAGCGTAACAAAATTCACAGAGTAAATCACGAGTGGGGAGCGTGACGGAGGTTCCACCTCAGGACTCTTGCGAACAGAATGGCTTTCAGGGGGATCTGCAAACCTGTTTCCAAAACCAAACCTCAAAAGTCTCTTTTAAAAGAACCACAATCCTCCTGGGAGCTGCCGGACTGGCCTGAGGGCAACAGCTGCCAATGAGACTGTGAGAGGGTCGTAAAACAGGAGGAATTTCAGGTCACTGGCCCGTATGTGGGAGGTCAGGAGTAACAGGCAGGAGGTCGTCGTCAGCGGCCAAAACCTCAAAACACTCGAGCTCCTGTTCTCCACCGTTCTCCGACCCCCCTCCCCCCCAGGGGTGGAAGGCCAGCAGAGGTGTGGGCAGGTACACCAGCGCCATGGTAACCCACAACTGCCTTTTCCCACACTTGCACTTAATTTACTTTTTTTATCACCCTTTTCTTTCAGCTGAAAAAGTATGTGAGATT
This sequence comes from Tenebrosternarchus preto, assembly GCA_025802075.1. Classification (NCBI taxonomy): domain Eukaryota; kingdom Metazoa; phylum Chordata; class Actinopteri; order Gymnotiformes; family Apteronotidae; genus Tenebrosternarchus; species Tenebrosternarchus preto. The sequence continues at coordinate 5,431,426 of JAOYMR010000003.1, forward strand.
TGCAGTAATCAATGGCGTCAGTGGTGAATAATTAACAGGACTGGGGCTGGTTTGTGTACGTGTGTGTAAAGAAACCTTGAGCGCGATCCTCCCAGTGCTCAGAGAAACAACGTCAGGAAGTCTAGTTTTTTAACAACGCGAGACAGATATTTTACCTTTACACCTGTTACAGCTTGCCACCTTTAGACAGTTGGGGGGTGGTTGGTGGGGGGGGGGGGTATGTTCAAAAACAAAAAAGCAAAACTATTTTGTCCCCATCAGTGACGGAGCTTCCCAAAGTTGTGCAACAACGTGGTTGTGCAATACTTTGTTATAAGGAACTCCTACACGTAGCCAGAGCTGAAGTGACATTAACTTAACGCAGACTTGTTTGAAAAAGAACTGGTTCTCACCTGTGCTGTCCCCAGAGCTAACAGATAGTATTTAACCAGGCATGTTACAGCCCACCCCTCCAAACCGGTCTCAGATTACAAAGAACAGCATAGCTAAAAGCTAAAACCTACATGCAGTTCTACCACTGTAAAGTTTAAAAAAAAAAAAAAAAAAAAAAAAAAGGCTTTAATTTTCTCTCGTCCCCTATAATCAAGGCAAAGGCCTTTCCTGAAGCCATGTTAGAAAATGTCCAACAGACAAGATCACCTAGAGAGATAAAGACAACTGGAAAAACAGCCCGTTTAGTGGCTGACTTTAAGTCGCCTCTCGGCGGGGTGTCATGACTCTGTGGGAGCGCTTTATGGCCGCGCTATTCACAGTTCGGAGGAGTCTCACCAGACGGAGCGATCGGACCAAAGAGCTCGCCAGAGTAACAGAGCAAGGACAGGGTTCAACTATTGTTTTGGTTTAACCAGCCAGAACTCAAGGACAAAAGAATAGTTAAAAAAAAAAAAAAAAAGAAAAGGGAAAAGGAAAAACTAAATAAAAACATAAAAATTTGTAACAAACTTTTGTTTAAAAGTAAGAAGAGAGAAACGGTTTGTCCTACTGGTGTTTAACTCTTTTCCCCCCCTCACGCATGTAACATTTAATAAAAGGTTAAATCAGTATGAATTGAAAAAAATGTCTTCTTTACTCAAATAGGCTCTTAAGAAACTGAAAACTCCAACCAACAGCAGGACACCCTGAGTGGTGAGTGGAGGCTCTTAGCAGGTGATGAACTTACCCATAGCCACAGAAAAGAAAGTCAAAATCCACAAGTTTTCAGGGAATGTTAATCCCGGGTTTCACCTTGACAAATGGGCTTTACAGTTATTCCCAAGGGAATAGCACATTCAAATCCGTTTTACGCGTAACATCCAGGTGGAAATATCCTTGTAAGAACTCGTTCCCAAGAAGTACAAGAGAAGACAAAAGCCCTCGCTTCTCTGAACGTCCTAATCCATTACAAGAGCATTATTAAAGTGGACTGGGTCTTTTGCTTCTCTTTCAAAATGTTAACTTGTCTCTGGGGGTTCCTCTGTGGTCCTGCAGTGTTTTGAGAGAGAGTCACTTCTGAGACAAAGCTATTCACACTCTGAAAAGCGCCCGGGGCCAGTGGGGGTGGGTGGAGTCAGTGTGTGATGTCATGGGAATAAGGTTTCATCATAGGTGGAGAACACAGGGTGGTGACATGGCTACCTTCCTGAATTCCTGCCCAACAGAGGGCATGTTTTTTCCGTTTTTAATTACAGCTCACCTGTGAGGATTAAGATGTGTGCCGGTGTGTGCGCTAACACACCAATACATCTGAGAACTTTAATCAGGAATTTGCCTGATTAAAGTGGAAATCATTTCATTATGGTATGAAAATTTATCTAAAATGAAAAATTACGCCCCCCCAAACCACTTCACACAAGCAGCAAAAGTTATAGCCATGAAGCCATAAAGTTTTCTGTCACCTTATAAAAGTAGACTTTATTACTTTACACTTACGATTATTAGAGAAACCAACATTTTTGCAATTAAATAAACAAACAAACAACCTTCATCTCTAGTCAGCCTGTCCCAGTGCCACTGAACCAACAGCTCAAGGCCTGGGGTTGAACTTCATTTTCTGCCACTTTACATTCCACAGGATGTGTGATTGCTCTGTAGGACTGTACCATTTTGGAGGGAGAATTCAGGGGAGTGACGAAAGGGAGAGAGAGATACAGTCAGTAGTGCATCTACCCTCAGCAGAGAACCACCCCCCCCCCCTCCCACCACACCTTAAACAGCCCCAAACACACCGCACCCCACACAGCATCCATAACATTCCACTTAATGTCAATCTGACCCAAACGATGCCTATACTGGATTTACAGACCACCTCACAGGAGCAAGTCCCACCCCCAGCCCCCCAAAACAAGAACACTAAGGCACCGCCTTTGTAAACTTTTACATTGGTGTAAACTTTTACATTGGTGTAATGCAGTCGAATGAAGATGGCCAATACAGCAGGAGAGAGAGATCAAAAATAAAATCCCTTCTGATGAGAGGGAAGGGGAATCCAAGGTCTTGTTGAATGCCAGAGAGGGACTCGCAGAACACAGCTGTCTAACGTCTCTCGAACTGCTCCTCGTCAGTCAAACACAGCTGGGGGAGACGGGACGCTGGCGGGAATAATCTGTGACAAGACTGCCCCTCGTCGCTGAGAGACCTGGAGCAGGCGCGGGGGTCACACAGGTGCCGTCTCCTCCGAGGACCCGTGCTGGGTTGAGGAGCAGGGCGCCTGGATCCGGTCTGGATCCGGTCCGGAGTTTAACTCCATCTATTGGCATCTTACATACCATAGGGTTATATCTGTTAGTTCCGGCACTGGTTGGAAAGGGAATTGCGTCAACTGGGCAGGGAGAGATGTGTGAAATGAGTCACCCACAGTAACGCCAGTGTAAACAGGTGAACCAGTGTATTAACCAGCCTGCTGAATTCTGTTCAGCAAAGTCTGGTATCAGGTCTTGTAGCAGGTCTTGTAGCAGGTCTTGTAGCAGGTCTTGTAGCAGGTCTTGTAGCAGGTCTTGTAGCAGGTCTTGCTGAAAGTCTTAAACCACTTTCCCCATCCTTCCGCTTCACCTGCGCCATTGTAGCTGTGTGTGTGTGCGTGCAAAGGTGTGTGTGCGCACAGCGCCCTGTGGAAATTAAAGAATTTACATCTTTGAGGGTTTTTTTTTCTTCCTGATGCTTGCAAATGAATACAAAAGTTTTCTAGAAGAATGACCATGGCTGGTGTGCTGTGAACGCCGGCGAGCAGTGGTCAGCTGTTTTTTGGGGTTTTTTTGTTTCTTGTTTAAACGAGTTTCTGTTTCTCTCGTTACTCAGCAAGTTGGGAAACGCTGAGTGCGCGGGAATCACGTCCCAGGCAGCAGAAAGCCCGCGCTTCGCCATGGCGATAAGCATGCTCGTGACCCACGGGAGCCAGACAAAATCCACGTGGGCAGGGCTCTCTCCGTGTTGGAATACACACGAGCACACCAGCCACAGCTGGACAGCACCTGTGCAAGCAGGCGCATGTGTGTATGACACATACACACACACACACACACACACACACAAATATCCTTACTTATTTGACTTTGTACTAAAATTGCCTACAACGGTGGAAAAGTTGGTGTGCAAAATCGTTCTTAAAGCAAAACCCACTGTCATTGTTCACAGGTGAAGCCACTGTCCGACACTCCAGAACATTACAAAGTCTCAGGGTGATAATGCAGATAATCGTGCGTTTGACTGCCAGCAGGAAATGAAAGCTGCAGATAAGAGCAGAGAGGAGCGGCAGAGCCTCTAACGACCCTGACGCTGCTACCGCTGCAGGTAATAAGGTCATTTACCTAAGCCCCGCCCTCAGTCAGACCACTGCCTCTGTCTTGCATCGAGTCAGAAATGGCATCCGCATCGACCAATGGCGGCCTTCGGTTTGCCCGAGGGGCCGTCCTGGGCGCTGCGTGTTTTCTCATTGTTGCGTGGGCGGCGACTGGGGAGGGAGGGAGGGGCGGGGCTGGGTGGACGGTGGATGGTTGTACGGGTAATGCACACAAACTCCAACCCCGGAGATAAGAGCGCGACCTTGAGCCTGTGTATGAGGGACTGGGTGTGAGAAGGACTGAATGCAAGGACTTCAGCTTCAGGCGTCCTTCAAGGTTTTCCAGTTGCTTGCTTTTTTTGCTTTATAATATTTATTTATTTTCATTTTTTTTTGGGGGGGGGGGGGGGGGGGGTTTTTAAAACGTTACAATGATTAGGAGACCCAACGGGCGGGGTTGCAGTG
>JAOYMR010000003.1:5438538-5457384 GCA_025802075.1 Tenebrosternarchus preto
CCCCCCCCCCCCCCCCCCCCCCCCCCCCCCCCCCCCCCCCCCCCCCCCCCCCCCCCCCCCCCCCCCCAACCCTGTGCCCGTTCAGGGGAGTACATTGGGAACTGGGCAGACAGGGTGCCAAGCCACTGCGGGGCATATATTCCATACCATCATTTATTATAAGACTTTCATCTTAAAATCACTAAAAATGCAGGTTTTTTTTTTTTTTTTTTTTTTTGCTTACCATTCAAAACGGCTCACAACATCAAACTCCTCACAGTGCTGACGGGCTTCCTGTCTCTCCTGTAGACTGTGGCTCAAAGGATGTGCAAGACCAAGCCTGGACCTACCATCTTTATCTGTTAATGTTTTTCATACAAGAACAAGACCCGTGTGAAACAGGCAGGGACTGGTGGGTCCACCGTGATATAAACCCAGATCAACAGTCAGCAGCAAACGGCTTTGCTGCAGTAAAAGCAGGTTAAACTATTCGTTTTATGGGATGAGACAGGGGAAGGGGGGTGGGCTAATATTTTCTCAGAGAAGAGCTCTTAATGATGGCTGTTTTCACCAGGTGCTAAGGTTGCTGCTCACCTTTAAGAGTGCAGTTGTTATCCAAAGCACCCAGCTGACTCGTTAATGCATAGAAAAGGGAGCTGCTTAACTGGAAAGTTCCAAAGTGGTTTATTGTCATGGCGACAGAACTGATGCTGGATCTGGGCGACTCAGCCACATTGAACCCTTCAATCAAAAAGAACTTCCGAACGGAGACCATTCTCGCTCTGGATTCAACACTATGGAAAAACAGGGCTGATCTTCCAGATGCGGACTAAGCCGGGCCTTGGACCGCGCCGAAATGGTCAACAGTGAAGCTCCGTCGAGAAACACTGCCGTCATGAGACGGGCTTAGTCCGAGCTGGAAGCCCCTGCCATAAATCATATTGCTGATCATCAACCCTCCACTGTAATGCCCCAAGTTTTCCGATGGCCTGTGCCCACCTCCTGCCATCCTCACCCCTCGAGCCTGAAATGGGAATCCAAATGGTGTTGAAGAGCAGAGAAGGACCATTCTTCCCACGCAGACGGGGATTAGCCTTCTCAACGCTGGCACGTTTTTCCGGACGCTCTCCCGGGCTGAACCGTGGTGCGACTCTCGCTCACCCTGACGGGCTGCGACAGATGGGTGGAACCAGCGGGGAGGGCTGGTGCTCCTCCAACCCCAACCCCATAATCACCCCCCCCCCCAACAGCCTTGGGCCGTGCCAAGGAAAGCTATGGACGTCTGCACCACTCCGCTTCCAACCCCGCACAGGCCGATCCCGCACAGGCCGATCCCGCACAGCCTGTTGCCATCTTACATGCTTTGGAGATGGGTGGCCTTAGTTTCGCTGGTGTGAGCAGCCCATCGATATATCTGATACTGCCACACAACCGGTACGGGCGGGGGGGGGGGGGGGGGGGGCCGGGGGGGGGGGGGGGGGGGGGGGGGGGCGGGGGTGGCCTTATTTTCGCTGGTGTGTTCAGCCCATCGTTATATTGGAAACTGCCCCACAACCGATACACCCCCCCCCCCCCCCCCCCCGTGTGAGTCAACGGAGAGGAGGCTTCCCACCAGGAAAATGTTCCGAATGCTTTCGGGTCTGCCAGAGTTTTGCTGTGCCGAATACCGCTGAGTACCAGCACTGCGATTTCAGAGAACCAATCACAGAGTCCCCCTGTCTTCAGTGTGCAAAGGTTACACTGACCGCAGTTTAATGAGTGATCTAACCACGGCTGTTAACAGCATGACCTCAATTACATGGCAATGTGTAACAGGAACCATTAAAATCCAAGCAATTTCAAAGATATAAGCCTATGCGATGGGTTAACGTGTAAACCATTTTAAGATTTTCTAACAACTGAGACATTCCAATTAGCAGATTAAAAACACAGACCATCCATTCACTGAAGAGGAGCTGCAGAACATCACAAAGCAAATATCTGAAGATTTACTATTTCTATGCAGGTCTGCTGAACTGCTAAACATGTATTTAACACAAGACCAACAATATGCTTGAAATCTGAAGATGAAATATAGACAGGATGAAATATAGACAGTCCTCCAACTAGGCATGGTTATTTGATGCTATGCTTTATTCCTTTACATAATTTATTTACATTTGTGCATAATAAATGAGTTTCAATATGAGAGTAGAATAACTTGAGTGAGTCAAGGCTACTGTGTTTTACCTCCTGCAGGTCACACAGCTTTCGCAAGTTACTACTGATAAAACACAATTTTGAAAAGCATTTTTGGACAACCTCCATTTTTCTTGAAATTTGCCAAACAGCTGTGATAAAAATAACAATTTCACAGAACCATATCGAATTTTTTTTTTTGTGAGTAGCTGCTGATGTAATGAGAAATTGCATTTAATTAGTGCTCTCTGGAACTGACAGTACTTCCCAGGTCCCTGGGCCAGGAGCCCCTGCAGGATCCAAGCGGCACAGTTTTGCAGCAAATCTTGGTGGAAAAAAATACGGAGGGCTGGGCTCGTTGGATATCAAGCATTTCCCATCTGGTCTTCAGCTGGACAATAGATACATTCATGCAGCAAAAAAATACAGTCTGGGAACTGGACCAGTGGCTGATGGATACGTATCAACACAATGCTAACACGTCTCTCTCACCGAGCCTGGCACTTCACTCCTTTTAGTACTTGGATTTATTTGACCTTGAGTCCACAAGAGACAAAGGAATTTGCTTTGTGTGAAGTCAGACTAACTGGAACGAAGTGAGAAGATTGGCTGAAGACTCGTCATACGCATCGCTGGATTTTTTGACCCCTGCTTAAATGATGATTTAGACCAAAGTAGCGCGTTGTTGCTTCCTGTCCTACCTGATCAAAAGTCTGAGAAAGTGGCTGGCCATTAAGATAATGAAAGCTATTTAAAAAAAATCATTATTCTCTAAGGCCTCAGTGGTTCTTTGGGAGTGAATTCAATTCTGTGCTACATCTTAGCAATATCTACTAGCACCATAGTAATAGTTGGCAGAAAAGTAATAGCTGGCCCAGTCGCCTTCTTTGAGAGGTCAAACACAAGGTGCGAGGCTGATGCACTAGGCCGTCGTTTTTGGAAGCTGCCCCTGCCACAGAGGTGCCCAGCAGGGGAACCTGGACGAAGCTCTTTCCAATCTGTACCACACGCTCTCCACGTGGCCCATCTCTCCAGCACAACAGATGAGCTCTGAACCCCCAGATATCACACAGACCTCCACGGCCTAATACTTCCTCTCGGTTAACCAGAGACTGAAGTGAAAACAGCTCCGACCGATATAAAAACAAGGTTGGAAACGACCAAAGTTCACCCTGGTTATTATTCCACATTTACTGCAGCTCCCATCACAGCGTTGGGACTTGACTATACGTTTACATGGACCACCTCCTTATGGAAATGACATTAACTAACAGAACAAGAGGATAAAAACAAGATGCATCCAGACCTCCATGTCCTCCTGACGAGGCCGTGGCCTGAGAAAGGTTCTGCCCATTCAGGCTGGGGTTGGTGGGAGAAGGGGAGGGACATGGCCAGGATCCCAGCTCACATTACATCGCACCTGGAGGTGGCTGGAAAATCCATCTACCAGTGTCTGGTTCTCCAAGTGGGGTGTGGGGTGTTTAGTACAAACCCTTTCAAACTCCACCTGGTGGGTTTCCTGCCTCGGCTCAGCACGGGTGGGGGGGGGGGGGCACAGAACTAGCACAGTGCCCCCTTCAGGCTTCACCGTTAAGCATGATGAAGAGAGGCTGCTCCTCAACGCCCGTCTCTCAGCCTTTAGCCGGCACACTCTTAATAGAATCTGATGCAACAGGACACACTCAAGGATGGGGAGTTACTTCGCAGAGCGAAGGGGTGTTTACCGTGAAATAAACAAATGAGAGCTGACAATCCCCGAGACAGTTCATATATCCAGATGAATAAATGACGACCTCCTCACCTGCACACTCCCCCACCCAGAAGAGGATATTTACCTCAACTGAATGTGCATTTTCATTATTCCCGATCGTATTTCATTTAGAGGCAAATACTCCCGTATTCAACACTAACCTGCAAGGCTTCCGGTGAATTCTAGGCAGGGTTCATGGCCCTGGAGGAAATATAGCACTGTTAACCCTCTGAGTGACAGCAGCTCTTTTTATGCAAACAAATAAACGAAGTATCTTCACTTAAGAGCTCCCACTAAAACAAATATGAAAATATTTCTCACAGTTAAAGCCAGGATTCTTTTAAAAAAAAAAAAAGTTAAAAAATACAAAAAAAAAAATCAGCATCAACAGTTTTACACTCTTTGCATTTACAGCTTTAGCCTTTAGGCTAGTACCAAAAGAAATAACAGATTTAAGGTCACTTTTCACCCTTCTCAGTAAAACATGGCAGCAATGAAGCGATGATGGAGCAGCGCTAGCAATTAGCTGTATGTCCCCATCTTTCAGTTTGTCTCCATCTTTCAGATAACGCAAATGAGCCGACAAAAGCACCTCATCAGCACTGCTTAACTGGAAAAAGTCCAACGAAGAGGACAAACGAACAGGACCGGTCTGCTAGGCTAATCTTAAACAGGACGATGCAGAAGATAGACCTGCTGGGCTAATCTCTAAGAGGCTTTGGGGTTTGGTACAAACTCAGCCTGTGATGCATCTCAATGAAAATGTAAATTGGTTACTGCAGCGGTCATTATTCCACATAACATATCCAACATTATCTTACGCATCTACATAACCGAGCAGTTGAATCCATGGTGAATTTATCCAGATGGTAAATTTGTGACATTTAGTGCAGATGAGGACATCCAAGACCCTCTGCCTGGGTTTCAGACGTGCATGTACAGGACAGTGTCCCCTTCACTGCCTGGAGACACAATTTTCCATGCTCTGGTTGTGTTGTCCATCACATCTGAAATCATTTTAATTGAAAGAATGACCGATGGTAAAGTGTCGACTACGCTTGTTGGAGCTGCATGAACCATAAATGAGTCACAGCCCTTAATAAACAAAAAATAAATAAATAAAATAAAATAAACGAATGAATGTGATCTTGAACCAAGCAAAATAAAAATGCATGAACTGGATATCGATTGGTTGTGAGTTGCCCACTGCCTGGAGCTTGGAACCCAGAGACATTGACCCTTCCTTATTCCCCACCACACCAAGCTACCCCCCTGACCTCGCCCGTATCAACCTCACATCCTTAGGCAGGCCTAGCATGCAGCCCTTTCCCCCCCCCAGTTCCTGCTCATTTCAAGGGAAAATTTTTACATTTTTTTTTTTGCTTGCCGTGTTGTCTGGAGAAAGCGACATGTTGCATGTTCTCCAGGGGGGTGAGGTGAGGTCAGGCTGACTGGACCAGTCAAGGACGTTTCACTGCTTGGCTGTGGAAAACGTCACTGTTCTTTCTGCTGTATGTTCCTCTTGTGCATTCAGCCAGGGTCATTACTCAGCCACCAGATGAAGGAATTTTGGCCAGATCTGATCAAAACGCTTTCAGAATTTGCGAACATAACACCAATAAAGGGTCCATGCTGAAATGTTACAGATTGCCATGACCAAAAAAAAAAAAGATGAGAAGTTGTTTTTTTGCTTGATATTTTCTTCAGAGCTGTGGCATAATGGAATCTCTCTCTCGTCTAGGCAGAAGACTTTGTCCCAAAACTCAGACTTTTTTTTTGGACATGAGAAAACTGGACTATGGCCCTAAAAGGTTTTCCAGTGGTTTACACCTTGTGGTAAAACTCCTGAGGTCAAGTCTTATGGCAGTGCTTCTGGTTTTTAAGATTTTCTTTATGACTGAAATTAGTGTCCTTCCATTGCTGTGGTCCACCCTGGTCTTAAAGGTTGTTTGCTTTTGCTAAGTATACCAGTGCCTCCCCGTTTCTCCATAATCAACCAAACAGTGGATTTGGTTGTGCTTTGTTTTAGCGAAGCCTCTGGTTGTATGATGCCAAGTTTCACAGCTTCCTACTGGCTTTCTTTATTGGGACCGACACCTGATTGGTTTAGACAACAGTAATGTTAACTCTAGACTCAACTCTCCACATGTTGTTGGTGGTGCAACTAATAATTCAGTGACATGTAAACTGCTGTGAAACAACCTGAGGAGCCAACCATCCCAACCAGTTATAGTCCCCCGAACGTCCACGTACAGACGGAGGCGCTGACCCAGTATGAATGCAAATAACCTTAAATTAAGATCCTTCACTATGCATGTTCATCTCATAGGTTTTTTTTGTTTGTTTATTTAAAAGGCAGTAATTTGAAGTCATAGCAACAGCAATTTGCTGTGACTGAGTCACGGTTCAGTAATGTTGGTACCTTAATTCAGAGGTGAAAAAAAGAATGGTTACAAAACAGCATCTTTCCCCAACCAGAGCAGAGATTCTGCAAAACTGCGTTAAGAAAAATTCAAAAGTAGATTCTGGCAGAGCCTCAGGATGCATCTCAAGGCAAGGGTTGACTAGTTTCAGAATTAATGAAGCCTAGAGTTTTCAGATACGGTGCCTCTGCTGCATCAGATGTGGCGGCTTGAGGAACCGGGACCGGCGATCTCTTATGCCAGCTCAGCCCTCGAGATGGAGACGTTGGGGTGGCACTGAGGCAAACACACGTGATGGATTACACTGTAGGCTAAAAAAGACGTGTGCGCGACGGTTCGACGTGGGGACAATCAAAGGGTGGCCTGAGGTCTCCGGGGAAGGACGGTCTACATCAAACAGGCTTTCGAGACCGCCCGTTCATCTGCCACTCAAATGACGTGGGCCAATAGGGGCCTTGAGAGGGTCCTTGGGAGCTCACCGGTTTCCGGTGCTAAATCACGCTGTGGTGTGTTTCGGCTGACCCAGAAGAAAAGTGGTACAAAGGCTCTTGCTTCGCTGACAAAATAAAAGTGCTACATTAGGCATGATAGCAAAATTTAAAAAAATTAACTGGGGGACAAAAATGGAACAATAATAAGGTGGAAAGGAAAAAGAGAGACATGAGAGACAAACTGCACCTTGACTGTTCTTCCTATTGACGTGGTCTTTGTGGCATGAGATGAACAGCTGCTGACTGACAGTCTGGCGTTGCTGTTCCTGCAGGGGAGGCAGATGTGCTGAGGAGGCTGTCCTCCACACAGCCTCAGCCCCACCCAGTGCCTGAGCCTCTAAACTCGTCCTCCGAGCCCAGCCTGGAGGGGCTCCCGTGGCTGATAAGGGCAGCAGAAAGTGCTTAGAAAGAGGACAGGGAGTGGATAAATTAGCTTGTCCCACGATAAAAAAAAAAGAAGGAAAGCATCAGGCAAAAAGAGCGCCAGCTGCTGGGGGGTCCACTTCTCCCACGGGCAAAGCGAAAGCTGGCTGGTCCTGTCCATTACGTTAAGGGAATCTGGACGGCCAGCTCTACCTGGTAGGGACTGACAAGCAAGCGAGCAAACAGCACTGTGGCTTTGTCTCTCTCGGTTAAAGGCGTATTAAAATCGAGCACCATGCCGGCCTTTTTACAGAAGGTTTTTGATTGCTTTCAGCGCAGGCGTGTTCGATGAAACGGATGACTGTCCGCGTTTACGAAGGCCGAGACTCGCGGTCAGGGTAAGCAGATACAAACGCCATCACCCAGAGATCGACGCCGAGATTCTGCATCGGTGTGATGTGTTACTGGAGCAAAATATTGATTTGTTTAACTAAACAGAAGAAGAACAAGAAAAAAAGGACATGAAAGATAGATATTTTTCCTCTACTAAACACCTGGGAGCTTGAGGGTCCTGTGTAGTATCTCAGCTGTTCCCAGGACTGCACTCTTCTGGACTGTCAAAGGGGGGGGATGGGGGGGGGGAGGTGTTACACAACCCCCAGGGATGTTACTTCAATGGGGACCCTTGTTGTCTCATACATGTATGTGTAACAGGACACAATACTCTGAACATTTTAAAATAAGATCAGTGTTAATGCAAAAAAGATACACGACCTGCAGAAACGTCTCATCATGCAGATGCACACCAGTACTGGTTTAAAACCACCAGGGCTCCAATCAGCTCCTCCACTGTAACACCACACAGCCGCTTGGTAGTCATAGCAATCATGGGCGCCTCTGAAAGCCCTTTTATAGCACCAGCATTGCTGTTTTAATGCCTGCTTCTCTCTCTCTCTCTCTAGGCTCGCTCGATCCCGGCGTCTAGACATGTGGCTGGGCCCAAACCAAAGCCCCACACGGCTGTATCGCAGGGAGGAGCCGCTCTCAGGACAGCAAATGAAGACAAATTGGACTGGGAGCGAACCGCAGGCTCCGCGCGGCGCTGCCTCCAACAATAGCACCGTGTGATGCGGCAATGGCTGCTTTCCGTGACCCACCAAATAATCCCGCCCCCTACGATCCACAGTTAGTTGGCTCTTTTTTTGGAGAGCCGAGGTTCAGTGAAGGATTCTCTGGCTCAGGTTTTAAAACACTTTTGGGACGGAGTATGGTTCAGGATTAGTTTGGAAAAACCTGTGTGCCTGTTACAAATGCACTCCTCATGACCAAACAGCTAAAGTGTTCAGGGAAGTAAGGGGGGGGGGTGACCTGCATATCCAAAAGGATTCCCTCAGACACAAGGGCCTGGTCCTTCTCACTGAACTCTCCAAAGGGAACGTTACAAAGCTCCGTGCCTTTCGGTGCCTGTCTTTGTCTAGGTGGAAAGGGGAGGAGTGAAGTGTTGAGCCCCTTTCTCTCTGCCTCATAAAGGTGATGGGCTCTCGTTAAGGAATCTTTGTTTACAGGAGCCTATTCAGACCGCACTCTAACCAGGATCAGACTTCCCACAGCCTGACGACATGCCGCCCCCCCCCCCCCGACCCGGGATGAGGAACGTCTTCCGTACTGCCAAGTATTCTGTCAAGAGGGGCACCTTTAACCAATTCCCGCAGCTATTTAAACGTCAGTTAAAGTGGGATTTTGCTTTGGTGGGTACACACAGACTTGTTGAATTTTCTTTTATCTCGAGCTAAAGGTTGGGCGGTGGAAAGGAATAACAAATGTAACTCTGAAAGCCTGTCCAGAAAGGTCTGTGTGCGCAACTGGGTAAACAAAAGGAAACAAACAAACAAACAAAAAAAGTCCCACACACACATCCTTCTCAGTGAGCTGACTAAACAGTAGTAACACTTCTTCTTTGCAGAATTACCCTGGCCAAATTCTGCTGTGAGAACAAACCACAGGCAACAGGCATGTGACATGTTGTGGCGAGTGATTAATGAGTTATTTCATTCTGTTGGAATGGAAACAACCCCCCACATTCTTCACCACACTTTAAAAGTTTATTTATTTTTACATCGTCTGATTTTGGACCTTTCAGAAACAGGCAGGTTTTGATGTGACACCATAAAGATGGTTGTGACGTGGAAGAGTAGTGTGACGTGCTTTGAGCAGTTAAGATTATCTTAACACTATGGAGATACACTGGTCTCAAGAACATCCTGTCCTGACTACAGTGAGCTCATACACACACACACACACACACACACACACACACACACACATACACACTCTGCAAGAAACTACACCTATGCAAATGTGTAGGAACACCATCATCACCCCTTCAGAAAGGACACGGGGGAACGGACTCCCCAACAGTAAATGTCACTTTCTTTTCAGGACTAATGAATAAAATTTGATTTTGCTTCATCACCGATATAATAGTGCAGTCGTAAAAATGCTGAAACAGAATTGACTGTTGCAGCGCCAGAGTGGAGAGAACAGCAAACAAAACAGTTTTATTTTCACCATTTTCTTACCCCAACACTCTAGATTGTAAAATATCTATCGACATTTCCAGCAAATAGTCGTTTAATATTTACACTGCAATTTTCAAAAGCATTCAAAGCATTGGACCAATAAGTGGAATAAGTTTTAGGACAAGTAAATTGGAACATCATTTAATAATAATTTAGACCATTTGACGGTAGAACCTGTGAATTAATGTAGTTGAGCAATAGATTAATCCATTAAATGTTCAGAGGCCAAAGGGTTCCTGTCATGAGTAGTGCTATTTATCTAGCACAACTATATGTACAAAAAAAGTTTCACATAAATTATGTTACATAAATAAGGTACATTAAGATACATTACATTAAAAACAGTGTAAGCATTTAATATATCTGTACTGTAAAACTACTATGGCTAAAAAGATGTGTGATGATTTGATGAACGTTGTGTTGTGAGAAGCTCAAACTTCTGCCCTTTACATACATACACACATACGATACATGTGTGTGTGTGTGCTAATGTGTGCGTATTTGTGTTGGTGTTTTGTGTTTGTCTGTCTGTTTAATAGGAGATTGTGTAAAATAAGGAGCTGCTGGGTACTGGACTTCAGTATTGAAGGCCAGGACTGCACACGCTGTTCAATATTCCTTCTGCCTGATAAGCCCCATCCCTTTAAGAGTTTCACTTCAGAAGACAGTAATTAAAATTCCAATTAATTTTTCAATTTGAATTATCTCACATCTCATATTCACTGGGCCATAGTGCGTTGTTTATTTGTTTGTTCTATTACCCCCCCCCCTTCTCCACAGGAACCTGAATGGACGCTGGTGCACCTCCCGACTCCCTTTGTTCCAAAAAAACGCCCAAGGTTTGCAGCCCAAGATAAAACGGGCTGATAAATGTCATCAAACAAAGGCAGAAGCTCAGAGGTCGCTGGTAACCTCTCTACTCGTTTACATGGAGGCAGCCTCACAACAATAATAAACAAACATTTTTAAATAATAAAATCCGAGTTTGAAGTCAACTAAACTTTTAGGTCTGCATTGAGAAGGAAGAGTTATATAATAATATTTCTTTACTGGGCTAAAAACTTATAACCGATAATTGGGATCTGTTTTTTAAAAAGGGGTCACCCTGACAACCCAAGGTAGCTTTTCACACTTCATGGATTGGTGCACTGGAAGGGTGTTAATGCAAAAGAGAACTGATGAAGAAAACAAACAAACAAAACCCACCACTGCTTTATGTAATACTTCTGCTCCTTTCATTCTGGCAATAACTGGGCCTTGGGATTTTTCATAAAAACAGAGATTTAAGGAATCCAAAGCGATAGATGGAAGCGAGAGCACAATTTCTGTAAAAGGTTTGCGTTTATAAGAACTTCACTTCAGGCACTGGAAGGCCATGGTGCATCACGCTGGAGCTGGTGGACCCTGATATTTCTCAAAGTTCTTTCCCACCCTGTGGTGTGAAGGGTCAAAGGAATAAATGGGAATAGTGAGTACAGCATGAAAAATGCATCCACACGTCATTCACGTCACTTCATATACCGCTGACGCTTAAGTAAGGAAATGGATGACTGATTCCATTAAGTTAATCCCATAAGGTTCTTGCTGAAGGTCATTCTTGCTAAGTAAAGCCAGGATTGCCGCTTCAGGAAGCTTGGCTGCTGACTTTGGTGGCACAACATGTCCTGGTTACTTGTAGAAAGACGAATATCACAATGTATAGAAAAACCAATGACTCAAAACAGGTTTGGTAGCAAGCTAGATGAAACATACAGGACCGTTTGCTCACTGGTTTGGAGCGAGACATGAATCTTACCTACTTTTGAATCATCCTTTTCCGTTCCCATAGGTAAGACGAGGCCATCTTACCGGCAAAATCTACCTGTCTCAAGGATGTGGTATGTGCCAGACATCCTGCTCCACCTTTGTGCGATGGAGAAGTTGTCTGTAAAGGTCTATGAAACTCATCCGAATTCACCAAGCGCAACTCTGCAAAGCTACAGCACCATGAAGAGACGCGCTCACCACACCAGACTCTGAAATAATCCATGTGAAAGACATCGAAAAATTTGGTATCCACGTTTCAAAAGGGTTTGTGATGTGCAGAATGGGGCTGGACTCCCAGCTGTGCTGTACGCTGCCCTCTGGGCTTCTTGTCTCTCAGCTCCATTTGCTGAAGCTCACTCTCTACCACTTGATGGTGGAGTGCCGTAACAGGGAAGGGTGGGAAAATGAGAGGGTGAAAATTAGAGAGAGACAGCGATAGGAAGACAGACTGCAGGGGAGAGGGAGCCAGGCATCCATCCCGATCTCAGGGACTGAAAGAGGTTGCCAGGGGAACATGCTGAAGATTGTACGTATCTGTCAGCAGTTCAGTGAAATCCCTTCCACTGCAACCCTTAAGCTTTTCGCTCAGAAACCCAGAAAGACGTGAAAGTGGACACCTTGCGGTCATTACGCTCTTCATGGGAAGCCCAAACAGTTTCAATATACACCAAGTTAATTTAAACAATCGAAAGGTATTTTAATGATAAATAAAGTAGAATAAGACAGAAAGACATGAAGTTACACAGCATTACACACCTCTCATCACCTTGCATGGGGTTTTTTTGTTGTTGTTGTTGGTTATCCACTCTATTTGAGCGCCAAACCGAATACTGACTCACAGCTGCAAATAAGATGCAATGGAAAAAAACTCAGACTGAGCTGCAATGACCTATTTTTACAATGCCTGACTTATTTTGTTATTCAGAGATTAAACAGGGTTTTATTTATTGAGCAACCTTCCATCGGTGAGCAGATGAGAAGAGCAAATGAAAATGGTTCCTTCAGGAAGCAATGCTTAACCGAGCTGGGTAATGGGTGAGGAGGGCTGGGTAATGGGTGAGGAGAGCTGGGTAATGGCTGCGTGGGGGCAGAGCCACCAGAGTCCAGTGGTGCTGGACATCGCCCAACATGAACGTCATAGCTAGCTCACGCTAAAGGAAATGCATTAACTAGCAGGGCTAGTTGGCATTAGGATCTTCTCATGGTGAAGAACACTGTAAACACGGTCTAAATCACAGTTATAAGCAAACACAATCTACCTAAAGTAATAACGCACAAGGGCTTGCACTGTATTTTATTGAGTGCATGAAGTAAACATTCACAGTGCATCTTAGAAAAAAAAGTGAACCTGAACCTCTGTACGTTGGGGGGGGGGGGGGGGTGAAACTCTGGCAACATGTGATGAGAAGTAGATGTGATGATGAACAAGTAGATGAGACTGGAAATATAGGTTTCACAGGTGCTCTGCTCATAAAAAAGATGCACAAAGCCTGGTGATTGACAAATCTTTTCTTCTCAAACAAAGACTGGATAGTGTGAAATATGCCTCAACGCAAACAATTTTCAGTCGACCTCAGAAGACATTTTACAGAGAAGCTGGAAAAGACATAAAAAACAGACTGTGCAACTTGCTTAAACATCTGTTCACAAATCCGCAATCAAAAACACAGAACAGGAAATGGTGTTCATGAAGGACCACCACAAAGGAAGTCACTACTGTTCAACTGTGGCCCACCTCAAGTTTGCCCCAAAACACCTGGATGCTCCACATTGCTCCTGAGGAAACTTTCTATGGACAAAAGTGGACCTTTGTTAGGTCCAATGCACAATGTTTGGAGGGGGGAAAAAAAGAACACAGCACATCAACACCATAACCTCGTTCAAACTGTGAAGCGTGGTGGAGAGTGCATCATGGTATGGAGCTGCCTTGCTGCCTCTGGGGCTGGATGCCTTGCAGTCATTTAGGGAACAATGAATTCAAAAGTTAATCAAAACACTTTACAGGAGAATATAAGAACATCTGTGAACTCAGGAGATGTTGAATGATGCAATAAAGAAAATGACCCCAAGTAACCCCAAGTGCAGAAGTAATTCAAGCAAAGAATGGCTGAAAAAGAATATTCGTGTGGAATGGTCAAGTCCTGACCTCAACCATAGCAAGGTGATGTAGCTTGATGTGAGGTGGTGAGGTAGACTCAGTGTGTCTGTAGGGAGGAATGGATCAGAATTCCTCCTAAACAGTGATCAAACAGCGTCGGTGTCTGCGGGGCTATTTGTCAGGATGATGCCTATTGGGCAGTTCAACTGACCAATGACACTGGCTTATGAATCTTTTATGAGTCTTTTATCGACAAACTCACTTTAAAAGCCAAAATATTACAATTCATTTTTTTGGGGGGGGGCTTTTGTTAGTACTGAAATTAGTTAGTATTGAAGTTTTTTTAGTATTGGTAGTCTGGTTTTGTTCATATTGAATGTACAGATTCTTGCAATTTTTTGCACATCAATATGTGGTATCTCAGGCATCTCTTAGCTCAGTTACCAGTTAAGAGTAAATGTTCTCCAAGTATCTGAGTGGATCATTTCTGACCAACAAGCTAAACGCATAAGCAACTGTTATTGCCCCAATGGGGAAACTTGAATTTTACGTGTAATTAATTGCCATGGAAATTGCAAACAAAAGCTGAGCTTTATGTTCATTTGGCAGACTCCAAAAAGAACTCATAAAAAGAGGTTGAAAGGATGGTCTTGTGGGAACATTAGATTCTCACATAATTGCATCTTAGCCAAATGAGAGACGGAGGAAAGCGCTATTGCTCTGAATGCACCAGTGAGAACATTGCAAGTGAAGATTTTCCCACTTGTGCTTCAATCACCCTTTCATTCTCCATGTTGTAAAAAGCCCATGAGACATTAATGCTGCCAGTGTTTGTCCTAAGACACTGTTTACATACCACTTTGCTTTATGATCTACCAAACATTCCACTCATAACCAGATGACGTTTATCCAGCTCCTCCTAGCTTTTACTAGCTCAAACAATTACTAGGTCAAAAGTTAATTTTCTTTCATTAAACCATAACATGATCATCTCCGGTACTGCCTGTGTTCTTACCCTGCTCAGTGCTCTGAAGAAGAAACTTTGGCTTCTGCAAATTACGAGGCACCAGGTCATCCTAATGTTTATAAGAGCTTGACAGTAAACGTTTGCTTCTGCATATATCCGGCCAGCGCAAGGATAGAAACTTTGTGACTGTACAAAACTGACAATCAGTTGAGGCAGACAGAGTGTACTTTGAAGGGTAGAAAAAAGAACATCAAAATTACCATAGCAATTACAATCGAATAAAAAAAAAACAAACAAAAAAACACCTAATCTGTTGTACAGCATCCAGGGGGAGCGCCATCTGGCACGACTGGAGTCGGATCTTCAAATCTCGCCCGTCTGAAACCCTGTCCATCGCTTTTCTGTGGCTTTACTCCAACAAAGCCGCTTTGTTGTCCTCCTGTGGTGTAGCAGGGAAAGAGGGCTGGCAGTTGTGAACCTCTGGGTGGAGGCTAGGTAGGTGGTGCCTTCTCTGTATGCCAGGAGTGCCCCTGCACCCTTTAAACCGCCCTCCCCAATCTCCTATCCCACCCCTGGGTCCTGATGTAGCAGCGAGCAGGGTGAACCCCGCCGCTGACCTCTCTCATCACCGCACCCCCTCCCCCATCCCATGCCACCAAATTGGCTTTGTGTTGAGGGACGCTGCCCGGAATGTTCTACCGTTGCTGCTGTGTGCCAGCAATAACGGCAAAGCCAGGGGAAGGGTGGGCAGGAAACACAGAAAGAAAGAGTGAGGGTCTTCGCCAGCTTCTTAAGCGCATAAGGAAAGCTGTCAGGGTTCGGCCTCCGTTAAACGCTTTTCTGTTAGAGGCCCACAGAGGAAGCTCTCTTTTCTCTGTGCTGCTCCTGTTGGGATGCGCTTGGAATATGATGCCATGCTGCAGGGCGGTCATTCTCCCTGGCGGGCGCTCGCGGGCGCGGGGGCATTGCTGAGTGGACTCACGCCGGGGCACATCAATTATGATTCTGGCCACATGTGACTGGCGGTGACCTTTGAATTCTAAGCTGGAAACCGATCAAGTCCAATTACTGGACTCACTCACCTTCTCTTCTCACTACACATCCCAGTTCCAAAAGACTCACTTATCAGCACAGTTTACAATCTGCTGGTGCGGTTGGAAACAAGAGTAGTCGATTTTCTTTTAAGTATTTTAAAACTTGCACATTTGCAAATCAGTTCCTTCCCTATGGATTTGTGTGTAAGGACACTGTGCTGGTAAAGATGTAAGAGTATTTAACCTGCTGCAGTTCTGCAGAGCGACTCTGAAAATGTCTTTTATTTAGCAAACAGAACTGCTCCTTTTTAAGTCAAGTCATTACTTAGGTATTTGGTTTGTGAATTATGTTGCTTAGAGGCAGCAAAACGTCTTCATAAGGCATTATGACGATGTTAGCATACATTACGGCTATCAGACGTAGGTGCATGTGATGCGCGGGGCCCCGTCTACTCCACAGCTGAATCGCACCTCCTCACCTCCTCGTGAACGGCGAGGAGACTGACGCGCCAGCACAAGGGCCCAGGACCGCTATTAACCCCTTATACTCCAGTAACTCGTCGTGGGCTCTGAACTCTCATGCCTTTTTTGTACCCACACTGGCTTCGTGTCTGTTTTAAGCACGGTTACTCAACATTTCACAGACGTTTCTTAATAATACACTAAACAACATGCCAGGAGGTTAAGGGAGAGACAGGTCCTCAAACAAGGCAGGCTTCATCCGGTCATTACTCCATGGCTCGGTACAGGCTGCAGGCAGCACGTCAGCCTGCCCAGTCAGGCCGAGAAGCTCTCCGGTGCAGAGAGGAGCGAAATAGAGAGGCTCCCGGAGAAAACGTCAAGAGCACCAGTTGTGGGTAATGTTACAGGGTGAAGAGAGCAAAAGTGAAAACACTCGTCCTCTCTCATTTCTCTCTGAGGAATATTTTTCCACACCGCAACAGCCAAAGTTTCTGGATTTTCAGTTGCTTTGACAAAGCATTACTTGTTTGTTTGGTTTTTATGTGCATGTTGGTTTTTTGATAATTTGATTAGTGTGCTACAAAAAAAAATATTCAAAATTGTATTTAACTCCACACACACAGGCGCTTGTTCATTTTTTTGTCCTTTGATGCAGCGTATCACTGTGTGAGTACTACCCTGGAAACACATCTTATCTGTCAAATGGCCCTTGATTCAGAATAAGAGCGATACATACGTTAGAGTATGTGCCGAGTCCCTCCCCCCAGTCTTCTTGAGTGATAGTCCACTCACGTGCTACTTGATTTTACTGGGTTACTGAGGGTCAGCACTGAGAGAAATAAACAGATTAGTAGTTGTTTTATATGGAAGAAGGTGAAGTTACCTTCACGTGAGATTTGGGCACTAATTTCCCCATAACAGTCCCTAAGGGAGGAAATCATCAGGACTGGGCGTGGAGACCGACCCCCTTATCTGAAATCAAAATTTATGAGTCAATAAAGCCTTCTACAAGTGGCCAGTTCATGCCAGACAGTCTAAATAACTGAATTGGCCTAAACAGCTGAACTGTGTTCTTTTTTTGGCTGTGATACTTATGCAGTTCTCAAAGCCAAGCCTGTACATACTGCAGCACAGCCTACGATGTGGAAAGGCTTTTAGCAATGACATTCCTTCTCCTCACGTAGAATCTGAGTGGATGCTCAAACTGGAAAAAGTCCTCAGGTCTCATTGAGCAAAAAGCAGCATTAACAAGCAGCACTCGAAGGTCTATTCTGGCTCGGTCTTGATGATGTTGTATGTGTTCGAGATGCTTAAGCGACATGTAAATTAATCTCTAAACCAAACAGATGAAAATTTAATGTTTTCCTCGTTAAACTATATGCTGGGAGCAAAGTGATCAATTAAGAGCTTTATGAACACAAACAAAAAAAAGACTGTAGGCATAATCATTGAGTTAGACTGTGTTCAGCTCAGAACAACTAATACAATCTTCCTGGACGCGTCATGACAACATATGAAACACCCCCCTTTAAAAAAAAAAAAAAAGATTTAAAAAAATTCAGATGCTAGCAGCTGGTGAGGCCTATAACTGCCAGGGAACTGACAGGAAACAAAGATAGAAAAGATTTAATGACAGTTGCACTACATAAACTGAACCCACAATGACAGAGCTCAACCGTGGACGTTGGCACCCACCTCTGTCTCTTTATCGTTTATCTAGAACAAATCAGGAGGAACGGCCACAGCTAAGCCCCAAACACACACACACACACACGCACGCGCACGCACCGGCCGGACCATTCCGTGCGCCAGTGTGGATCGCTGCTCACAGGGGGGAGCTTCCGAGCAGCCCTGGCTCCACTCTGCACCATTTGCCGGTGCACGTCTGTTTCCACTTCCCGATAAAAGTAGACCCCTCGTAAAGCTCGGGCATAAATGGTTCATAATGCCACCACTGCACCCGCTAATGGGAAGCCTGTTTGCAATCAGCAGTCGAATTACAACTGCATTAGCTGCCACGTTGTACGCACCGGCCCGGTCGGCCGTCGTCATCCCCCCTCCCCCCACCCCCCGCTCCGCAAACCGGAGCGCCGACCTCCCGCTGTCGCCGGCAGCGACGGGCCTCGTCTGCACTCGCAGAGGCGGAGCCTGACCGATCCTGGTGGACTTCCTAGCGTTGCTTAAATCAGCCAGCAAACAGGTTTTTTTTGTTTTTTTTCCGAAGGGCCAACGGCCCCTCGCAGCCTCCCAGCGTGTGTGTGTGGTACGTCTGAGACCGCAGAGGCTCCCAAAAACCAGTCTGGCCCTGAACGTAAAAATAAAAAGAGCAGCTCATTCCCCTGCCAGAAGCCGACATGCCAACTAGACGCTCGGGAACGCCTGACCTCCAAGATAGGCCTAGAAAAGTTGATACCCAACACCGCAACCAGTACGCTATAAAAGTAAAATCTCTCATTAGAGCCTAGGACCCGAAATTACCCAAACTCGGCCCATATGGAAGACAGAAGACAGCGTCAGCGGGGGGAGATTTGCACCAAGTGGCTTTTCAGCATGTGGCAATAGAGGGCTGGGGCACTGCAAAAGTGCCAATTAGTTCTTACTGCCAGGGAGGGTCAGGAAGGAGGGTGGCTGGGAAAGATCGCATGGGGGGGGGGGGGGGGGGGGGGGGGGGGGGGGGGGGGGGGGGGGGGGGGGGGGGGGGGGGGGGGGGGGGGGG
>JAOYMR010000003.1:5457484-5498271 GCA_025802075.1 Tenebrosternarchus preto
CCCACACACACACACAGATGTCTCTGTGTGCACATGCGCACACACACATACACGTGCAGGTGCGCACACACACACACACACACACACACACGTGTGCATGCACACATGCACGTGCACACACACACACACACACAAAGGTATAACATGTACACACTCACCTATCTCAGTTACAAGAACAAAATTAGAAGATGACCCCAAACCAAAAGTCCTAATGTGAAACAGGCACAGGCCACTATTACAATAATGTCTAACACAATGATATTAAGATCATTCTTATCCAAGACTACAATTCCTGTGATGCATTACACTTCTCATATATAAAGTCATAGGTTTATATGCAACATACAAATAAATTATTAAAAAATTAAAAGATAATAGGACTAATTAATATTAACGCATGAATAGGCTCAAAAACAAGTCAATTACGAAGGAATGCTGGAAGCTGTCAATGGAACTTAGGAAATAGAGAACCAATGAATTGCGTCTGTCTTCATAATAATACCCCAGTTTATTACCTTGTAATGTACGTCAAACCTTCAATTTAGTCTATAATAACTTCTATAATTACTGTCTGGGAAACTATGGTTTAAACGCATCACGCGATTTATCTGATTGCGGCATAAATAGGTCATTAATCCGATTTCAATCTTACGCATCAATATCTATAAATTGGGTCTGGCTGTTTCATCAACAATAATCCTTTACTGTCAGTTTTTATTGCTACATGTTACATTTAGACATAACGTACATCCTTACATGGGATCTAATGTTCTCAAGAAAGGATTAAAGTCGGGTGACAGAACGCTCACACGAAACCAGCACATACGAACTCTCTTCTTAAAATAACTACGAAGGATCTGCTGCTTAGAGGACGAAGGGGGAAGGGGAACGAACAACCGTAACAAATAATGCAATACCACCGCATGACAAAAGTCTCATTGTTCGAGATGCACAGAAGGCTGTGCGTGCTTCTTCCTCGGTATTAATAAATAATACCAGATCGTCGTGTACATACTACACAGTATATAGATACTGTTTTCTTTGTATAAAACACCCGTGCCACATCAATATTAAAATCAGACACTTTCATTACCGCACCGCGATCTACACTCTTCTGAAAACTAAGTCATTTGGGTACTGCGTGCTCATGGAAAAAAAAAACATCTTGCTCAATACTTACAGTCAGACCTTTTTTTAGTATATTAAAAACACATTTCTATGTCATCCTGGTCCGGCAAATTTGTATTTCAAGTGTGTTCTGAAACAATGTGCGGCTAGATGTTACTTGTGCCATTATGTACGACTAACATACTCCCGTATCAAACAGTGGCCCTCCGGGCAATGTTGCCACCTAACTGTAATATATGCACAAGATTAACCCCCTGTACTTTTCCCTGGCATGTGCATTTCTAGGTAGGCGCACGAACGAAACTGTATTACAATACCTCCTATATGTTGATCTATTGTTAACTACTCATAGTTATATATATATAATTGACAATGATTTACTGACCAACTTATTTTTATTGACAGTGATTTCGAATCGAACTGACGCACTTGTCTGGGGGATCAGACAGCGGAGCATTTTCTTTAAGCAGGCGCTACAACCACAGTCCAACCGCATGAAACGCTTAAATGACCAGCTAGTTAACTAGCTTAGCTACCACTGTCAACGTCGCGAATATTAGGACAAACGCGAAATGCACCATTGTACTTCTGGCAAAAAAAGTCTGATATACTCCATATACGGAAAGCATACGAGTAAATATCCGTAGATACTAATGCCAGTGATTTCCTAGCTACGCTGAAAAGTGTTTACGTGATTCAAATCCTTAACTTCAGGTTTATTCAGAACAACGGCAGGATGGATGAAGGACGGGGAGACCTGCTCATCCGCGAGCCACTTGCTCCTAGTATTATATTCTAATTCAACATGCCTAATTAATCATTCCGGATTTAACCAGAATTTGGCAAAATTCAAAAATACTAACATAACGCATACAGATGTATCCACCAAAGACTCTAGCTATTATAACTATTGGAAGTTGTTAAATTCGCTTCAGAAGTACAAGGTAGGTAGCACCGGGCTAGCTACCTAGTTTATAGTTGACAAAGCAGTCCTAAAAAATAACGAGCTAGCTAGCTAACCTACCAGAATTTGCAAGTCCTATGGCTTATCCTACCCGTGTTTAGCAGAACTATTCGTCTTTATTGCTCGTCTTGGAACAAGTTTATTTCAAGACAAAAAGACCAAGCGTGTGTCTCGTCGACGTTTACAAACCTGGCTACAGGCAACACGAGCAGCCAAAATATGAATTTCACTGTACAAAAGAAATGCAATGACGATACAACGTTGAATAGTTATTTCTAGGTATTTGAACTCACCGTCTCTCCGTACCGCTGCCGTTTTCATTTCTCTCCGCACACTGCAACTACTCGTTCCCCGGGCAGTTGCAACGTAAAAATCCACTTTTCAGTTCGACAAGGGCAGTTCTGATTCCGAAAATTAAAGTAAAGGATTCTTCTAGTATGCCACGCGGCCGTATAATCCTGTTACTGATTTGCGCAAACAAATTTTATAGAGAAGAAACGCATGTATTGTCGCTTTCCTTCTAACAGTGAATCCAGAGTTTCTCCTTCACCGACTTCTTTGCACGTTCTCCTTTTCCACAGCGGTCGGTTGGAGGCTCCCCCACTCGTCCCCTCAATCAGGCTTCTCCCTCCAGTCGCTCGCTCACAGGTTGCTCACAGGGATTTTCGGACAGACTCGTGTGTAATCGTTAGTTTTCGGATATACTCGTTCGCTCTATAATTAAAAAAGCCAAACGTTCAAACGCTGATCACCTCGCGGCGTTCACAGTACTGTAAGTCCTCACAAGACAATGAAGTCCTTTTATCTTTAAATGAATTAATCGTTATACATTATTCTGAATAGTGATATAGCCTACATTTCGCCTGTATTTTGTACTTACTGTCCAGCACAGACATTACTAGCACTATCTGGTAGGATTAGATTAGGTCAGTCCGTTCACTAATGCTAAATGGTACTTGAATTTCAAGAAGGTGTGCAGGCAGAATTATAGCCTAAGGAGCTAATTTATTTGTTCCTTTAATTACAGGCCATTACACAACATGAATGTAACCTGGATACCAGTTTAAAATGAATGGAAGACTTGCATATCTACATTGTGGTCCCTGTCACACATTCTCTTGTGCAACCTAAAATAACCAAAGGAGCGCTCAGTAGGTATTGAGACTTGAATATTTTTCTCAATATAATGTTGAAAAAATATGCTATATCCATTTCTATTGTGTTACAGGTTTATTTATTGTTCTGTTCATCATACTGGTGAAGTGGTAAAGATAATCGAAATGCGGTCAAAGTACTGATAAAAATCTTTCTTTCCAATCTTAATGAAAGAGAAATCAGTGGCAGTCAGATGCAATGTCACCAATGTGTCATAAACAAACCAAAAAATTCTTAAGCAAGTCATGAGTTGAGATTATACTTGTGTATCTTGTCATGAGTCATGAGTTGAGATTATACTGGTGTATCTTGTCATGAGTCATGAGCTGAGATTATACTCATGTATCTTGTCATGAGTCATTAGTTGAGATTATACTGGTGTATCTTGTCATGAGTCATTAGTTGAGATTATACTTGTGTATCTTGTCATGAGTCATTAGTTGAGATTATACTTGTGTATCTTGTCATGAGTCATGAGTTGAGATTATACTCATGTATCTTGTCATGAGTCTTGAGTTGAGATTATACTCATGTATCTTGCCATAATTCCCACAGCCACAACCTGAACTTTTATTTCAAAATGACACTCATAAGGGCTAAATTACAGCAAATTAAAGTAAAATGTAAATTTAAAAAAAAATTAAATTTAAAAGTGCACATCCAGCTCATTCTGAGTACACCGAATTAGGAGCTAAAATTTTAACCTGCTAAAATGCTGACAGGGGACATATATACAGAATTTCATCTGATTTCTACTAGATTTTTAGAGATACTCTGGTGAATAGACTCTTTGTTTACTTTTCCTCACTTCTCTGGGTAAAATAATCTTTTTTATCACTTGGCCCTGACCATCACAACCATTAGTCTGTTTCTTATATATTCAAATTTCTTCTTGGTGTTATTTTGATTTATTATATTGCTAAATAATGTGCATTAAAAAAATCTTTGTATGGTTTTGTGGTGACTTGAGGGAGATGTTTGTTACAAAAACAAAAACAAAAAGCTGTTGTTCGGGGATTTGAATTGGATTTCAGTCAGAATAAAATGTTGAGATGAAAGAACATCTCAAGGACCAGGTGAGATAGGAGAGGCAAACCAACAGAAAGAAAAGCAAATGTCCTTCAGGTCTCTGGAGTCTCAGCAAAACCAAATGACACTTTCCAGGTGGAGAGAGTTTGTGGAAAGGTGCTGAGAGGAGAATAACAGAGAGGGGAGGGGTGTTCTGGAAGGGGATAAAGGTAGAAAAACCCTTGGATAAATTGGCAACTCTAAAGGAAAGTCTTGGTTACTAAAAAATCAAAGGTAGAATATTCCAGTAAAGTGGTGCAGAAATGAGCATGGCAGAGTCTCATTTCTGGTTTTAGGTTCTGTTTTTTTAGGGTTTTCTTTTTTTTTAGTTTTAGGTAAAAAGAAAAATTATGAATAATCAGTGAAATGTTTGGAGATGGACAAAACTCAGCCTGAAGAAATGGTGTAGCTGTGTAGACTCTAGCTGGGGTCCTTAGTAGTTGTTTTAAAGTGATTTCAGCTTCTTCTACACTCACTGCATTTGCAAGAGACATTACTTATAAGAAAGCCTTGGGGGAATCTGCATTTTCACTTGTCTTGGAGGGGAGCGTCAGCAAATGGATATTAACTGGTTAATATTTAATTCAGTGTATGTGAAGCCATGTTTCAGATGGGTGGAGAGCACGCTAATGGGGCCAGATTGGGTATCATAGTGGATATGTGGAAACAGCCCCTGGGAGGCTCAGTGGCTCTTGGCTGGGCTCCTCCTGGAAAGGAGAAGCGACTTGGAGACATCCTGTCCAGCTATTGACCACCTATTGGGAAAATGGGGGCACGGGCTGGTAACTTGCTGAAAGAATAATGTGAGAGGCAGGATTTACGTGTGGATTTGGAGAAATCTTTATGAATTTCTCCTCATGAACCTGTGTAAGTTTGGTTGCTTTCACACAAACTATAAAAGGTTTTGAACCATACAAAGCATAAGCGAGATTAGATTAGATTAGAATAGATTATAGATAGATAGATAGATAGATAGATAGATAGATAGATAGATAGATAGATAGATAGATAGATAGATAGATCGATCGATCTTTATTGATCCCTTTGGGAGGGTTCCCTTGGGGAAATTAAGATTCCAGCAGCATCATTACAGTAACAAAGAAATATACAATATACAGGAATCCAAAAAAGCAGGAGAGGTACTGTACGTTATCACCATACTCTGTTTAAAAATTATTGCACATAGTCTGGTTTATGTTTAGATCAGTCTTTAAAAATTGTTGCACATGTTCTGATTTAGGTTTTTAATCAGTCTCTGTCCTCCTTTGACCCTTCCTCCCCTGCAAGGAGGAGTTGTACAGTCTGATGGCATGAGGGACAAAGGAGGTTTTAAGCCTGTTGGTCCTGCGCTTAGGAAGGAGCAGTCGGTCACTGAACTGACTCCTCTGGTTGCTGATGATGGTGTACAGAGGATGACCGGCATCATCCATAATGTCTAGCAGCTTGTCCAGGGTCTTCTTCTCTGCTACCGTCACCAGAGAGTCCAGCTTCATGCCGACTACTGAGCCAGCCCACCTGTTCAGCTTGTCCAGCCTGGATGTGTCCTTCTTGGATATGCTGCTCCCCCAGCACACCATGGTGTAAAACAGAACACTGGCAACCACAGACTGGTAAAACATCCACAGGAGTTTACTGCAGATGCCAAACGACCGCAGCCTCCTCAGGAAGTACAGCCTACTCTGTCCCTTCCTGTACAGATGGTCAGTGTTGCAAGACCAGTCTAGCTTGCTGTCCAGCCACAGCCCGAGGTACTTGTAGGACTCCATGATCTCCACCTCGACTCCCTCTATCAGAACTTGTCGTGACCTTGGTCTGGACCTCCCAAAGTCAATGACCAGCATATGTTCAGCATATGTGTGAAATGCGGCTTTGAACGTCTTGTTTCCACCAGCGTAGTAAAACGTTTCCCCTACTTTTCAGTGCTCACAAGCGGAATTGTTTTTTCGAGTCCGATATTCCATTAGACGGGGAACCAAAAGGCTGTAACACAGCCGTTCTGAAGGCAGCTTTTAGCTGTTGTGGTGTGCCAGCCATCACACCGAGATCATTAGCGGTCCTCCATTACTGACAGAGACTGACGTTCTCTCTATAGCCACAATTAGAAAGACAAAATGTCACTTATTATGGACACTCTTGCCTTGTGTTAGTGTCAACAGCTTTGGAGTGATTGATATGCAAGGCTTGTTGGACGCCAGTGTAAAGAATAATGAGTATGTTATTTGTCTTTGAACTACATTCAATCTATTAAAAAAGTTAAATTAAGTTGACTTTATAACTGCTCTTGGCATGAGAGAATATCTTTAAAACATATCTTTTTCTATTTTAATTTGCAGGAGAATGATGCAAAAATGTACAATCTAAATGAATATAGTCAGCAGAGGTTCAGGACATACAAAACCTTGTAACTATACTCACTAAAATTAAAATTAGTTCATCAGGTGCCTTTCCAACTTTGAATCTGAATCACTGAACATTATCTAAAAACAGTGAATAAATCTGAATCCATCAGAATAAATCTATCAAATAGGTTAACTTTCCCATACTCCCTTGTCTGGTGAACTAATTAATCAGGAAATCAAGACTACCTCAACACTGCCGTTAGACCTAAACCACCCCCGAGTGAAGGTACAACACTTAGTTTCGCCATAGTGATGTTATCAGACAGATTTACTGCTTGACTTTGGTGACAGAGCTGTGGCATTTCCTGCCGCAGTCAGATTCCGTTCAACGGTTGTGAAGTTCCTTTATCGATAAACAACCAGAACTTCCCACAGCACACACATCTAACTGCATGTTCCCATGACACATGTCTGGCCTGCTGAAGGTGGGCCGAGTCCTTCCTTTACTCCCTTCAACATCGCAGGCCCATAATTAGCAGCCCTGCCTAATCTCCTCCCCTCCCTCTCCGTCCTCTGGCCACAGATCATTACAGTAATATGGCAGGCTCTATTACCCCCAGCACGTTCTCAGGCAGGCCCCTGAGGGGTGGCACTGCCCCCGCCGCTCCGTGATGTCTTTAATTTCACGCTTTGTTAATGTCCTCTGTCTCCTCTTGTCCTGTTGGATGCCCTCGGTGACTAAAGCAGGCATCACATCCGTCCCTCCATGGCCTCTGACTGTTGGGGAGACGCTGCCTCTCTCTCTCTCTCTCTCTCGCTCTCTCTCTCTCATACATACACAACATATGTTGTGTCAGAACGCTGCTGCCGTGTGAGGCTCCAGAGAACAAGCTCATTACTACTACACTATAAAACTGGGCTAAGATGTAGAGGTGCATCAGTAATTGATGTGATCGTGAGATTAAAGAGCACTGGTTGTCGTAAGCTGTAGCACGCCCTCTGAACTAACGTGTACATTATACCATTTTAGACCAATATACAGTGTCTTTCATCGCCAATAAATACATCTTGGTTAGGAAATTATCCATATCTTTAAACGTCTCTGCCAGCAGCCTCTACTGTAACCGATTATATCAAAGCTCTCAGCCCATTGTCAGATCAAGCCAGCAGATGCTGCAGATTATTCCGGAACTCTGTCATGCCAGTGAAATCAGCATCTTTAAACCAACACCTAGACTTGTACTCTGGACATCCGTGAACCTCCACTATAGGTGACTATTTTAACAATATAGATGTTAATTCAACGCTTCCAAGTTTCTCGTGCATTCATTTGATGTCGGAAGGACCAACAGGCTCTGATAAAAAAAAAAAAAAGTATAAAATTCTTATCTTCTTGTCCTTTTCAGAGGCAAATGACTTCTTTCTATCTATTTTTCCCTTGCTTTGGCCCACACTGTTCAGAGACCATTGTAACATTCTGAGCCTTTACACAGAGTACGTTAGGACGAGAGTAAGAGCAAAGGGGGGGGAGGGGGGCTGGTGTGGAATGGAGGCCCTTCTGTCAAGAGAAGAAAAGGAGTCTCGGTGGTGTGCCCAGGGTTCTTGTTTCCCAGACGAGGAACGGGTAACCAAATCTCTTTGTGGTGTGTGAAGTCAGGGGGTGTGCAATGTGGTGGCATTGATCTGCAATGGAGGACTGAGAGAAGATGGCAGCCAACAGCCCGTCCCCCTCCCACCTCACACACAACCCACCACTGTGGGGACCAACACAGAGACAGTCTACAGAGGATTCCATTCCAGAATCAAACAACCGATGCGTTCATGGAGTACTTGGCATTCAGGTTGACTTCTGCAAGTTCAACCACCAGCGATACCACCCGTAATCATCACTGCCACGATTACCCTCAGCAGTTATGCCAGCGACAATGCCAAGCCCTGTGGCTCCACAAATAAATGGATGAAAAATACAAAATCACTATTAACTTATTCCAAAAAAACATGAGCATTCTGGACTCTGCTGTGTCTGTGCCCTGAGGGTTGTGTACAGTACCTGATGGAAGCCTTTTGGGAGCATCAGCCGGTTCTGAGAGAATGGACTGCACACATGGTGAAGGAGCCCTGGGAACAAGAGCTGTGGGTCCTAAAAAAATGTAACTGAGCATTAACTCCTGATTGGGCTACTTAATGGTTCTGCTGGGCTTACGCGACGAGAAGGTTGGAACCATGATACACCGTCTTTCGGCTCCAAAGCATTCAGCCTTTAAAGTGTTGTTTAGGTTTAATAAATTAGCTGCTGATGATGATAACATATGAGCATTGCAAAGGGCACTCCATCAAAGTGTCATACATCAACCACCAAAATAAATATTTAATGCCATGACAAATGTGAAGCTTTCAAGACAGCTGGCTTTTTTCAGTGCATTTATGAGATGTCTACCAGACCTTGAAATTAAACCAAGTTTATTAATTAATGAACATCCATACATTTACTTATACACATATCTTTTGTTGTTTGCATCCTCTTGACTTTTTCAACAGATTTGCAGTGTACGATTGAAAGGAAGCAGTTAGAATCTTCTGGAATTTGTCACTGTGACAATAGAGTCTTAGAGTTTTGTTCTTGCATTTGAAACCTTTTAAAGCATTTATTCATGACAAACATTGTGACATGCCAACAGAGGACGGTGCTCAGCTATTGTTTGAGATCCCAGCATGCCTTGTGTTGCTTAGAAACCAGCAATAATGACCTGGTTCCCCTGCTGCCCTAAGGTTTTGAATTCCTTTCCCTCTCTCTCTCCCACTTTTGTAAATAGTGCCACATTCTTCAACTTAGTTTGGCATCCTTTAACACTTTCAAGATTTGCATACTAGCAAATAGGACCTGGCTCCGGGTTTTACTGCTCTATTCGTGACAGCATCTAGGCATGGACAGGCACTCTGAGATCAGTCTGATCCCCTCAACTGCCTCTGCTAATCTTAACCAAGCAGTGTGTGCGTGTCGAACTTGGCATGCAATAGATTGTAACCGGATTCAAGCATCTGTGATTTACTGTATGTGGCACATTGAAATATGATCGCATCCAAAAATGAACTCCTCGTGTGCCACATAGAATGGTATTGAGATAAGGGCATGAGACTAGGGCAAGGTGACCCATGTGTAATATATGGGCTGTGGTAGCTAAACCCCCACAGGAAGAAATTTGTCATCCGCGCTCCTTTAGCAAGGGGTTACAAGCAACAAGTAACCGGCCCTCCTATTTTGGCATCTACAGCACAAAAACACAGATTGCTAGGGCTCAGTATATCATAGTATATGGTCTCATGTTCACAAGCAATCGTGCATGTGTGTACAGGATATGCACGTGGTGGGGGAAAAACATAAATCCTCACAGACAAAACAGGTACAGAACATAACACATATTGCTAGGGCTTAATATATTACCATGTCACGCTTAGGATATGCATTAAAAAACAACAACATAAATCCATCCAAGTTAATAGGTGTGGATGTTGGTTTTTAGTGGTACGAAGGATGCCTCAAAGAAAACGTAACACGTCATGTGCTCAAACAGGGCATGCACACGTTGACACTGCCCTGGTTCTGCTGTTCTGTGTGAGGAGCTCTGTGTACATCAGCTGTACACAGTACTGGCAGAAATTAAACAGTTTAGTAACATGAGCAGGTTTTAAAGTAAATCCAATGAGAAATTATTATTGTTGTTGTTGTTGTATTTAGTTATAATTTTTTTTTTGGCAACATGCTGCCTCTGGACAAAGTTGGACAAAGTTAGGCCTCTTGAATAACACAACTACAGTGACCGTTGTTACACCAACACCGTCATCACCAAGTCAAGAGATGTCTTTATATTATTCAGCCAGGGGTCAAAGGTGAAAGGGGCGAGGAGCGGAGGGTGTGGGTGTGGTTGAAGTGCTGCCAGCAGCCTCCAAGTCTGACTTGTGTGATGCGATGTGAGGTTGGATAAGCCCCTGTGTCAGGCTTGCTGTCCAGACCAAGACAATTACAAACATGAAAGAACAAGAAGAAAGAAAATTTGTGCTCCTTTCAAAGGCAGCAGGTCAGGCGTGATAAGGTCCCACTCATCCAAACATACTCTGCATCACTGATAGCACCAGAATCCGCAGTGAAGGAAAAGGTATTTAAGCTCTACAAATCCCAAATAAGGGAACATTTTCCCATCCATTCATAAAATAGGTGCAGAGCGTCAGGACTCTGAAGGAACTAGGTTAGCCTGAGTCATGGAACACCTTGAAGAAGTTTGATGTGAACCAATTAAAATGTGACACCTTTGTGCTGTCTGCCACAAAGTATGTCCCTATCCGCAGTTAAACATGCATCCGGCAGGGGTTTAAAGCCGATTCCTTTTACGCGGAAAGAAAGAAAGAAAGAAAACAGTCGCAACATCTTATTAAGAGGAAGAATTCTGAGTGCTGTGACTGATTTAATAGCAGATATGAGAATGTCCTACCCTTCAATTACATTTACAACACTATCATCATCCTCTAGACTTGGAAGAGCCTGTGGATGAGGCTCCCAAAGTAAGAAACATAATATGTACATACACATTAACCTTTACTTACACATTTGGTAAAGTAAACCCGCCTGAACAGTGATCACAACTCCCAGAGGCTATGAATATCATTTAGCAGCAAAACCTCTCTTCATTCCCTATGGAAGTGAAGCACTACAATAGCATTACTTTTGACATGTCTTCCTTGCAATAAACGACAACAGAACATCACTATAAATGTAAAAAAAAAAAAAAAAAAAAAGGGTTTCATACATATTCATTACTACCTCTGCATTTAGAGATCCCATATGGTAGCTGGTCTCTAAATGATGAGCCATGTTTGTTTTAAATACATTTGGGGGAACCATGGCTCTGCTGTGAAAATCAAAGGAGTCACAGAGAGGTTGAGCAGGTGATGAGCAAAGGATGAAACCACAGCTCAGTCTCCTCACTCTGCTATCAGGACCCCCCTCCGATTCACCCCCCATTAACCTGAGAGATATTGCCTGGATCCTCTCTGGCCACCCCAGGGCCAGCACAATGAAAACAGGATGAAATAAGCCTCCAGTTTTGGAGCCGGAGCTCCAGGCGCCTCTATGTGTTTACGGCTTCGGTGCAGAGTTTATTGCTACCCTGACTGGTGTTCAAAGTCCACACAATCCAAAACTTCTCGTTTTAGCATCAACGGTGGAGAGATACTAATGTACTTAAAAAAGACTTGCTGAATTATTAAAGGGACCATCATGAAACCAGTTGTTGGACGTCATCTAAAGAACCTTCTCAGGAGGTCTTCTCTATACTGGGTTGACTGAGAAGACCAGGACTGGGCACTGATATCCAGTTCCAGAGATTAAATATTGATGAGCTTGGAATGATCCCTGACATACTCAGAAGAGGCTGCTGGAGTGGAGCAGAAGCATCATAGAAGAACAGCACGATTCTGACCGGAGAAGAACAGTACGTTCCCATCATAGAAGAACAGCTCGATTCTTATCAGAGAAGAACTACATGTTCTGATCAAAAAAGAACAGCACGATTCTCATCAGAGAAGAACAGTGTGATTCTCATCAAATAAGAACTGAAAAAGCACTTTTTCAATTAAAACTGGTTCCTTCTCCTACAAGCACTTTGCTTGTACAGCTGATGAAGGACCTCTGTCCGAAATGTCCAGTTTCACTAAAAACTTTGGAATTGCTTTGGAAATTTGGAAAAACTTTGGAAATTTGTAATAGCTCTATATCCCTTACTGCCATTACTCACCTGGGACCATCTTTGGATCTATATATCCACACCTCACTGCTGAATCTTCTGGAGGTGTTGTGGGCTCAATTCAGTGAAACCCCAGTGAAGGTAGGTGCCTTCCTGATGTCCCCTGAGAAGAATTTGCACTGTAGTGGTTGTTTGAGTAGTGAAGATCTAATGGATTGGCATAGAATATCTTACATATGTATAAACATAGTTGTCTGTCTCTGTCCATCCATCCATCCATTTCTGTTCATCCATCCATCCATATAACCTGCTGGTGCCAATGCTGATTGCCTTATAACAGAGCTAGACTGAGTAATTCCTTGTTTCTTAAAATAGAAAAAGAACTAATGACAGTGAACACATTTTCCATCAATCACAATTTATAAGCACAGCAAATTGTAGGGCAACATTAGACAGCACAAGATAAATTAGACAGGCTAATGAAATGATTAGGGCTGCACATGGCTACTGTCAAGAGTGGGAACATTTTAATTTGCCCAGATGTGTGTGGATGTCATGTATTAAAATGTGTATAAAAAAGAAAAATATATTAAAAAATTAAAAGCAGGTATTAAAGTGAAAAATACTTTTAAAAGCCTTAACTGCAAAAACTAGGTTAAACACAGGAAGTCACCTGTAAGAGTCAATCTTCACAACATCAGTCATGAAGCACTTTCCTTATTGAGCTGCTGGAAACTGTAAGCCGTTAATGAGAAAATTACCTTAGATGCTCAGTTTTATGTTTCTTTAGCTATTTAGCCAGCTAAAACTGTTCAATGTCATAACAGCAAATTGCCCACATTAACAATGTGTCAACATTGTTCCTAAAAACAAAAGCAAGTCCGAAAAAACACAGGACAATGAGAAAGATCAACAGAGCTCTTTGGGTCACTTCGAAACGGCGAAGCTAATATTAGCATTAAAATCAGGATGACTCGTTTCTGGATGACGGAATTTCCAGCCACACATTTTGAAGACCGCTGTGAAACAACTGACTCCACTGTGTCCATGTGCGCTGCATGATGGCCTACTGAGTCACTGAACTCAAACGCCCTACCTCAGTGCCAACAGGATCTGTCTGAACCAAACGTAACATAGGTGAAGTATCTCCGTGACTTCGAAAAGCAAAGTTTAAGACGCGTGCGGAGCAGGATGACGAGTGACTACGAGCTTCTCGGGAGATGCCTCAGACGAAGCGCTGTCATCTACGACGTGAGCCACATGGACGAGCATGACGCGCTCTTCCTCAAACACAAATCTCCAGCCTCAGATGATTTCATATTCTACCCTTTCCCCTATAGTCAACTACTTGCAATTAAACTATTTGTTTAACAACATTTTCATTAGCTTGTTCAGCTATATTCATGTTTGCATTGTGAGTCAATGAGGAATTAAATAGCCTTTTTTGCATGAGGCATTTTATTTTTTGGTTTATTTATGACCTGTGAGCAAGTGGGCACTTGCAATAAACTTAACTGTGTACCATCTTTTGCTAGCATGTGACTTTTGTATTATATTTTCTTATAATTTGACATTGTCAGTTTATTTAGTTATTTATTTTTAGCTTTAGTTAACCAAACTAGACTTCTCCCTAGGATAAAGTCTTCCAGTGTGACGTAACTCATATGATTTCAAAGCAGCTTCCCCAGCACTGAATCTTCTTCTTTTCTACACCTTTCTTTCTATGTACACTCAAGTTGCTTGTGTTTCTCCCATAGACTTTCATGGGCCAATTTTTCCAATGTTTCCAAGCTACAACCACCAAACTTGCTGTGAATGATCTGAACAGTGATAGGAACGACTCATCCAAGTTTCACACCTCTATCGCTGTTTTATGCCTTCCTTACTTTTTATTTCATTTTTACTGCCTTGTAACTCTTATACCTTACAAGCCATAACCACCAAAATTAGTAAGGCTGGCCTAATTTAAATACACATCAATTTCCTTTACATTTACAGCATTTAGCAGATGCTCTCAGAGTGACTTACAATAGTGCTTTATTGGCTCCACTGAAGATTTTTTTCTAGTATATTAGGCCAAAGTTTAAGGAAATAATAATAACTTTGCTTGCACGGCTGATGAAGGACCTCTGTCCGAAATGTCTTACAAGAGTACACTGCATCTACTCACCAGGGATATGGTCGAATTAACTGAACCGCACTGTATCCCTATGGCACCTGTCCCTTATGCCTATGTATTCATCCTCATTTACAGCATCTGGCTGATGCTTTTATCCAAAGCGACTGACAATTGTAACTGAATACATCTTGAGCAGTTGAGGGTTAAGGGCCTTGCTCAGGGGCCCCAACAGTGGGGACTTGGCAAAGGTGGGGTTTGAACCAGCAACCTTCTGATTACTAGTCCAGTGCCTTATACTCAACAACTCACCCCAATAACCGACCTTTTATACTGATGGCACTCATTTATTTACCTCTTCTTTTGTGTGTCCCTCCATCTTCCCAAAGGAAACCACTGATTTTATACCTCCCAAGATTTTCAAGACATAGCCATCAAACTTGGTAAAAAAGCAGCTGACCCCAAGCACCAAATTGCATTTCATACTGACAGGACTCATCCATCTACTCCTTCTATTCTTTCTTTCATTTCTTTGTCCTCCCATAGAAACCCATTAATTTTAATACTCCTCCAACTTACAAGCTATGGCCATCAAAGTTGGTATAAAGACTTTACTGCTCACCCCAAGAACTAAGCTCAGTTTTAGACTAATGCCACCTGTTTGTATATCACTTTCATTCCTCTCTACATCCTCACATAAGAACCCATTGACTTTGATACTCATTCAGTTATCAAAGCAGTCATCAAATCTGCTATACAGATTGAGCCACTCAGTCCAAACACCAAAATACACTTCATACTGATTCCACTTGTCTATCTCTCCCTTTTACTTTGTCATTCATTGTTCCATCATCCCACAACCTGTACTACAAACTGTATTCTATAGAATACAAACTATATAAACTATATAGTGCTGATATACATCTGTCCTACCCCTTTATTCATCACTATGTAATTGATTTTGGTACTCATTGACATGTTATGGTACAGTTATTAAGTTTGATAAATATCCTCAACAACTGACCCCAAGTGCCAAATTGCATTTCATACTGATGGCATTATTCCGTATAGACTTTCTAACCTTTTTCCATCTCTCCACCCTCTCCACCCTCCCGCTGATTTTGTACTTCCCTTCATTTTTACACTAATGCTTGGTAGAAACTGAACAGCTGTCCTTAATATCAATCTGGTGGCACAAGTTTTAAACCCTTTTAAACCCTTTCATCCCTCCAGAAGAAAACCACTGATTTTGATACTCAACAAATTGTTAAAGTATCAAATTTGATATAAATGTTTATGACACAAATTGCATGTCTGCAATTTGCACTAATAGCTATATTGATAGATATCATGTTCACAGTTTTAATGTTACATTGGGATTTGGCAAGCCAACTCAAAGTTTGGTTACAAACTTTACTTTTTAGTTTGCACCGAAACAGTTAAATAAGACTGAAACTGCTATTTGCAAACGCCTGAGTTTTAAAGATTTGAACGTTGCCTGTTTCTTAGACTGATGCCGTGTCCTATGTCATAGCTATTCCTTAGAAAGAAGACAAAGTGTCTAAATCATTACATCCAGGAATTCACCTAGAAACTTACAGTCTTTTAAAAAGTTGGCTATTCTCTGTTCAGTGGATGATAACAGTAATTATTAGGATTGTATTTCTAATGTACAGCAATGCAGAATGAAATATGACTTAGTAAGAACATCGTAGCACATCGTAGTATCATTACACAACACAAAATTATAAGAAAACAGCAGAATAAATTGCAAACATCAGGGTATTGCAATACCAGTAATACAGCCAGTCAGATTCATTCTTTATTGTGTTGGACCAAATGCTTCTGATTCTGCTTTGTCCTTGTGTCAAAAAGCACAAACATGGGATCTCATGCTGAAGCAAAACAGTAATTTGTAGTTGAAGACTGACTAATTCCCCTCATAAGGCTCTTTTTGTAAGAGCACTGACCATCTTTTGCCAGCTGGGCTTCTTTCACGGGACTAAATTATAACGGATTCGCTTGCAACTTGGTTCACGTTGCCGAGCCGTTTCCATAGGAACAGAGTTTTTCCTTTCCTAAAAGTGGCTCAAACAACCTAAGATTGATAAAGAACATGACATGGTTTGATAATGGGATAAATAGAGTTGAAAAAATACACCAATGAATGTTATGGTTTTCTCATAGACAAATGGAATGTGATAGGGAAACAAAATGCGAAACACAAGTGATTTAAAATGCTGAGTCCATTCTGAGAAATTCACAGGCAATTGCTTTTCAAGTGTTTGCAGTGCATCTCATGGATAATTAAAATAATGAATACATTTAGAATAGGAAACAATGGATTTGACTGTTGACAGCTAATATCTCACATGTGCAGAATTTCAAGTTTGGATTGTTTCATATTACTTTCATAATAAAAGACCTAAACCTACAACGTAAGTCCACGGTCTTTTGAATGCACACATGGTTTGCCTGTCCCCTGAGTTCCTGGAGTTTAGCTTCTCCAGGAACCAGTGCCTGCGTGCTTTCTGGTTGAATCTTTTTTTTTTTTTTTTGAAGGAAATGAATCCCTCCACACAGAAGCCTACTCCTCCCTGGGTCTGTGGGAGAGAGTGGTTGGCAAGCATTGCTGGAGTGGGTGGTGCTGTGGCTCCTTTCCGCGGTGTTAGCTTGCCAGCACGGGTGGTGCAAGCCAGATTGAGAGAATGGGAGGGAGGGAGAGAGAGAGATAGTGTGTGTGAGAGAGAGAGAGAGAGAGAGAGAGAGAGAGAGAGAGAGAGATAGTGTGTGTGAGAGAGAGAGAGAGAGATAGCGTGTGTCTGCGTATGTGTGTGTGTGTGTGTGTGTGTGTGTGTGTGTGTGTGTGTGTGTGTGTGTGTGAGTGCATGCAGGAAAGGACCAGAGACAGGGAAAGGGAGAAGGGTTTTGTAAAACCTTCCATAGTGACCCATCTCCCACTGCAGTGGTCCACACATCTCAATATGAAAAATCCGATTACTGTTGACCTCTGTGCTTGTTCAAGAACAGCAGTGGGGACTAATTAAAAGGGAAGGTTTTGTCTGTACTCTCTCTCTCTCTCTCTCTCTCTCTCTCTCTCTCTCTTGTTCCTTTTCCCGGTATTTGCAGGAGGACAGCTCGGTGACTTGTTTGGTTGCACGGCGAGGTGTGAAAAAGAATATTCTGGAAAACCAACCAGCTCATCCCACCAGTCATGACTCCTTGGCAACTCTGACAGAGTTGCCTCATCTTTATTACACCACCTCTACCCTCCACCCTCTCCCCCACCCACCCCAGCAGTCAGAGTCTTCCTCTTCACAAACCCCTGCCTTGGGGCTCTGAGTGGTCTGGGCCTACCATCTCACAAGCAGCGCAGTCGATATTCGATATTTTTCCGTTTAACAAACTCCAAAGGTGGGGCGATGAGAGATTAGTCGAAGCTAAATGCATGCAGTGACCTCCACCTCCAGACAGGATGCTTCGAAGAAAACCACCTCGCATTCATGCTGGCTGTCCGAGACCTTCACGCAAGTCTTCAGCTCCGCTTCATTTCTTCGCAGTACCTTTAAGTCGTTCGGCCATATAATGTATGAATCACCAGGACCTTCTACAGATGCCTCTGTTGGGATCACCACACCTGTAGCCCCCTCTCACCAGCTGACAACCCAAACCACTGGA
This sequence comes from Tenebrosternarchus preto, assembly GCA_025802075.1. Taxonomy (NCBI): domain Eukaryota; kingdom Metazoa; phylum Chordata; class Actinopteri; order Gymnotiformes; family Apteronotidae; genus Tenebrosternarchus; species Tenebrosternarchus preto. Next base: position 5,475,671 of record JAOYMR010000003.1, read on the forward strand.
TCGAGTTTTAGTGACTCCATGTTAAACATGTACTGTAAAAAGGACTCAATTTTAGAATATGAATCAGGGAAAATGCCTGCCTCTAAATTCCTGTGTGCTGTGCTCTGTTGATTTCCGTAAATGAAATTTTACGATGAAGAGGGACTATTGAGTTATCATGCACACATACAGAGACAATGTAATCAGTTACACCTTACATTTTCATAGTCTTGCTTTAAATGAAAAGGTAAGCCATAAATTAGTATGACAACGCTTTTTACACACACACACACACACACACACACATATTTTGCCCCCTCAGAGGGCTAAATAACATGCACACAAACATAAAAACCCATGCAACTTAATGTAATTATGTCTCCAAGTCTCAAGGCGATGTTTCCTGGCATCTCTGTTTTTTGTTAAGGTCACTGTGGTTTATTATGCACCCAAAGACTCGTAGTCAAAAACTGTTTCAGTGAACTCAAACTCACTCTCACTAATACTACATTACTATATCTGTCTACATCAGCTTCCGTGATGTCATTCTGTGTTTCTCACTGTTTGCACTCACTTGTTCAGCTCTTAATTGATAACCATCATCTGAACTCTAGTGGCTAAGAAATAAATGAACTGGGAACTAAATCCCATATACGTAAGCAGAAACCTTATTTGCATGTATGATTAGGTCTGGGACATCGGGACCTTTTCAAGGGACAGCGGGTTCTCCCTGTGGGCAGCGGCAGTCCTGGCTTGCCTGCCCAACCAGAAGAGCCGCCCACTCGCTTGGCCCCACAGCAACCAGGCCGGAACAAACCATGTTCCCCTCGTCAGAGGGCCGGCAGGGCCTCGCCATTGACAGACCTTGAGGAAGGAAGCCCTGGTGTTTTAACAAACCCCCTGTCTGTAGTCACTCATAGTCCAGGTCAAAGCAGCCCAAGAGGGCTTGAGCGGAGGAGGAGTGCCTGGCCAAGAAACGTTAAACAACCAAGCATGTTGACATGACCTTCCCCATTGTAGTAGATTCATAAACTAATAGCAGATTTCCAGTGCTGGAAAAATAACAGAATAACCCTCCATCTTCCCAAAGGGTTTCAGGGTTGCCTACAAACAGGAAGACGTGGAGTGGTCAGATGATTTTGCTTTGTCATGGGGAACATTACCGAGGTACTGTATGACTACACCAACCTATATGAATGGCAACCCAGGACTATTACAGTTTGAATATACTGTATATTTTGGTGGGGTTTTTTAGCTGTATATTTTGACTTTCAGATTTAACTGGGCCACTTATTGCTCTACGGGGAATCAAATTATTCTTTTCAGCTACATGATCACATGATCAGTATGTGTTTATGATGTATAATGGGTGGTTGTTAACACATCCAAATCAGTTCAAGACTGTTTGTTTACCTTTTGCAGACACATAATAACATAGTTTATTTGTACTGCTGGGTACCAGTAACAATGCATGTTTTGTGTTTTTTGTTTGACAGTCATAATATTTGGTCTCTGGCATGCTTTAAATAGAAAATGCTTAATAAAAAAAAATAAAAATTACTCTAAATGCAAAATATGGAGAAAAGCTTAACCAAAACACCAAAGATGACCATCTGTTTTCGAAGAAATCTTGTTTGAGAAAGATCACCCTTGGTGAAGTCTAGAACCCTACATTTTACTAATTCACTGTGTCCCCACTAATTAATTAAGTCATGAGTCTATCACTGGAAACAGGATGAATCTATTAATGAATGTTAATGGAGTGGATAGGGCTTTATTTCTGAAGCGTGACAGAGTTGACAAGTTCCTCCTTCAGCGTCGGAACGGTGACCGGCTGCTGGAAGTTCAAGTGTCCTTCACGTCTCCCGCTGTTGCCATGTCCTTGAACGTGACGCGGTCAGGATCCTAGGGACACGCGTCACTGTGGGTCACCCCTCCCCTTCTTTAACCCTTCAACAGACCTCAGCAAGGACCAAATACTGTTATACTGAGGACCAAACACATATATAGAAATATAAGAAAACATCCCAACAATGGCAGGCTAGGAGATGCTGAGTATTCGTCTCTGCTATGGAAACTACAAGAACGATGCGTCCGCAAGGCTGCACTGGTAATGGGCCAATACTCCAGCTAATAATAAAGGCAAGGAAGGCTGTTAATATAAATGGCTGAATGGAACAGTGAAGAGAATCAGGAAGCAGATGAACCTCCTGAGCTGATGCCATTGGCCATTGTTGTTAAAGGAGATATAATAAAGCCACGCCTCTGGAAACAATCGTTATAATCACCCTTCAGACTCGCTCATCAAGAAAAGACAAATGAACATACCCGGAAATGGAAAGGCTATTTGTAAGGCTATTTATTGTTGTTCCATTAATCCGTAACATATTAATATTATTATTATTATTATTATTATTATTATTATTATTATTATTGTGTACCACCCACTTTATTACAAACATTTGCATTGCAACTCCATTTATTGGCACTTTTATTAGGTAAGTCTATTTCACAGACTGTAACCCATCTGTTGCCAGGGTTCAGTGTGCCCCCCTTTACCCCGAGGTACCCCGCTCCCTCCCTGAAGCATCAGAGTCCAACACACAGTTGTGATTTCCCTGCTCAGAACCACCCGATTCAAGTCATCAGTTAATGACCAGGCTTAGCAGATGTGTTTGAGTGGGGAAATTGGCAAACGGAGCTGGACTCTGCGGATGAAAGTTCACCGCCCCTGGTGTGGCTCATTCATCACGGTAGAGGTACGGCGGTACTCGTTGCACTGGTGTGAGAGTATCAGGCATAATGGCTGTGCTGGAGTCTCGCATGTGTCAATGTCGCTGCAAGGTCGAGAGAGAGCAGCCATACCCAAACCATCCTGTGCACATAGCAACGCAACGCCTGGCAACACGTGTCCAATTACAAGACACTGCCAAATAAACACTGTTTCTAAAACAGTGGATGGTGAATGAATGTCATGGTATATCAGACATTCAAATTCTTTCACTTTACAACAGCTTTGAAGAAACAAAGGGCAAAAAATAGCAAACAGAATGATCTCAGTGAGGTACCACACCAAGAGACAACGTGGTTGGTGTCATGAATTCACTGATTACGAACAAAGCAAATATAAGGACTGGTGACTCTTCACTGATTGGCTCCATTGACCGGTAGATTCTGCTGATTGGTTGCTTTGTTATCTTTCAAATCCTTTTAGAGTATTCAGCACTTCCAGAGTGTTGGTGTGAAATCCCTGGCAGAGGTTCTTAGGTTTTGTTTGTGGGCAGACACTTGTCTCATTAACTTCTCACAGAGGCTCATCTTTGCAGTGAAATGACTCTGTAAAGAATGGATATAGAAATATTGATTGCCTGAGTGATGACATGCTGTAGACACAGGTATGAGGGATTTGGGCAGGTGACCGTTTAATAAAAGCAATGTTTAATGATGCTTATTTTACGCAGTAATTTATATAACCTACAGCGATTTCGTCTACCTTTACATTGTGTATGCTCCAGCACTAATAGAAAGCACACACACACACACACCCACACACACTTAAACGAGTGCATCTTTTCACACCCTGTTCTAACTGAGAGGAAATGGTGGTCATCAGTGCCATGCTGTGTGCCCCTCCCCCCTCCGAATTTGGCGCTCAGCTTTGGTTTCATTCACGGCTGATCAGTCAGCTGTTCACTATGGCTGATCAGTCAGCTGTTCACTACATGGTGGCCAAGGTGAGCAAAAGCGTCTGTGATGCACCGCAAGGTCTCCTTATAGGAGTTGTGCGGTGGGAGAGCAGAGCCAAAACATCACCGCTCATTTAGGTTTCAGCACGTCAGGCATCTCCACTATTTATTACAGCCAACTGCTATCTGACAGGCTTCTCCTTCTGCTTGAAGGAGGACACAGTCATTCTGGAATCCTAATATGCCTCTTAAATACAGAGCGAGAATGAGAGAGAGAGAGAGAGAGAGAGAGAGAGAGAGAGATGGAGTGAAAGAGAAAGAGAGAGAATAAAACAAAGAGAGAGAGGGAGGCAGAATGAGAGAGTGAGAGAGAGAGAGATAGAGTGAGAGAGAAAGAGAGAGAATAAAACAGAAAGAGAGGGAGGGAGAATGAGAGAGAGAGAGAGAGAGAGAGAGAGAGAATTCAACAACACGCATTGATGTTGTTATTCAAAGAGTTCCATTAAATTGGTAGGTCAAAGAAAAAGAAACACAAGAAGAGCTGAGTAATAGCAGGACTGCTTGAACAAAGTCAAGCTTTCTCACTTTCTTGTTATCGCCACAGGCCCGGACTCTGCACTGCCTGTAACATCTGACCTCTCAAAGGAGTTCTGTAGGAGATGTTTTTTTTATTTTTTATTGAATTTAGAAGAGAGCCTGCAGGAATTGATTCAGACGTTTGGGGTTCAGAAAGTATGGTGGAAAAATATATTTGCAGTAGATTTCCGTGTCAGCTGAGTGCAACAGGAAAAGGTCAGGAGTCGTGCATGTGCACGTTTGCTCCTTTGGTGACTGAGGAATAAAATAAGCTGTTTCTGTATTCTGTAGGCCAATGATCTGACACATGCTGATGGAGAATAGGTGAAGTTTTCTTGTCAAGGACAAGACTCCTAATGATGTACCCAGCACCCCTATAAAGTCTTTCTTTCCACTTCTCTCTCTCTCTCTTTCTGTCTGTCTCTCTAACTCTCTTTCTCTCTACCATCCCACCAACCGCCTGCGGGGCACAGTCAGACAGCTCCAGCTCGCTGGCTGCTAATCGATTACGCCATTGTTCTATTTTCAAGCAAACAGATCGATGTGCAGTTCCGGAGCACACTGCACCACGGAACGCGTAGAACACCGCGGAACACCGCGGAAAACGGCAGCGTGCAGCCTTACCTTCACGATGTGCGCCAACGCCGTGCTGACCACACCGGTCCCCAGGCACTGCGTCTTGGGCCTGTTACACACCTAGCCCAGACCGGGTACCCGTAACCATGGAGACAAGCAGTACAGGGTGAAGTGTGTTGTGCTTCATCCTCTCGAGCCCATGTGTGCAGTTTTTGATACTCCGACTGGTGTAGCAGGTATAATACAATAAATAGTACATAAAGATGGTAGGTGAAGACAGACTTTGAATTTCCTTTTTACATAACTGAATGTAGTTGTTCTGCTGTTGAACTTTTCACCAAGTACAGATTAAGCTTTTGTAAGCGCTCAAATACATGGATGCTGCATGTGTTTTTCATTCATTCATATTTCATACAACTTCAGGGAATGGGAGATATTTTTCGCTAATTTTCCAATCTTTGGGACTTGCTATTTCTCTGTTATTTGACAGAAAAAAAGATGGTGCAAACCAAAAGTTAGAACCAAATATAAACTTCAAGGTTCGCTGATGTGAGAGGGGCTCCACGCGCCACCACCTCACACTCGGAGCGAGCAGAGAGCTGGAGAAACGAGGCCGTGTGCCAAATGGGGTGAGATTTGTCACTTCGAGGAGTTAATCACCCTTCCCGCGCCTCCGAGGGCACATAGCCGGGCGGGAGACAGGCTTGAATGTGGCAACATTAATAATAGCCCGCTTACCCCCCCGCCCTCCCCCCCACTGTTTTTTCAGCTGAGGGTGGCACTTTTCGAGCTGCACCCCCTCTGTGTTGCCCTTGTGTTCCGTTCCTGGCCCACGACGTTTCTTGGAGGCGCGATGGAGAGACGTCCTTGGCCCCACAGCTCGCCAGCCTGTGCCGACAGCCTGTGCACTTCAAGCGGAAGGTATACTGGAATATCCACAGTTCCACGCTTGCGTCTAACACAGCTGAACTCTAGTCTGAGGTGAACTGGTCACCACTCTGCGCCCTGTGGAGTTTTAGTGGGAGAAGTCAAGCTGCACATGAAAGATTTTCAGATGAAAATTTCAGATGAAAGATTTTTTCTTAAGGTTTGTTTGTAGCTGGTATTTGGCTACATGACCTCGCTCTACGGTACAAGCAAAAGGCTACCTGGTGAATGGACAGGACAGCAGGTATTAATGTGTCGCTGTCATGTTGCTGAAACACATCCAGCACCGCTGGTCCACATGCCTATGCTTTCATCCGCTAGTGTCTCTGTTTACTCTACTGCTAGCCGGGGCTAATTGGTTTTTAAATTGGCTTAGAAAGTTTTAACCAATCGAAGCGATCTGCAAATGATCAAAGAATCCTTGAAAGCCAATAGAAATGAAAATGCAAATTTTTTTTTCTTCTGAAAACCCTGCCTCTGCTCGTTCTGCTTGTGTCCATTCGCCTCTCGACATTTAAAGTGGCGGCGCGTTTCCTCCATGGTCGTATTTGCACAACTCGGTCAAATGTGTAAAAATGAAAAGGTGATTGTTACATCACACTGTGTTTACTTTGCCTGGGCTTTTAACAGTTCTTTTTTATTGAGTGCGTAGCTACTGTCCGGGTGGAGAGTGAGAGTGACCCCAGGAGCTATTTTAATCATTATAGAACTGCAGTAGTATGCACTTCATTACAGGGAAAAAAAGAAGTCCATTATGTGGTCTTTTTATAATGTCCAAATGCATACACATGCACATTTTTTTGAAAAATGTGGCCATTTTTATTTCTGGTACTAGAGTGCTTTGAGAATCTTGTGTGCTCAACTTTTATTTGAGTGCTGTTTGACTGAGAGACTTTTTACTTCTTTCAAATAACATTCTGATGGACGTTTAGTCAAGTGTCGTTTCAGTGGAATGTTTTTAGACCTCTTGTGGCAAATTTGTCTACTCTGTTCCATATGTTTCAGTTCAGCGATTCTTTAAGTTTCACTGGTATTTTTAGGTAAAAAAGTTTTATTTTATCTTTATTTTTCTTTACCATTCTTATATACATACAAAAAGAACATATAAATGTTCAACAAAAACAAATATACATGTATATAATATACACATAAGTATTACATAACATACAAATATGCTATTATATTACTTCACACTAAAGTATGCTATAGTATTGTGTAATTAAATTTCAACAGAACCTATAAAAGCCTATAAAAACTATACACATAAAAACATGTACTTATTAAAAATACAATGATAACTTGGGAATTCATAGGGTTAAAAAGGGGAATTCAGGACTGTGTGATGTTTTTTTCATTTATGTAATGACCAGAATCAGGGTGAGGTTAAGGTTAGGGTTAGGGTTAGGGTTAAGGTTAAGGTTAGGGTTAGGGTTAAAGCAATTTTGATGTGTAATTGTAGTAGTACTACTAGTAGTACATGTCAGTGTCAATTGGCATCATCACGGTGCGTCGTCATGGTGCGTCGTCATGGTGCGTCGTCATGGTGCATCGTCACAGCACACATCTCAGCCCTTCCCCCTTGCCCTGCTGCCAGGGGCTGAAAAGAGCAACCCGCCCACCAGCACACGCCCACCTCCTTCATCAGGTGCGCTCCGCTAAGTGTCGCCGTTTCAGTGTACAGTCAGCGTTTATGACTCCGCCCACCTGGAAGGACGCTGACCTTGGAACGGGAGTAGGGGGGCTCGACAGAGGCTGCTGCCTGAGAGACACACGTCTTACACCTCCACGGGCTGGAGGAGGAACTGAGCGGGAGAGCGTTTATTGATTTGCCGGACCTGTGCCGAGGACGAGAAGATGGGTGGCCTGGTGCCAGGAACCATCAGCCATGTCATTACCTCTGCCGCAAGATTCAATCAACAGCTTTCAAAATCAGTATTTCACACTCAACGAGGGGCTAGTACTGCTGACAGCTGCTGCAGGACTGAAATCCAAGATAAAGACTGAAACACGTTCAGACCCCTCCCCCATCCCCCAAAAAATCTATTTAACGAAAGTCAGATCTTCCCGAACTTCTCCTAAGGAGCTGAATGGTGATGTGACAAATTGTTATTCAGATGGCTAGATGCCGGGGGGCGTTCGAACTGGTCTGAAGATATGCAGAACAGAGGATATTAAACTTCAATTTGGCTGCACTGATAGTGCACAATGAAGTAATTTATTCTGTGGTATTTAAAGGAGCCTCACTCACATATTCACTCACACACACACACACACACACGCACACCCACGCACACGCACACACACACACACACGCACACACACACACACACACGCACACACACACACGCACACTGACACCTGAAGGACAGTTACAGCATAAATACATTATCTGGATATTGACTGAAAGGTTAAATAACATCGACTTTATTTTTCATTGTAAATCTGTGAGTACGTCACCGGGCGTGTTCACACTGTCCTGAGCTTTTACTCTAAAATGTGTCCTCACTTAGTCACTAGTCACTTAACAACAAATGTTAATAAATAGTATTCGGTCTGAGGAGCTCTGCACAGAAAGCCATGCATTTCCGTCTAATCACTGTTATTGTATAAACGAACTGTCTAAATTCATGTTATTTCTACAGCCTCCTCCCACTCTTCAACAGTGCAATTAAGTTGCATTCACTCTGGACGTACCCACAGATTTTATCTTAACAAATTTACAAACACACTGAGGCCTCAGATTCATCCAAGTTACCCCCTCCAGCCCCTCCAAACACAACCATGATCCCCAGCCATGCTGCCTCTGCGATCCGCATCCACCCGAACGGCACGTTCGCCTGCGTCGGACCTCACGTGAGGATCAAAGCCGGATCCCGCAGGTGAGGTGCGGCGAGGCTACGCACACGCCTCCAGGAACCGGGAAGGTGTGCGTGCTCGGCGGTCGAAGGGGGGGGTGGGGGGGTTGTCACGACGACGTAGCGACTAAACGACTAGGGAGCAGCACGCCGGAGAGGATTCTCTGAAGTCGGCGCAACGTAATGAATTATTAATGGAATAAATCTCCACCAGAAGGATGAGGAACAAGACGAATGTCCCTTGGCATGAGTTGCTGGGAGCTGAGCGGAGTCTCAAGGCTATCATGAGGGTGGGGGGTGGAGGAGGTGGGGGGAGGTGATGGCATGCTGTCAGAACAAGGCAAGATATATCAGTGGAACGGGAGCAGCCAGCAAAGGCTGAGCCATGCAGCACATAATAGTGTTATTACCAGTAAGGTGCTGACAGAAAGACCGTACAATGAGTTCAATACTCATTTAGTAAGGAGAGAACATCAAATATGGCAGACATGCTGGTAAATATTGATCGATCCAAAAAAAAAAAAAAGCAAATGACTGTTATTCAAACCAAAGTAAATATTGATTAGAAAAGAGGAATGGCTTTCGTAAAGTGTGAGGATATCAGGAAGCCTTGTCTACTCAGGTATGGTGACGGCAAGATTAAAGAATCGCCTTCTCTCTATCCGAAACATCGGTAGTGTTATCCAGCAACGGACGCATCACGTCACATGGTGTAATCTGTTCCACGGCCTCTCTGTGAGGCTACATATCAAAGGTTTACTGTTATTAACGAGACAGCTGTAGACAGGTGGGGGGGTGGGGGGGTGGAGGAAGAGAGAACAGGTAGAGAGAGAGAGGAAAAAAGCTGAGAGAGAGAGAGAGAGAGAGAGAGAGAGAGAGAAGGTATATGTAAGATATATGTGATGTGTTGAGAACTTGTTGTAACCAGGGAGGGATTACATTCTGTTAAACTTGGTTGAAACATGGTCTAATGAGGTGACAGCCTTCATTTAGCAGATTCTAACAAGAGGGACTGTGAGACAGCAAAGCATGTTTCTTCTTTTCATACTGTTTTCCTTTCTGCAAATGAACAGCGTTAAAGTGAAATGTCACAAGTGTCAAAACTGGAAGGCAGCACAGAATATCATTAACTGTAAGAAAACCCATAACGATACTCCTGTGTGCTTGAGTGCTCAGGAATCTCAGTCCTTTTGTTTCTTTGTCATGATGAGGAGGAGGACGAGGATGATGATGATGTTGGAAGGAAGGTAATGATGATGATCACCATGTATCTATGTCGAGGTGGGGTGCTGTGGTCAGGGTCTAGGATTTCCTGAAAATACGCACATTATCATCCCAAAAATGGTACGTTTATAAAGAAATTGGAATCATGCTAAAATGGAAGCATGAGTAAATCACATTGTGTGTCTATAGAAACCTTCTGTAATGACCAAAAACCCCCACAATGGCAACAAATCCTGTAACACACTCAGTAACCAACAAGTGAATGTGACAGCATGTCAAGTCCTCTCTTTCAAACTCACCAAGCGTGTACACACACAGACCCAGAGACACACACACGGACACACACACACACACACACACACACACACATGCTCACACCCTCCCAAGGGCCTTCCTTTCCGGTGTTCTCCAGCTTAGCGCCGAACCATACATCGAAAAGCAGAAAAAAGTGACAAACATCCATTCGTTCACAGAGGAATGTAACAAAGACTCTGACAGTCTCCCTTCTCTCTGAGGGAAATCCCGAAGCAGAGCGGATATCCATTTTCACCAAACGGCCCTGTGGATCCAATCTTGAAAAAGCTGTATATGAAACTGGTAGCTGCAATGGTTTCTAATGATTCCATCCCTTTAGAAATATGGGTTTTACTCCTATCTATTTTATATATGTGTTAAACAGTTAAATATATATTTAAGTCCAAACAGGTCAAAAGATCAATTCATAAAACAGAGATTCAGGTAGAGCTCTGAAACAGAATATAAGAAACAAAAGAAGCTGAAGAAGCAGAAGAAATACATCTGAATCCAATTCGCTCTACTGTTCATTCATTTAAAACAAAATGCTGAAAACCATCTCTATAGATATTACACATTCTCATTTCATCCAGCCTCGTTAGAGTTGGTTAGCTCTAACTGAATACTGATGCTGTTCAAATGGAGTTTAATGGTCACCTGGGCCCAGCTCGCAGATGTGCTCTCTGGAAGTGGTCGAGGTTTGTGCTGCCTAATGGAACAGAGAAGAGCTGAAAACAGACACTGAAAATAGGGTTTTGTATAATTAGCTTGGAAAGAAAAAAAACTCCCCTTTTCTTCGATTCATTTACAGCCTCAGGTCTACACACAAAAGGCATTCAGTTTTGAGGTTTATCTATAGAGGGATTAACCATAAAAGAGGCAACTACCTGCTCTCGCCTGAAAGCCTGCTCTTGCCTGGAAGACTTTGCCTTCGCTTGTATAGTTCTACATCAAATTATGTTTCAGATGTAAGCACACAGGCATGTCGTGGTGTGTCTAAAATGCCAGGTTCTTATTTAACGTAAATATTCCGATTGTTTTTATTTTGTTTTTTTCAATTCTAGTTTGCTTCTTCAGTGCTATAATATGCTTTCAGCATATCAGGGTTTTGCTTGAGTGATTCTCCTAACTGGATGCCCCGAACGTCTGACCTCAATCTGTCGAGCAGCTATTTAGGAACGGGAATTGTTGCTATTGTACAATTGCTTTGTTGCGCCTTCAGGCCACTGGATCTGCTGGCCCTCTGCCTGGACCAGGACATTACTATTCAAATGAAGCCATCTCATACTGTGGCCTCCACTGCATGGATGTGGTTTCAGGCTTTCTTCTCACCCGGCTCACCTTTTAGAAGGTCTTGATTAGAATCTGAAAGTGAATTGTCAGGTGTTAGCTACACGCTAACACAAGGACTGGAGAAAGCTCATAAGGCCTGTGTGATTATTACTGTTACGGCCTGTGTGATTATTACTGTTACGGAGCGCCAGCCTTGTAATTCATCACACTGTGACGAGGAAGACAATTTCTTGGCAAAGGAGGGGGAAAATGGCGTAAAACTTTAATCATCTGTTTGACAGTGACGTTTCTGAAGAGGCCACGTGTGACACCTCATCGGTTTTTAGCGCCCACGCCGCGTTAACAGGGAACCTGTAAGCTGCTTCTCGTTACTCACCTTTGAGCACTTGCAGGCCTGTGAAAACTGCGACTGTTAAAGACCTTCCCCTGGTTCCCTGCAGGCAGCGTGAGCGTCGAGTGCAGTCCAGCGTGTTCGAGAATCCTTCCTCCTCTGCTCAGGTGGGAAACCTTACAGTCAAGAGAGAACCTGAGGAGTGCTGGTTGGGCTCACGGCGACCACCCCACCACCCTACCGCAACCCTGCCACTCTGGAAGATGGACAGTGATGTCGTTCCACCCCACCTCACCCTCTTTCTTTGGGCCCCGATCGAGGGCGTCTCTCTCATGACTGCGATCGCACTCTTTGAAAGACGCTCAAACAAAGCAGCAAGGAACAAAGCTACAGAAATGACAAAAGCTACCTTCAGACGTCCTGTCAAACTTGATATTGGCCCACCCCACCACCCACCCCACCGTGTGCCACATCTTGTAAGGTAAGTATCTGATCTTTATCTTGAAGTCCAAATGGAGAAAAAAAAACCCAAACAAAAAAACATGGAACATGGGACCAGACTTCTGTTCCAGCTCAAACTGTATTCACAATCTGATGCAGACATTTCAACCAATGATCACAATGCTGATAGCTTGTCTAACACACGAAACAATGTCAGGGAACAGAAGAATGCGAAGTCTTGTTTCAGCATTGCAGCCAGCTGTCTAAATGTAACCGCAGGGACAAATGGCTTGAAGGGATGCTGATGTAACTCACATCAGTCACTCTGACAGGCGAATTATTAAATGCTACAGCCATGTGGAAGAGCGTTCAATTTATGAAGGTAATTAAAGATGCATAGACCTTTACTGTCACGTTTGCCTCTCCCCTAGCGTCGCGGTTACCCTAGCGACACTCTGTCCGTTCTGTGCCTGTTCATGTTTTTGTGTTCGCTTTCTCTAACCTCGTGCACGATTACATTGAGTATTAAAGTTCTGTGTTTGTGAGTTCAAGTTACTAGTCGTTAATTGTATCCTGATTGTATACGTTCCTTTATTCTGCGCTTGTATCCGTGTATCTTTAGATCGGTCTATGCATCTTGGTTATTTTAGCATTGCTAGTACTTACTTGTTCGTCCCGCCTGTTTAATTGCTTTCTTGGTTAGTTTCGTTTTCTGTTTACCGTGCTCCGCTCGGGCTACCTGACCCTGGACCATCTACACAACTCAGAAACTGGATTTGTCCTCAATAAATCTCGCTCTTCTCAGCACTTGTGTACGTTGTCGTATCGCTGCATGTTGCATTTAAGCAACAAACGGTCACAACTAGACAAACAAAATTCGGGTGAAAGTTGACTCTGCGGCCTGCTACGCTTTCTGTGTTCAGAAAACATGAGGTCAAATAAAAACAATCAAAATTTTACTATGAAGCAGACATCAGGTACTGTACTCTTTATATTCCAATAGCGTGCTCTTCAAAGCGTTTTTGTTTTTAAAATAGAACAAGCAAACACCTAGGCTATAGCATTATAACACCTATGCTACATCTAATCTGCCTTCTTAAAACTACATCTTTAAACTTTACAGAATAAAACAGGCTGGGTTTGCATAAATTGTGACCAAGGTCATCTCTGGAAATTGATCAAAGCACCACGAAACACGATGAACACCTGGGTTATGTTACTTAAGGAATCTTTAGAAGAATACGCCTGTTCTTTATCAGAGCCCTGATAACCAAAACCATTGTAGTTTTAAGGTTATCTTAAATGAGAGAGTGCTCAGTGTGATGCGTGCTCTATCTAATATTGATGCAAATATTATGAAGCAAACAGTGTAAAGCAGTGTTAAGGAAGCCATGTGAACAGAATAGTGCAAAGTGAATGGTAAGGTAACAGCACCCAGCAGAACTCTGTCCCTGGCTTCTCTTGCATTCCAGCTCATAAGAGTTTATGAAATGTTATTTTTGTAGCCCAGTGCCCTTTTGCTCTGTGCATTACTCAAAGAAAGCAGGAGCGATGTGGTGTAGCAGAGCGTCAGCCATCTCTGAATTTGTGTGTGTGTGTGTCTTGTGTTGGGGCACATGGTGCCTCTCTTGTGTTTACCTCTGCTTCTCTGTACCCAGTAGTCTAATGAGAACCTTCGCCCAAAGATTTGGCTGAGCAGAGACACCATGCTGAATTAAAACCTCAATGGCTGCCCCTCCTGAATGGACAGGAGAAAAGAGCCTCTTCCTGGCTTCTGTGCTTTAGGTACAGAATTAACTAATTTCTAGCTCAGCCCAGTCATTGAGGGCAAAGAAATCCCTCACAATTCACAATTCACAAATATGAAGAAACATTTTTGGTTGTTTCAGTTCTGCAGGCTTTTGGCAGAAATGTGAAAAAAATAGACAGATGTAATATTTGTTCTCAGTGGACAAAAGAAATTTGAGGTTTTGAGACCTGCAATAAAAGCAGGTCTTTTATTGCATTTGTAAATGCAATAAAAGCACCTTTATACAAATTTCATTTTTATCCTATGTTGTTTGTTAACAGGGATATTTTTGTATACCCCATGTAAGTGTGTACATGGTCCTATCTCAGACATTGTACTGTGTCCGAGGATGTACTGTGTCCGAACACACAAAGGTCAAGACTGGTACCCTTGAGCGAATAACCTCATCAGCTTGTGGCACAAAGATCCATCACTCACAGGCTTTTCTCGGCTGTTCCATTGTGCCAATGAGCGAATCGATTATAAGAATGTGCTTAATATAGACGATGAGAATGGTGTCTTCCATTGTGTTGGCCGAATGCCTTTCTTAAAGAGTGGGGTCTTGGGCGACTTCACTGCTGCCACCCCTGGTCGTAATTTGCTCTTCATCTCAGATTCCATTGCTTTTTTGGAATTGGATTTACCTGAGTCATTCAGACCATGAATGGACTCCTCTCCCACGTACAGAAAAAGGGGGAAGTCACTGTGAAATTGCCTGGCTGATTTCGCACGGCCCTGGAATGCGAGCACACCACTGGTCCGTCATTAACCCTTTATGAGAATAAATGTCCTCATTATGTTGGACACGGGCAGGGAGACACGGTGGTCTAGAACAATGGCTCGGCCGCCGGCTCCAGAAAAAGCAGAGGTGAAGCCAGGATTCAAGTTCACCAGCTGTTGGTGACATCGCAGGGGCCTCCCGTGCCATTTCCTGCCCTGAGCCAATGGTCACTTGTTTCTCCTTCCTGTCGTACATTGATTGGATTTTTCCTTTGCCTTCATGGTCATTGATGGTGTTTGGTCAGGCTTTGTGTTTAAAATAGGTTAGAGGACAAATGAGCACTTGTTGGTAGTTTTAATAGGGAAGACGTATCCTTTGGGAGTGATAATTGCCAATTTAGCAAATAATTCCTGATTCTCCCAGACGGAGCTTTCAGCTTTTGCGAAGGCAATCGATGTGTTGTCTGCCTCATCAAAGGGCAACTCTTGGCACTGATACTTTAACACAGTATATAGAAACTTGAAATCACTCCCAAGAGCAACACCAATTTTGTTGTAAAAAGCATAAACAAACCAAATACACAAAGTCATTATTTTTATGTTTACATAATATCTCTTTAAATTATTTATTATTACATCCATTTTAGGGAGTTTGGAATTCGTAATGAACTGTTTTGTTATTAATTTCCAGCTCTTCCATAGTAAGTTTCATCTGTGGATAGTTTTAAAGGAAGGAAAATAAGGAATATCACTTTTCAGTGTTTAACAAAACGTGTTCAACTTTGGTGCATCTACCAAGCCAATCATGCACTGCTTCTGTTACTCTTGGTGTCCCTCAGGGGTTTGTCCTGGGCTCTCTTCTTTTTAGAACATACATGCTTCCTTCAGACAAATCATTTGCTATCATGGTCTTGGTGTGTAACATTTTTCTTTGTTACCCATATGACACACGGATATATATCAATTCCATTTCCATCAACTGCACACATCCACAACAATCTGGATGAATTTCTTAAAGCAAACCTTGAAAAGTCAGATATCCTACTGGTTGCTCCCAAGTCATGCATGAACAGCATCTGTCATTTGAGAATCAATATAGATGAGGTTCTTCTACAACCATACAACGTTCCCAAGATGTCCTGCTGTTATGGTGGTATTTCTGCCCCTTATCCGTTATTTTTTTTTCTCTCAAAGAAAGTTCCCTTTTATCACCCCCACATTTCATGCCTTTCGACCCGTACACGAAAGATGCTGAAAGCCTTGTTCATCACCTCACGGCTGGATTATTACGATGTCCTGCAGAAACTCAGCAAGACTTCCCACGCTTTCAAAATGTTCAAATCACATCACCACAACTCATAAACTTTACTTCCCAAATTCAGTACAAAATACCTCTTGACTTTTGAAAGCTCTACATGTTTTTTGCACATTCCTAAAGCCTTCATGACATTTCTTCCATTTCAGTACTTAAATCTCACCTGAAGACTTGTCTTTGTGCTGGGAACCATGTTCCCATTTCCATTGAATGTGAAATGCTTTAGCTGTACACTGTCCAGTTCAATCTGGTTTGTCTCAGATTACATGTGTTACACCTTTAACTTACATTTATTTTATACTGTTTATTTAAAGTGACCTTGAATATTAGAAAAGGGCTATATCAACAACATTTATTATTATTATTGTTGTTGTTGCTGTTGTAACATATTATAATTATAACATATTATATTATTATTATTATAATATTGATGTTCTGATATCAGACTGTGAGATGAAGCAAATGTATTCTGTCCTATCAAGAACACCACAAACAAAACCTGTCTATTCACATGACTTTATAAGACAGAAACCCTGCTATTTAGTATTTAATAAAATGTACTGATGCGCCTACCATACTGAAATACAATGGTGACACAACAGATATATACATTTTTTTTGTACCTACCAAGAACATAACAAACCAAACAAGTGGAACTTTATAAAGTGGAAACACGAAGGGCAGATCTCTGTGGCAGACAGTTTATATTTCTAAACATCCATTTCACTTCACACTTCTAAACATCCAGCAATTGATTTTGGCCACTGCTTTTATTTCAGTGTGCCATAAATCATAGTCTCCCGATTCTTTAGGTGAGCACTGACCGACGGTACCAAACTGGATTTAATAATTAAAATCAGGGGAACTGGAGATCCTCTTCGGAGGCTTTTGCGTAGTTAGTTTTTGGTTTTTAGTTTTTCTAGCGATTAGCAGAATGCCCTCGGCGTGACACGCTCTGCATCTCTCCGTTTGACGTGTTTTGTCCATCTTGCCGATGCATCTGTGTATTAACCGGCGAGCGAACACCGATGCCGAGGTCGAGATAATCGCGCCCGACGACGTGACAAAACAGAGGGCTGAAGGATGCCGTGCGGTGGGTAAACGGTGGCGCAAATGGCTTTCCAGCAATCTGGAAACAGATAAATGGATTTAATCTCGTTCCGAGGACCTTCGGCGGCGAAATGGGCACTGACACCTGAGACCCCGCAGCGCGTCAAGCATCAGTCGAGGCCGACTCGCCGGGTTATATATCTCAATCTGGGAGGACGAGAGGCGAATGGGCGGCGTGGGGAGAGGGGACCCGCAGAGCCTGGCTGCCAGGAAGCCACTCTGCAAATCAGGGGTTGGTGGGGCATGGTGGGGGGAGCATAAGGCCGTATAAAGAACTATTTTTTGAAAACGGTGTACCCAGAGGATCTTCAGAAAATACTATTTTTAAACCTTTCACAATTTACTCATTTAATTAATACTGTGCAGGTTCAGTGTACCTGTCGGACATCTTAGCCTTTAAGGAGGCGCTGGTCCTATTCCCCAACAGCCCAGTAAAAGAGGTTTCCAACCCCATTATCACCACATCATTGACTATAACAGTCACGGCCCTATTTGCCACGCGGCTGTAATTCGATCTTCATGTTAAAGAGGATGCTTGCATGAGGGTGTTCAACAGCACTCAAACGCTAAATAAATAAATAAATGAATGAATGAATGAGTGCAGTAAATCCAGTTTGAGTGAAGGGAGCGCCATTAGCCCACGATGCTCAGCCATTAGCCCAAACCGCTCAGTCGTTAGCCCATGATGCTCAGCCATTAGCCCACACTGCTCAGTCGTTAGCCCACGATGCTCAGCCGTTAGCCCACGATGCTCAGATGTTAGCCCACACCGCTCAGCCATTAGCCCACACTGCTCAGCTGTTAGCCCACACTGCTCAGCTGTTAGCCCACACCGCTCAGCCATTAGCACGCAACGCTCAGCCATTAGCCCACGATGCTCAGCTGTTAGCCCACACCGCTCAGCCATTAGCACACGACGCTCAGCCATTAGCACACGACGCTCAGCCATTAGCACACGACGCTCAGCCATTAGCACACGACGCTCAGCCGTAGCCCTTCCACTGTCCATCCTGCACAATCACTTCACGCTGTCTCGCAAGGCGAGGCACTGGGCGATGTTATCTGGCGTCTGCCAAGGCAGAGTTCACTGGTGCGCTGTCGGGATGGGGGTCCGACACCCCCCCCCCCTCCCCCCGTCTACATACAAAATGAAACGATCTCTCGGACAGGCGCAAGGGGACCGGCTTTGCGAAAGAACGGAGGGGAAGAAACTTGAAAGAGAATAACTACTAGTGCTTGAAAAGAAAGAGCTTGGATTTACATTCCAGAGGAAGGGGTTGTGTTGTTTTAGAGGTTAGCACTAGCTGGTCTGGGCTGGATTGCTGTCCATCAGCCACACCTCACCAGTCCTTAGAAACAGTGGGGTAAAAAAAAAAAAGCACACTTCTTTGGCCGTATTATGACAACATCAAAATCTATTATTCATTATTCATGTATTCTCGCTCGCAAGAAATCTAGACTCACCACTGACTGCCTTCGTCCGCTTGTTCCACTCAGATTACAAGCGCTGCAATGGAGCGTTGCACACCGAGCTGCTCCCTGGAGACAGGAATGCGAAGGCAGTCTGCCTTTCCTGCGCGCGGCCCAACTCGAAGCCGAACGGACGAGGGATTGGATTCCGCGATGGCGGCATGGCCGTTAACGTACCCCAGTTTAGAACCAGCTACTGTAAGTGACGAACACGCAGGCTCCATCCAGCCCTTGGGGCTTCTGGCCTTGCTAATTTGATAGCTAGCTTGCTATCCCGCTGAACTCCTGAAGTACAGTTAAATTCATCTCAAGACCTGACTGGAAATTGGCTTGCATTACAGTTTTTGTTTTCTTCTTCATGTACAGCCAGTTATCTTAGTCACTGTTGTTCAGTTGAGTTGTATTATCAGTGTTCAGAGGATGTATGTATAGTGGTTAGACACAGAAACATTAAAACATTCTTCATACTGGATTTAGAAAGCATCACTGTAATGTGTTTATTGGGCGTCCTTCATTGCAGCTCCTTCATTCATATGCAAATGCTGAGATGCATCAATTCAGCATATCTAGAACATGTTGAATTACATGAATCCTCAGCCACCTATCTTTTGTTTTGCCGTTGTGCACCCTTCTCAAATCTCACCACCCCAAATCTTTGTCATCCCATGTAAACCCTAGATTTGTCCGATTTGCTGTTAAACACCAGCATGGATGTTTTGCAGCTTAGAGGAATTTTTCTGTGGCAAGCAGAAATCAACAGAAGAGTGGGCTGTCGGTTCTGCCTGCAGGTAACACCCTTTCACTGGCTTTCAGCTAGTTTATTTTTAAACGTAGGCCAACTGTATGCTTGACCATGAAACTCTGCACACATCTCACCAACAATTGCAACTCCAAATGCCAAAGGAAAGGCTATTCGAAAGTTATAATTAAGGTTAAGACTAGTTTAAAATACATTATCTATAAGAATTCTTTCCAAGGCCATGGTTGCCAGTCTATCTCATCTTTAAAACGTATGATGATGTATGTGATCCAAAATCATTCCATAATACATGAACCTCTGATAGCGATGTACTTTGTCAATCATGACAAGCACAGAAGTTGAATTTTTTTCTTCAGGCTTTGGACTCATGTTAAGCCAAGCCTCAGTCAAAAATGCCTGCGGCTCTCCGCCGCTCTCTGCTTCGAGCTCTTGTAGATAATGCCAAATACAAGTGCAGTGGAAGTGGGACCAGGGGCCACACCTGTCGGATTTCTAAATGGAGGGGTCGGATCCAGACATGGGGAAAGCACACGAATAAGTGACGATTAAATTGGGGAAATGGCTGATGTTTACTTCCTGCCAAAGGGACAAAGCGCAAAATCTTAATAAGCACTAAATAAGTCACAGTTATCAGATGTGAAGATAAAACAACAACTTGTGTTCTGTGATATAAGCACGCAGCTGTACACAGAGGGTGTAAAATAAGCCTGAATCAAACTGAATCACATTTTATGCTACTTATAAATTTGGATACGTTTGAAACATTGATTAATGTATGTGTGTTAAAAAAGTCCTATCTTGTCAATGATTAAACCACTTAAAACCCATCTCTGTTAATCAAAATGACATATTTAGAAGTACATTTTAAGTAAAATTTAAGTAAAGCGTTCTCTTCCCTGGAAGTTTGGCTTGGACTGTCAGATTTTTCCAAATAAAGTGCACCCATTTCTCTCTGATTTTCAGATTATTTGGTAATACATGAAAGGTCTAATTTTATCTTTTGCAGCTGAAAACAGAACACATCTCGGTTTTGAAAATAGTGAAAGTTCATACCATACACAGTTACATCTAGATTATCCTTTGATACCCCTTGTTACACCTTAGCCTTATGCTAATGATATGGACACACCCACAAGTTGACAAGATTGTCATAGATAGATGTGAAACCCTGTCTGTCTGAATCCTGTCTGTCTGAAGTTTTTCATCTTTATTGGTACCAGCTCCAAAATGCTCATTCATGCAGTTTACTGCTCATTTCACTCATGTCTTCTAGCATATAAAAACACCACACGGGCATGTTAACACGCTTACAAACTTGATTTTCACTGGAGGGGGTCTTTAAACGGTGCCTCCCTGCACCCTTCATCCAAAGCGTTACACGTCTCTCTACCCCAGGAATCACTCAGACAGCGTCTCTCATACTCTGCAAGGCTCCTCTGGAAATGCCACGAACTACTAATTGATGTATTTTTACAGAGCAAATGAAGCGTGACAAATCATATCAAAACAAAGCCTTGGGGACCTAGTGCTGTGTCAATTTGCGAGATGGAGAAGTTAGTGGTACCAGCAGTGGCGAAGGCATAACGATTTCGCTTTTCCCAGGGAGCAAGACCGCGATGGTCTTTAGCGCATGTGAAGAACATCTAAATGTAGCAAACCAAATGCGCACGAGGCTCATTAAAGAGGGACGAGAATCAAGGCGGCAATCCAGCTGAGATAAATTGCGTTGAAATAATGTCGGCCGAAACGTATCACATCCAGTTCAAAAAATCAATAGTTTTCTTTCACGTTAACAGATGCGGTCCGATGAAACAGGGCACTTAATGCTTCACTAATTTAACACTGCTAATTATACTACGTATCCACCATGAATAATACAAACTGCACGCGGGATCTGACAGTTTAACATTGTTGTTCGAGACAAAGATAGCATTCTGGGCACGATCGATTAACTCAAAAAATGCGTTGGTGTTTGAGCAACTTTGGTTTGAAACATTTAAGAAACATTCAAATCTCAACAAGTCTCTCTAAATCTTGGCCGTTTCCTATATATTATTTAAGTATTCTTAAAAAGGACTCCATGCTCCGAACAGTGACAGAGAGGCTAGAGGGAAATGAATGTCACTGTTCCCCTCTTTTTGATTGGCTGCACCGTAGCAACATGTTCCACTTCACATTAATCAGAGGAGGGAAGCCTCCTGCTTGGGATTTTCTTCCTCTAAGACGTAAAGGGGAGGGTGATTGCCTGTCTGCTTCCACATTATGCACCTAACCCCCACTGAAAACACCTACTGAAGGCCTCCGTTGTTCTGAGCCTAATCCGAAATCTCTGTACCACAACCCAGATCAAAACGGCATTCAGAACTGGCACACGGTCGGCCTTTGCTGCCTTCCTGCCCTGTCTCTCCTCCACATTCTGGTCAAGAAACCACCTCCTCACTGCCAAAGTAAAGGATGGTGAAGGATGTGGCCTGGACTTCTGGAGTTTCCGGAACAGCTCAGCATGGCGGCCGTGGTGGAACATATGAACTGTGAATGAAAGCCTGCACTGCTTTTCCTTATTTGCACGCCCTAGTACGGTTGACAAAGAGCGTAAATAATGCAGTTTACTGCAATTTAAGATGGATTTTATGCAAATTGAGGGCTGGCTAGAATGGAGCAAACCGGCTAACAAAGATTAATGGTGATCATGTGGATTTTAAACCCTCTATAAACTTACAGCTCTCTCAGTGCACCTACTGTTTCTCATTTTTCCCATTTCTGCAAATCAGCTCCTCTACTCTCCTCTCTGCATAAACTACAGCGGTTTATTCTGTTCCATTCTGTATATTGCACACTCTGCTTTTCTTAAGCCATTGTGCAGTTGTCAAAATGAATTATCCTCATTTCAATACATTGTGAAGGCGTGTCGAATCATTATTGCATTCCACTTGCAAATGCAGAATGGCTCTATTAGAGCCTTGTTGTGTAATAAATTAGACAGCATCTTATAGTAGAACAACGCCTATACTGATTAATGGTAGACATTACTGCCTCTAAACACTAGTGTAACTACACAGGCCACATTCCACTGTCACTAACATAAATTCCACAACCTCAGTCAGTATATGAAATCTACTGTACTACAGCCAAAGGACCACTGTGTCCCCTCTGGCCTTTTTTTATAGGGTGGAATTCCTGCAGATTTGGGGTTGGGGAGGGCAGAATGGCGGGGGGGGGGGGGTAAAGCAGCTGTATGAACAGCTTGTGGTGTGA
>JAOYMR010000003.1:5501855-5527252 GCA_025802075.1 Tenebrosternarchus preto
ATGAGATACTCACAATAGCTTACAGCAGACCAAACACACAGCAGTGTATATGTCTTGTGAGGAGGAATCTCCAGGACAGAGAGACTACTTCAAGAGAAAACTTTTAGATATATTTGGATTATTCCTAAAGTTACTCTTTTCAGATACAGGTTTATTAAAGTTTTATATTTATTTGTATCTGTGAGCCACTGGACATGAATTGATTAGATCTTGTGACTTGACAGACTCCACACTTCTGAACTCAGGTTTTCTCATTCTTTTCCTTCTCTTATGCTCACCATGAGAATTTGAATCAGTTTGAACCAATTTACCTGAGCAAATCTGGAAAATCTATCAGACACAGCTCAGGCCGTAAGTAACTAAACAGTTTTTGTCATATTGGCTCTGTATTCCACACACTGTGTTTACTTGCTCGTGTGCTGCTACTGAAATAGGGGAGATTATGTAGAAATGGTTGTGAATCCTGTATGGTTCACCCACTACAGGCACAAGTACCCTTGAATTAAAACCGTCAATTGGCAGTTTAACCATTTAAGACCCAAAGTCTTACTTTAACTTCAATGTTCATTTCAGATCCCGTGTGATGGAGCCTTTTGCCTTTTGTCAAAACGGCAAAACTCTCCAATTAATTGGACTGCAGTTTACTCAGTCCTAAATGGCATCTATGAGTATTTGGTACAACCCAATTTTTTGTGTCTTATCCAGCTTCCTGTTCCACTGTGTTGCTTTATCCCCTCCAAGCATCTGTTATGAGACAGCAGCTTAGAGAGAGATTACTGAGGAATCATGGAGTTGTTAGCCCTGGGGTTTCCTTCCGCAGACGCGCTATGGTATCCTGTCTGCTTTTAATGTAACATTGTATATACAGAGTACAAAAGAATAATCATAAAACAGACAATATCCCATAATCAAAAGAGCTGCTATGCTGTGGTGTAGAAAGTCTTTCCCCAAGAAAAGATCTGTCTGAAGTTTGTTCATTATCAATTTGCAGCTGTCACACCTGCTACTGTTGCGTAATACTGACGTTTTGTAATATTCCATTAAACATTTTTAGTAGAGATTCTCAACACCTAGTCTGTGGCAAACTTTTTTTTTGTTTTGTTGGTTGCATACAAGTTTCAAGATAATTCTGCTGTAACCCATTTCAGTAACTGCTACCTGGATGTCTTATGCATGCTGTCTGAGTAAGTCGTTTCAATACCATTTCTTTTTCACTCTCCTTTTTCTCCTCTGGGTCCTAAAGGATGTTGACTCACAGTCACTTTAACCTGTTTTGGTATGCTGGTGATTCTTCAAATGACCTGCTAACTTCCATATCAAGCTGTGTTATTAAAAATCATACAGGTCTAAATAAAGACAGCAGAACAGCTCGAATATGCTGCTCCGGTTGGTACTCCATGAAGTACATCTGAAAATATAAATGATAAATTTAGACTTTATGTCTGAAAGGCCTGAAAACTTTTTAGGCGCCAATTAGGTTTTATTTAGATGCTGCTAATGAAATGAGTCATCGAGTCGGCTCACGTTTTCTATGTGTCAGCTATCTTTGATCTTGAGAAAGGACAGTTTGCCAACTAAGTGCCTGTGAATTATGCCATCGATAGTTAACTGGTGACAACAGCTCCCGTAAATAACAGCTCTCCTCTCCTGTCATGCCTAGCTGCTCCTCACAAGCTGTCCTTAACAAAATTGGAGGGTTTACTTTCAAAATGTGTTCTCCACAGATTAAGGTTCTGCGTTGACTTAAGACTAGATGCTTCATCTAAGAGAGAGAGAGAGAGAGAGAGAGAGAGAGAGAGAGAGAGAGAGAGAGAGAGAAAACTCTTTTATTTTGTTGAGAAATGAAAGAGCAAAAATCCTGTAGCATTTTCAAACGAGAGGAATGGCTTTGTTTCTTCTCCACTCTGAAGGGGCATATCAGCTGTTCTTTTCACAGTGTGTTCTTTGGCTTTGCTGTCTGTACATTAAAGCCTTTACAGGTAATGATGTAAGCCATCGGCGCTGCGTGAATTCAGAGCAGGTGGAAATCAAAAACGGGCCCCTTCTTAATCTTATTTTATTACCATAGCAACATTGCGATTGAATTAACTATGGGTTAAGATGGCGCACAGAGCATTGGGACAAAATGTTTCAGAGCTTGGAGCTAAGAGGGTTTCATTGGAGCCCTCACTGAGGATCTCTGTACTGTTTTGGCTGTTCGTTGATGAACTGCCTCGCTTTGAGAGGTTCTCTGCCTCCTTGAGTCCTATTAGAATAAGTGCTGAGAAGTGTTCGTATCACGATGGTCTTGTTGACTGCTAAGATGCAAGCAGAACGGAGGGAATGGACGATCCTGTTAAAGTGGCAGGAGAAGATTCCAACAAAATGGTAACAGCACTTTAGAGGAACTCACTGACCAAGATTAGCCTCTACACACAGAGTTTTCTCAACACATTTGCATTCATACTTCAAAAATAACAGACTGCCTTTTGAAAAATGTCTATATGCAAATGTGCTTTTTTCCCCTTCCCTTAAGTGAAAAAATAGTGTTAACATCTATTGTACTACAGAAATAAGGAGGCTTCAGAAGCAGCCACTGAAACAAATCTACAAAGTCGCTTGTGATCTTGCAGTCAGCTCACTGAGACACAGACTTAACCCCACTCCCCCCCAACCCTCTCCACCCTCCACCCTCTCCACCCTCTCCACCCTCTACCTCTTCTCCTGTTCCTCAAGCTGCTCGCAAAAGGAGAGAGTCATTCTCTTGCACACCTTTTCATCTCCACAGAGACAGCGCTCCCCCTGGCCCCGGGGTGCCTGTCTCTCACGCTGTGTTTTAGCACCCTTTGAAAAGCTCTTTTTGCAGGCATGGCTCTTCCCCAGAAAGGCCACGTCAGTACAGTAACCTCTCCTCTCTCTTGGAGGGTCATTCCCACAGCCTGCAGAGCCCACTGTGTGTGACCTGACACAAACCCAGGTTTTTTTTTTTTGTAGGCACAGGGGATAGAGAGGGTACGTGGGGGGCAGGGGTGTGTGTGTGTGTGTGTGTGTGTGTGTATTGGGGTAAAAGAGGCCCCTTGCTGTCTGTGACGTGCCTGGATGTTTAATCCGTATGATCGCACTGTCACCACTATGATGGTGTCGGTGATGGAGGTGGTGGAGGTGGGGTGTTAGCGTGACTGGGAATGACCAGTTGGCAGCCTTTGCTCATTTCTCATGACTCCCCCTTTTTGATGTAATTACTGACACAGTGGAGTCCCTGCCCAGCAGTACCATGCTTGTGTCTGTGATGACTGCTTATCACCCAACAGTCACTGCAAACAGTTAACATGCTAACCTGTTATAAAGCTATAGAAAGAGCCTGCCTTCAGCAGACATGCAGTGCTTTGCTATATTCACTGTCCTGTAACAGGTTGAGGAGTTACGTAAAACTTCAAACTTCAAAAGTTCTGTCAGTGCAAATAGCTTCCCACTGTCTTCGCACTGCCCAGTTTTCACCACTGGAATATCTTTAACTAAACATAACTAAACACTGGAAGTGCTCATTCAGAAAGAGAGATTTCTGATGTAACTGTGCACATTTGAGTGTTTGCTGAGCAGACCACCTCAAACACAGGACACTCAATAATACAGTAGAATAGAATAGAATAGAATAGAATAGAATAGAAAACCTTTGTAGCAGTTTTGTCCTGCAATATGAGGGTGCAATGGTTTTAAAGTCTATTCATTCTGGTGAAGCAGTGAGAACTTTACTGCAAACACACCAGTGTATGCCGGCACACGTCAGCAATCTCACCCTGCTTAAAGAAGCGATCTGCCTCATCGGCGGGCGACACGGATCTGCGGGTGGTCCTAACAGACGCGAATGAGAACACCGAGGCAAGAGGGGACAAAGAATCACAGACCTAATACATACCCAGGTAAGCAGACAGGTCCATCCAGATTTTTTTTTTATCTGATCCTTTCCCCTGCTGTTCATAAATGTACTGCAAGCCGACATAGCTGTTCCCAGACCGGTGAAGTGCTCTGTGTAAATAAAAAATTGGGCCTTTGTTTGATCTAGGGGTGCTATGGGTTGTTGTAATTTGCATGAATACCCAGTAACTAAACACGTTTCCTCATTTCAGCCATTTCTTTTAAACAAAGGAAATTAAATCACTGTTATTTGGTGAAGAAAGTGCCACTTTTCAATGTTCAGCAACTGACACTGTAGTAGAAATGGTGAAAGGTAATTCCAGAGAACCTTTGTTAACAAAACACCTAGCATGGATTTGAAAAAAGTTCGATTGTGTTCTCTCCCTAAGAGTAGACCTTCTTTGTGCTTTGTAGTGGAGTACATAAGAATTAACATGCACACTCAACCACCTAAGCCCTTCATACACATGGGTTATGGAGCAGACACTATGTCATAGGCTGATTTTCTGGTATCTGATGGTGTGCTGCTGCAGATCAAGTCTACCACATATGCTAGACTTCTTCGCTAAGTTGCTAATCTGAGTCAAAACGAGACATGATGCAATTTCATATTTTTATCACTGTGAGTGACGGAATCTCATCACTGTTGTTTTTATTTTAACTTTCCAGATGATCCTCTGGTAGAACAGCATAAGGTATATGACAGTCCTAATATCCAAGGTTTGAGAAGAACCAGTTAGGGTCAGGGCTCCTAAAATGAACAGAATGTCCCATCTGACACCTGATATGTTAGCCATCTTGGTGCGTGAGCTTCAGCTCTCTCACACACTGCGTGTGAAGTCAGCTGCCTTTCCATTTCGGTTAATATGCCAACATCTGGCTCCTTTTTCGATGCTGAAGTGGGAAAAAAAGAATCCTTATCAGCTGGCGTTTAAGCATCTGTCAGCTAGAATGTGGCCCGTGAGCTCAGGCTGCCTCCTGGACTCCGTCTACGAGAGCTAAGAGGGTCTAAATGACTGCTGTCGTTAAACAACACCGTTATGTGCCAATAGCCCTCGCCTCTGTTTTAATTCCGCCAAAACCTCGATGAAATCAGACGCCTAAATTGTCCTGGAGCCTTCAGTAAACATATGTAAAAACGTCTTTGCTCCAGTGAAAGCAAAATTAAAATGGAGATTTACAGATAACATGCAAATATGTGTTGATTAAAAATAATTAGAAGATAATTTCAGTGCCAAACAGATCCAGTTATAAATATGAATATATTTAAATAAGCAAAATCAAACAATTATCCTCATAATGAATGACTTTTAAGACATATGATGGAGAATATGATAGCAATAGATAAAAACATACTGTTTCTAACTGCTGTTTATTTATTTATTTATTTATGGGGGGGGGGGTACATACTTCTGTGGGTGATAATTTCAATCTTATTTCGAGACAAATGTCTTTTAGTCCATGTTGAGGTGAGGAATCGATAGAGGCTGTTCTGCTGCATTGAGAACCTGATGTTTTTTTCTCATCTTCAGCGCAGAAATCATCTTCTTGTATTTCATATCTTTGCTCAGCTCCTGATTACTACAATTCCTGTGAAATAGAGCCCAAAAGATTACAGCACTACCGCCTGGCTGCTAACGAAGAGCCATGTTGCAGAAATCCAGAGAGGACAGGACTACCAAGATCCCACATCCCTCTGGATCTGCTTTGACCTGGAGGTTGCCATGTATTTGCATTTCGTGTCCGAGGGCTTTCATCCGACTGTACTTGACTGATATAGCAGATGACTTCCCCAAATCATTTAATGTCATAAACATCACAAGTAGCACAAATTTGCACCACATGGTTTTTAGCTTCTTCATCTGTACCCAATGCATCACCAGCTGTGCATCTGCGTTAATGAAACGTTTCTAATACATTCAGCAGAAGAGATTTCCATCTGGTGTTGCCAAATGTAGATTTTACAGGCGATTCTTGTGAGGAGATTGTTTCATTTTTTTAGATGCAAAGCACATTATGGATTTGGTCTGCAATTAATTCATTTGCTTACTCATATGCAAATGTTTACAAATTTCCACAAGGGGGAGCTATGTAGGACTGCTTTGCATTAATGACAGTGTGCTTGTTTAATAAAAAAGAAAGAAAGCCCATTATTTAAGAGATTTTAGGCAAGGACAGCAACTCAGACCTTGACAGCGCTGTACTGAGGCGACCATATGTGCCTAGAGGCTTGTCTGTATAACTTCTCTGCCCTTCTCAGTCTTAAACCCCCTCTTGCCCATCTTCACAATGTAAATCTCAAGTTCAAAAAATGAACTGACCTCTCAAAGGACTTATAGCTCATTGAGATTCCAAGCTCTCCAGATTTTGGTTTAAACCCACAGAGTGTGAACCCAATTCATCCTGACCTTGCAAGAGTAAGCTCATCCAGCTGCCGAGTGTCCAGTACACCCCCTTGCCACTTTATTAGAAACACCCGCCTGGGATCTATGCTCATTGGTCAGTTTATTAAAAACACTCGTCTGGGGCCTATGCTCACTGGATACTTTATTAGGAACTGGGCCATGAGTGGTCAGCCACTTAAAAGCATTCAGCCAATAGCAGTCCCAGGGTAAAAAAAAAACAACCAACCGTGAATAGCATGGTGGATAGCTAACACAAACTGCATGGCAACAGGTGGAATTGTACATCTGCAAGTTGTTTCTAATTAATAAAAGTTTCAAAAGAAGAAAATGGATAATCCATTTAGTACTGAGAGTCTGGTTTGATATAGATGAGAAGTGGTTAAGAGAGAGTACAAGTACAAGCATATTTGACGTTTTCAGTAGAGGCGCTAAGCCTTCTAGCTAATCAAAACGGTTGTGCTGAAGAAGTCTACTGATAGGATGCATGTGCAGACATATGACAGGAAAGACAGCCAGAGACTGTCAACAAATATATTCTGATCTCAGTGCTATTTATAAAATCCTATACATGACATTTATTAATCCGTAAACAGAATTATTGTTTTTATTTTTTTTCCTCTCTCCACAAAAAATTACTGAGGGGATTAATAATTAATAGACTTGATTTATTTCTGTTAATTACTTACCAATTTGTCTTTTGCTCTGTTTTGCTCTTAGCCCATTTGTATTAGCTGTTCAGCACCTTGGTTGACCTGGTTGTTTTAAAAATACACTACAAATAAGCTTCAACTCAGTGTTGTTGTTGTCTGTCCTTTTTACAGTAAAACAAAAAGGTGGGAAAGAATAGAAATAAATCCACTTGTATTCAGGAAAAATACAATGGCAGCAAATGTTTTGGTATATTGGGCAGCAAATCCAGTAATAAATGATTGAAAGAGCATGAAATATCAGGGAATAGCTGAACCAAGGCAAGGAGGCTGCCCTCATGAAGAATGAACTCAAATATGTTTGTTTTTCTAAAACGAGAACAAGATGGTGAACCAATTTTCCTCATATATAATAGCTTCTGAGCAACAATGAAAGGATTTAAAGTGAAACCAAAAAATTCAACCTCTATCTGGTGCCCAGTTTCCCCATCCAAGGTTCACCAAATGTTTACAAGCTGAAAGTTTATAAATGAACTGCCTGAGTGCTACACAGCTTCTTTTCACCTGCAGTAAGCTTGGCAGACATTGAACTCTGTCATCTGTTGGGTCTCTGCACTACTAATTAAAAATCACACAATTGCTGTAGTCCCTTTTCTGACCCACGCCCTAAATTCTTAACAGAATACATGTGTTTTCTTACAGGCTTAAACTGGGCCTTGAAGGAAACCCCCCAAACCACGAGGGCGTGCCTCCTCCGAACCCATCGATCTCCAACCACTTCTGAGCGCAGTGAATTTTATTAGCATACAAACTCCAGAGGCTTCTTAGATTTCCATAGGGCTTTAAATGAAACGGTTTGCCTAAAATGAAATGGGTGGCTGTCTATTTTTGTTGTGAGGTTCTGGGTAAGTGTGGGAACTTTTGCCACACCACAGAGAAGATACGCCAAAGCAAGCAGGAAGATGAGTTCGAATTCTTGCGAATGAACTTTAGATAAAGAAAGGGCTCTTAGCGTGGGCCCCCTCTTAGCATGGGCCCCCTCTGCCATTTGTCTGCTCAAAGTAATGATAGCTTCAGTATCACCAGTGTCTCAAAAAAGCCCCACTTGATTGATTTATTTATTGCCTGATTGATAGCCATACTAGAACTCAAAACATCTATTCTAAAAACAACTTTGAGAAATTGAGTGGATATTAATGACTACATTACACAAACCATTCAATCAGAAATCACTGAAGTTTTGACCTCCAGAAGACACAATTGTCACATTCAGCCCGTTATTTGAGAGATGCCTAAGCATAATGATGTGAATTTTTATGTTCAATTCATGCTTGACATCCTGTAAAAGGAAGGATAGTGAAAGCTATTCTGTCGTGAATATTTGGCTTCTTCATAGGTTCATATGAAGATGCTTGGTCATCAGATAATCAGCCAGCAAGACTACAGAAGCTATTACCCCTAATGAAATGTCTTCATTTTACTGAGGTCATTATGAACGAACTATGCAATATCTAAGCGTAATTACATTTGAATGTCTGCGTTCAGTCCCCTATAATTTGATCTGTGAACTCTAAGTATTCATCATTGGATAGTCCTACTTCCTGCACTAAGGCTGGTCATTGATGGACCGGTCTGGTGCGTCCTCTGAATTAGGTTTCTCTGCATGACACTGATATGACAACTGACACGTCCGTTCTGAGAGACATCATTAGACAGGAGATGTCCAAAGCTACTGGGTCAACCATTCATACAAAACCCTCTGTTTTCCCGGAACAGCCATACAGTTCGGATATTTTTCCTTCACGCAGTGAGCTTTGTTTCATAATCAAGGAGGCAAGGAATGCCGAATCGGCACGTCCTGCCCCTGCCGCAGAAAGCACGGATTTTCAAATTCGGCTGCACAAGAGCATTTGCATTCTCACCCACAGCCGGCATGCTAAACAGCTGTAAATGCAGATAAATTGCTTATTCTGTGTCCTCCAAGCTTGTGGGACCTCAGCTTAATGAAGTGGAAAAGTCCCTTTTGTAATGGGCCTGATTCATTGTGTTGGCGTGTCAGGCCAAGGATAGAGAAATCACTGCAGACGCTGTCCGAGAGGCGGACAAAAGAAAGAGGGAGAAGGTCAGGGAGAGGGGCCAAGCCTTCCATTCTGTACTGCACAACCTACAATCGAGAGGAAAATCAACATTACTCCTCCAGGTCCCCGCGGTCTCCACAGATGCATTCTGGGTGAAATGATTACCATATGCCACTCAGTGGCTGGTTCTGAAGCACTCACTTCGGGTCCCAAAGCAACCAGCCGTGACATCCACCGGAAGCACCCACATTGGCCCTGCACTTGAACTGGAGAGGTTTTTGGCCAGCAACGAGCTGCCGTGTTTGTTCTAGTGCGGGTTTCCAAGCAGCCATTAATCTTGCTGGGATCGTCACTGCATCCCTGTGACAGCTGTCCGAAGGCCGTGAGGGTGAAAAGACCGAAACCTCTTTATGAAACATGTGATCGCTGACCCCCCCCCCCATCCCTCTTAAAGGCGCTGGATGGTCCAACCTCCACATAGTAATTGGAGGCATAAATCACCCCAGCATTGGATCCCTTTCCTGGGGCCCGGTGTTGAGCATCAGCCCCCCCTGCCGCCTGCTAATTACCTGGTGGGTCCGCGTGGACGCAGCCTCTTGCACTGCTGCCAGCATCTCCCACTCCCCCTACGTCTGCTTCCTCTGCCCCTGCCGAGGTCTCTGTTTGCTCATGGAGGCCGTCCAGGATGGGGCCCCCAGCAGAGACTCCCTGCCACCTGTGGCTCGGTAATAAGATATCTGGAGAAGCAGCTTCAGAAACTTGCAAAGTCACCAAGTGTCTGTTTTCAGGACTAAAATATAATTGGACCCATAACCATAATCATAGTGAATTGTTGCTTCTTTTGAAAAATCACTGAATTTAAGGCACAACAAAAGGATTAGAACCACTGAGCATGAATTACAATAATACTCAAATTAACATAAATAATAATCCTTGACAATTTCATTTTTTTTTCAAAACCACAACCTAGTGAAGAAAAATACTTTAAAGTATAATATATATATAACGCCATTAAATTACTATTTACCTAAACATGCCATTAACAGAAAACCACTGATCCCTCTTCCTAGGCAACCAAGTCTTTGGTTCCTGTCTTTACTGCCAACCAAATTGTGATTCCTGCTAACATTAAGGTCCCTAAGTAGTCAGCTATTGCATGTATGTGTTGAGATCCCTCACACACAGTCAGACAGTGAAATGCAACTTACTGGTCAGCACAATACGGAGGCCTGGCAATATTAGTAAGTAAGTAAGTAAATAAAGCAAAATATCAGAGCTGCCACAGCAAGACCCAAAAGCTACAGTGATTAAATAAGAACATGTTTAAAACTGTGAAACAGGAGGACACAGGCAGCACAGTCATGACCTTTTTTGCAGGACTGCAGCACAGCGCAACTCTGCTGTTTCAGCAACACTGTGTGTTTTTAGGGAGAGCGAATACCAAACAAGAGTCATGTCGGCTTCCGTCTTATTGAGAAGATCAAAACAAGTAGAACTACGCAGTATACAGCCAGGGCTCTTAAGGAGTGGGTACGACACCTTCCTCGATTCTTTCATATCTTTGGCTTTTAAAATGGACCATCAAGTGTAAGCTTCTCTCGTGAGGATAAACCACTATTTAGATAATGGTCTGTTCTCTTATTTCTTTAATGGATTTAGGCTGCTCCAAGTCGCAAAATATATTGCTGCTGTCTGCTTGCTCTCTGTGAGCAAAGCCACACCAATAGAGCAAAATTGCTGGTGATTATTTCCAAGTGCTTTTCAGGTGGCAAAGTAGGAGAACTACTGCAGTGTGACATTTAGCTCAGCAACCTTTTCCACGATGCTTTTCTCTTCTTCTAAAAACCCTTCTGACTGAACATACTTTGTGTATTAGTGCAGATAATAAAAAGTTTGCGAAGGGCAAAGTCTCTGCTATGAAGTTGTATTATTTATGGATTATGAAGTTTGGTGCAATGCTTTCCGTGGTAATGGACCAAAGAGAAAACACAGTTCTTTTAATATTGTAGTGCCCCTTCTATTCAGGGGATGAAAGGTCTTCAGCCAAATGAACAACCTTAAACCCCAAGTTTGGTTGTAATTGTCACGAATGAGCCCCGGAGGGTTTGTAAAAGGGTTTGACTCACGTGTAGTACAAACGTTGAACCGCTTTATTTTCGGTTTCACAATGACGAACGACAACATCAACGACAACGTCAAAGTCCGACAACACATTGTGACACATACACGCTTTTAAACACTCACCCTAACAAGACACAAGTGCGACGTGTTACAAACACAACAAACTCAATCACGCGCCACGCCCACCACCCTCGAACATACGCATACGCTCATTCGTACAACACGACAACAGAACACACCTCCACACAGACACGAGACGGGGAAGGCGGCCAGGGCGGACACCGTGACAGAGCCCCAACTCAAGGGGTGCTTTCTCCCGGAGTGCCCCAATGGCCGCGGACCGCCCCCCGGCCTCTACCACCAGCACGGGACCGGAGAACGGGCACCACGGTCACCGGCACTTCCCCGGGAGGAGCCACCCCCCGTGGCAGGGCCAGTCTCCAGCGTCACGCCCTTACGCTGCTCTCCCGAGGGTTGGAGACGACACTGGGGGAACAAACACGGGAAGGAACATGGTTAGGGGCACGCTAACAGACACAGGCACAGGCACAGACACAGGCACAGGCACAAACGGCAACCCAGAAACGTTGACATACACAGTGACATTAACAACAACCGGGACAGACATGGGTATAAAGAGCGGGGATCCCCCAAACCCAAAAGGCCAGCCCCCCAGGCTCGGCAGCTGCGGGACCGGGATGGAAACCGGGGGTTTCCCCATCGCCCCCTGGGTCCCTCCGGCTAGGACTCGGGGAGCGGATGCCGGCGGTGGAGGGACGGGAGCTGGCGGCCCTGGAGTCTCTGACTGCCTGGGGCCGTTTGCTGACGGGACCCTCCTTCCGTCTTGGACTCGGGGTGCGGAGGCCGACGGTCGAGGAGCGGGAGCTGGCGGCCCTGGAGTCTCTGGCTGCCCAGACCAGCTCGCTGATCAACACTCGCTTTTAAACACTCACCCTAACAAGACACAGGTGCGACGTGTTACAAACACAACAAACTCAATCACGCGCCACGCCCACCACCCTTGAACATACACATACGCTCATTCATACAACACGTGTTCAGGCGGAGTCAAACGTTGGTAGGGGCGATTAAGCAACAACAAGGGTTAAAAATTCTACTCATAGTTGTACAGGAAGGAATTGTCTTTTAGATTCACCATTTTAACTCCAGTTTCTCCATGTAGGACACCTTGAGTGCATTTCCACGTTAACAAGCATGATTGATTCTGTAATGCAATTGACTGTAGAAGAACAGAACAATGGATATGTAATACAATTCACTTCTGTAGGACAGACAGGTGAAAAACAACTTCAAATAGAAGAATAACTACAGAGTGACTGGCATTACCACTTCACAGTTCAGATATTCACTCCCTCTAATACTCTGTATTAAAAACACACACAGGGAGGCATCTCTTAGAGGTGTGCGTTAAATAAAGGACCACCCCGGTTTTTCAAACACCGCTTGATCTGACTACGTTCTGGTTCTTTCAGACTGAAGCGTCAGCTGTCATGGCCTCTGCAGATCGGCCTCCTCCTCCTCCTCCTCTTCCTCCGAACAGCGGCGCGCCCAATGTGATCGGAATATTACGGGCGGAAATCAAACCGGCCCGTCCTTCAGATCAATGTGTGGCTTGACTGATCGGTTCTCTGTTCAAAGGCACGGCACTCTGGAGACGGGCCCGCTCGGCACCTTCGCTGTCAGATGGAGAGGCAGAGGGGGGGCGCATGACCTCAGCGTCAAGGTCAGCTAAATGATGTCATCTGTAAGCACTGAGCGGCAAACCTGCTGTTTAGTTGGTGTATTTTGAACATCTGACAATAGAGAAGTTGTTCCATTTTCAAGCTGCCTTAGCTCAGGCGGGAGTATGCTTGTGGCAAGACCGACATTAGAGAGTCTGTGTTTTATTTAATTACCATGTGACTCTTAAATAAATGTTAAGACACATTCGGCTAGGGAAGTACCTCAGTGCCCTTGTGCAAATACCTGATAACACTGAAATAATAAAATGAAAGCTAATAAAATGAATACCACAGAACTAGACCACAACATATTATCACATGGAAAACCTACCAGCCTTCCACCAGTAACAGATCTAACACACATTTACCACCTTTCTTCACTATAGCGCATTGACAGCAGCAGTAAGACAGTCCCAATCCCTCGGTCTACTTTCCATTAAAGGACATTATTTCTATGCTAATCGGCACTGTAATCATCTGTCATTTGTCACGTTGTATCCAGGATGACGGTGATAAATAATTTAAGGATTCATTTCATTAGATACAGGGCCTCTGCTTTTGAGTAATCTTGCAACGCTTCAGGGGACACTGCTGTCTCCTGAGAGTCTGTCCCCGGGAAGACGTGCCATCATTTGACACTGACACCAATTAGAACCCAAGGATGTTTGGATAACACTGCTGATGCTCCTAAATACTACTGGTCACAGATGCCTTGGCAGAGGTTGTACTGGGTTCACTGACATTACATTAGGTGCCAATCTAAAAATTATTAGGAGGTCAAGTAGCAGGTATTATGCAAGCTTTTCCAGGGGTAATTTTCTCTGCTTTCTGTTTCGACTGAAGGCCATATGGCTCACATCCAATCGATTTACTGTTATGAGCTACATGGATTTCTTATTTATTCTCTGATGTGCCTGATCCTAAGAGATCACAGGCTAGATTACCATGAGTAAATATCAAGATCATTACTGCATATTAACAGTGAATAGAAGTCGGGGTCAGGTAGACTCTGAGTAAGTTTTCTGAGAGGCCTAAAGTAACACTGAATGACATAATTGTGTTTTAAACACCAACACAAAATGGATTTCCTGCAGTGTGACATATAGTATGGCATCGATAACACCATCACAACAAAAGTGATGCTTTTTGCTAATTCATCCACCAAACTCATGTATTTATTTGGTGCATTTATATTTTCCATTCCTGATTATGCTGTCATTTCATACACGTCCAGGCTTTCTGTGAATGCAGTCCTGCCAGAACCAAACCCACATGCACATAGAGGAAAGGAGGGAGGCTCACATTTGCCGCTACGCACATCTCGTCGGGATGATGACAAGAGAGCACCTTCCTCCTGGATGAAGGCCTTGCAGCTCTGTGTTCTCCTTTCATCTAACGAGGAGCAAGAGTCTGTGCCTCCTGGCCTCGTCTCCTCTATATGAAGATACGGCCCAAGATGGCTAAAGTGCCTCTGTTTCACCCCTGCTGGAAATGCCTGAATAGATGGATGGGATACTTCTTTTATCTGTGTACCTTTTTATATGCAAATGCACTCATACCTGTCCATTTATTTACTGTGTCTGAGTAGTCAGATGAGAATTCACATTCTGCTGTCCCCTCCAGCTGTGGTCTTCTTTCACGTAAAGAGTTTGTTATGTAACCACCACCCCCCCCCCCAAAAAAAAAAAACAGATGGGAATTGCATCAAATTGGCGATGATGATGATGATGATGATGATGATGATGATGATGACGATGATCACAAGTTGTAGTCTAGCGGTGTTCCATAAGCGTATGCCTTGTATTTTATACTTCACAAACCACACCTGGTAGCAGGATTGGGATGGATGGAAGCCTTGAGTTCTAGACTATATTTCAGTATCATTTCATGACAAAGTCTAACATGTCACATAACATGACTTTTATTTTGTTTGTGCACCCGTGACATATACTTTTTGTACTGTTATAATACTTTTCTAATCTATGGCACAAATGGATTCTGGCATTATTATTAAAAGCTTGGCTAAAAGCTATCTAGAGCTCACAATTACAATTACTTTTATTTTGCTTGCTGAGTACACGTGACTATAGATTTACATTTATAGAGTACATTTACATGTATAGAGTACACAGAATTGGGAATAAACCACAAAATAATAATAATAATAATAATAATAATAATAATAATAATAATAATAATAATAATAATA
Source organism: Tenebrosternarchus preto (assembly GCA_025802075.1). NCBI lineage: Eukaryota > Metazoa > Chordata > Actinopteri > Gymnotiformes > Apteronotidae > Tenebrosternarchus > Tenebrosternarchus preto. Next base: position 5,516,952 of record JAOYMR010000003.1, read on the forward strand.
ATAATGTTTGTAAATAGCTGTACAATAGGACACAGATGAAAAAGGAATACTGAAAATGTCATAATGTACAAGGTCTGGAAAGACATGGGTCAAAGAGCAGAGGTACAGTACTGGTATATCTATGATCCCTAAGGCATGGTTTACATAAATGAATCATTGTGGGTTTTCTACCTGACCCTAAGTTTGTACTGCATCCTATCTGAAAATGAGATTGCAGGAAAGTAAAAAGGCACCTTAGGGGATACTGCTCCACTGGAGCCATTTAAAGAACATCTATTTAGTTTGAGAGCATAAATATTATCAGGTGAAAGGGAGATTATACCCCGATCACCGTTCTTAAGGCACTGTGTGGCAGAACTAACCTCAAGCCTTACACACCTTCCTCTAAGCCGATCACCTCAAACACCGTCTGTGAAACATCGTTCTTAGGATCATCACGCCTTTCCAAAGCCTGGTCCAAGTTTTTTAGTTTTTGTTTTTGTTTTTCCACAGCATAACCTGGCATTTCCTAAAGTTAACATTCTGCCTTGTATCTGGTGTGCTGTTCCCACCATTTTACCATAGAGCTGACTCCACAGGGAAATCCCCCACAGCCACCAAGCAATCTTCTAAGCCAGTACTGCATCTATTGCCATGCCACCAACCACTGGGTTATTCCTGGCTCTGTGTGGTTTTGGTTACTTGGGACAAACTTCAACCGGAATTTACTTCACTGCTGAATTTGAATTGCCTCTGAAGAACCTGTCAGAACAACATGCTGGTTATAAGTGGAATGGAACTAACAAGAAGGCAACAGATTGTGAATTCTGTGACAGATTCCAGAACCACCAGAGACTTTCTTTGTTCACAGATGAATAATTATTCTGTTCATTTATCTTGTTAATAGTGTTAACAGACAACATGTCCTGAGTAGGCACAGCTTGTTGTGATTGGTTCACTTACTTTGTTAGCAACAAAACATGTTTAATATGGCTGTTAGCTAAATTATCCACTAAAAGATTGTTTAAATGTGAGGGGGTTTTGCCACTTTAAGATGTTACACAGTGGAACTCATGGGGACATGCAGCTATTTGCTTACCACCACTATTTTTATAGTTGCCTCACTTTTCAATGTTTTGGATTCATGCCCTGAGGGCATGGCTAGGAGCTGCAGATAGTTTCAGAAGTAATCTTCAGCAGTGAAGCTAAGCTCTCCAGAACCTAGGAGGTTTATTGTACGGATTCCTTGACAGTCTGCAGGGGGTGTATGGTTATCCTGCCACTCCAATATCACCGTTACACATCTGTCCGTCTGTGCCACTGCTGATAGAGCCTTCAAAGTCATAACAATATGAATTTGCCTTCTTTATCACCGTACAGTGTCCAAAAAAACAAAACAAAACAAAACAAAACAAAAAAACAAACCGCTACTGAGACGAGCATTCAGTACTCAATTGACAAGAAATTAAAATTCAGCACATCAGAAGAAGCAATCGACAATCATCCAAGAACAAACCAAAAACACTTTTAATGGATAACACAGGCACCGGGCAGCTCTTGTTCTCAGGTCGGCACCATAATCACAATCACAATCACAATCCAATCCGCAAATTCCAACAGATGGGGGATTATTTCGAGTGACAATCATTTTGGGGACAAAAAGTAAACAGAAGAGCAGACCGAACAACCAGCAAGACAGAGCCTGCTCTGCCGTCACCTGCTTTCTCCTACCTCCATGACAAAACGCTGAGCTGAGATCAGCTCTATCCTGTTTATCACCAGCGGTGATGTGCTAGAGGAAGGCTGACTGGGAATTACTGAAACAGCAGCACTGCAAGTGATGGGTTAGCTCCAAGTCTAATAACAGGATAAAGATGTTTGAATAGTTTTCACCTGTGACCTGGTCCTATCTTTGCTGTTGCAGTAACAATAACAGAAGTGCCCATTAGTTTGATATGTGATCGAGTTTAGCACGTGTAACCAGGTACTTCGGCTGTGTAACAGAGATTTGCATGTGAAAAGTAATATCGTAAAATTTGCCAACAAAGCATACTAACAAAGAATTAGAATTAGAGACTGGCCAGTAGAAGGTCCACCCCAAAAGGGAAATGAATTCCCAATTTCATATTGTTTCGTGAGATATGGAGTCAGAGATATGTAAGGCTATGCGTAAGAGGATCAAGCCTGTTGTAATTAAGCCACTGTGTAGGTTTCTTTGAAACACTATCCATTATGCTTCAGGAGATGAATTAACAAAGCTGACGTGAACATTCGTAGATGATTCTGGATTTCCAGAGATTATAGTGGCTGAGAAGGGCAACAATTTACTGTGCTTGTTGCTGCACTCGGATTAAATGCCTTGATTTGAACTGTCAGAGGCAGATCACCATAAAAATCTGAAAAATGTATCCCTCCACTTACTGTATGAGTATGGAGTGTAAGTGTATACGTATGTGTGTGTGTGTGTGGATTTATTTTTACATATCATCATTGATTACACTGTTATACTAGTATTCTGCTAGCAATATTCAAAGTTCTGGCATTAAATGGTGAAATAGTTTATCATACTATGGATGCAGACATGCTCGGTTTCATGCTGTTTTTATCAATGACCTATTGATGTTACATTTAACATTTCATTGACTAACATTTTTGCCAGCATAGTGATTCAGCACTGTGATTAGGCTCGTCTGGAACCACATTTAATGCACACACTTTCTAGCCATTCAGAACAGAAATGTCTTCCATGTTGTGAGGTACATAGGGACCATTTTAATTGCTATTACTGCTTTTAATTATGGAACATGTTGAGAGTATTGCAGAAATGTCTTGCAGAAAAATCTGTCAGACCTTTTACTGGTCCAAGCTTTGATGACTTTTCTCTTTGTTCCTGGTAAACCTCACAGAATGCCAGTAGTGCACGTTCATAATCAATACAGCAGGAAGCCAGGCATTCGGTAATGGAAGATTAGGTACGCACCGTGCAGAGGGACTCTGTAAGTGCAATGAGACGCCATTTGTGGTAATAAATGGGACTCTGCAGTGTGGAAGAGTCATTTAAGGAAATGAGGATGGAAGATGCTCCCATGACGTTGCACATCACAGTATCTGAGGGATAAAACAACAACAACAACAACAACAAAATAATAATTAAAAAAACCTTCTGCAGGAAATTCCTGAACCTCACTTGGATGCACATCGCCGCACTGTTACAAATGCAGTGGTAATTGGAAGTTGCGACAGTCCTGCTTTAACGGGATGATGTAAGTCGTGTGCTGGTTTTCTGGAGGAAAATGAAAGGGGGGTTCCCCACAGTCTGAGTGTTATATGAAGGAATGTCCCCTTCTGTCAGACACAGCAGGAAAAGGAAGCTTTTGAAGTATCTGTTATAGTATTTGTTATAGGCTGGGAACCATATTCATAGATATTCAAATAGGATTTGCACGTGCTTCAAACTCCAGATAAAATATTTATGTATAGATATATAGTTAGACTAAATTAATTATTAATACAGCATTATTATTGTTATTAATTTGTTAATAATGAGATAAAATTAAACAGTAATGCAAAATTATCAGTACATTTTCTTCTTCAGATTTGCACATACTAAGGTGGCGGTAGCCGCTAGCCACGCCCACCAGTCCGCTAGCCACGCCCACCAATTCGATCCCAACCAGATCCCAATCGCCTGCTTATTGAGCGCACCTGGCTCTCATCACCACATTGACTATTTAAAGGCGCAACACTGACAGATCAGTGCTGTGCATTAGCCCTGCCTGAGTGACTGCTATCAGCCTCTGTGCATTCACACACTGCCTACTTAACTACAGCCCTGCCGGTAAAACCCGGACTTTGCCTTGTATATACGCTTGCTTGCTTTGCTATTGTATTTGTGTGTCTTTTGCGCCACTGGCAACCCCTGTGCTAATAAACGTGCAGGTATGTTCCCAGTAGCGCCTTCCTCTGCTCTCTCCGACCCGCCGTCACAGGTGGCATGTAAAGTAATATAGCTCTGGCATAATTAAACTTTCTTTCATTTTAAAGTGAGCCACTAAACTACTAATGTTTAACTACTGAAATTTACTGAAGTAAAAAATTTCCAGTCATGTTTTCTATTTGAAGTGGACGGACGCAAGGCCATCCTGCTCCTCCATCTCCATGCCGACCAGGCATGCCTCTCAACAGGTGGGCGTACCTTCTCCTCACCTCCTTGTCTTTTGCTTCAAATCGCCACATCCTTCACCTTCCCTTACAACCTGTCACTCATGTTGACAGATGTTCTCATCTCACCTGTTCTATGGACTTTTTCTGAAAAAAAAAAAAAGCCCATCAGCAAATCCAGATGTCTAGTTTGAACGAACTGCCATAATGAGTCACTGAAAAAGAGGGGAAGAGAGGGGGGGGGGGGGTGGATATAATTAGATACATATTTTCACAGAGCGTCTTCATATGGGAAACTGTGGACTGTATTAGCTTTTTTTTCTTTTTTTTTTTTTTTGACAGACTGGGAAAAGAACAGCTAACAGCCAAAACCATTCAGCAAGTCAGATTTACAGCTTCCCCTGCATGCGCCTGTTATCAGCATATCTGTGAGAAACATTTGGGTCACGACTGTAACAGAGTCACAAAATGGAACACACACACACACACACACACACACACACACACACACACACACACACACACACAAAACTCAGCATGCCATTTTGACCACTTGTCAAGCTCAAAAGAAGAATTTGACAAACCAAATGTCAGTGTGGCTTCTGGGTGAGATGGAAACGCTCAAGTATCCAAAACACTTCCTCCATTACACACTCATCAGGGGTTAAGAGCAGCAATATTCCTCTACAGGCTGAAACACAGAAAGGCGGAAATAACTTGCAGTATATCTGTGACATTTACCCACTTGGCAAAAGGTGCAAAGCTGAGGTTGCTGAAATATTTTAAAGATGCTAATTGCCTGTGTCATTTGATCTCAAACTCTGTACAAACTCTGTGCTGTACTTATCGTGGAATGGTCTTAAGGTGCAGAAATAAGTATGGATAGTTTAATGGCCTGATTCATTCAGTCTCCTTAAAGCCATGCTACTGAAATATTACATCAGCATTACATCAAGCTTACCAAATATATATTAACACCTAAAGGCAGGTCTTTTTAGATGTCACTCTTAGAAATATTCTTGGCACCTTATGAACCAATAAATGAGTTCTTTTGGCAAGATGGCAAAATTTATACAAACCATCTGAGAAATATTCACATGAATAATTCACAAAAATGACTCACACCAGTGGTTTTGATTGGTCAAGCTCGGGGCTAGTGGTGGGATTCGTTGTCAACGTTTTTTCTTTTAACTTTCACTATTACCAGTATCACAGGTGAATTTCAAACAAGAAAAATTACTGCTGCTTCTTCCTGTCCATTTGGGTTACATATTACCATCTTATTCACTGCTAGCTGTGATTTGAAAGGGAGAAAGATCCCTCTATTTCCCTTGTAAATCTTTATAAAACATTTGTTCCAAAATCACATACTTTTAAAACTTTTGAGTAGTGAGTTTGTCAGTAGCATCTATGAAGTAGAATTGATGAAGTTGATAAAAGCGTAAGTATGATTACCAGCATGGCTTAAAACACACGTCTCAAACCACTTTAAAAACATCGGGAGCGTTCACCTGAGTTAATGTGCAGAGGTGTGGAGGGGCTGACCTGTAAGCTGAGGGTGAAATGTGCTGGTGGGATTCTTGCAACAGATCTTCCAGGAGTTCTCTCTTCTCTGGATGGATCCAACACAAAGCCCAAGTGTCATAGGCCATATCCCCCACCTCGAACAGAACTGTGACCACTGGATGCATCCTCACACAGCAAAGAAGAAGAAAATACCCTGTTGAATTATAGCCTACAGTGGGCTTTGTACACCTGAACACAAATGACAAAATGTAAGAGGGGATTCAACACAGAGGTTTTCGCTGTGTAGACACAACCTGGAAAGGCAGATGCTCCTCAGGTACAAGCAGTGACGGAAATCAGGTCGACGTTTAGCTTAATCGACCTCCACACACTCCATCAGACTGTGAAGAAGCTACAATGAGATTCACTCTGCTGGCTAAGCAGGATCCAGAGAGGGGAAGCTACAGAGCCAGCATATAACACTGAATGTTTTTTTCGATTCCAGTTGGTATTCATCTACATTCAGTAGTTTGTGCAATTTATGTGGAGTAGCTACTTGAAAACTTTGCTTTATCTGTTTAGTGAGGAAAACAAATGCTATATGGTCTAATTATTGTAAGATGCACTGTGCAAGCATTATTTTGCACACTGGAAATAAATTAGTTTGGAGTTTTGTAGGCAGAAAAAGTCTACAATGTCCAGCCCAATGACCAAAGATAAAGAGAGAACAAAAATCCACGTAAAACAGTAGTATTCAAATATGGACCTCAAATTCAAATCCAAATCTGGCCATAGATTCTGTAATGTCTTGTAGCGGATTAAATGATTAATTTAACTGGTTGGCCACTTTGGCATCACCCACGACTCCTAGATTAAGGGCGGGCGGAAAACCTGTAGGACCTGGTGTCATATCTGCTAACTGCTGCCATTTCCTGGGTCATTCATCGCTAACAAACAGACCATGGCCATCCTTAACCCTCTTCACTTGAATACTGTCCACTGCCTAGTTCTGCCTTCTGGTAAATACTCCACATATTCCCTTTTGTCTTTCCAAAGTATTGTTTGACATTGGTCAGTGTACTGAGCACAACCTGGTTCTTAATATCTGGTTTCTGTTTGTACCTCAACCCCTTCTTTGCACTCCTACCTAAAAAAACCTACCTGGTTTTTGACTGCTGCCTGTTTCCCGGTTGCTGGACTGTGGTTCCGAGCTCTCTCTCTTTCTCTTATTTTTTCTCTGCCTAATCCTTGGATCCTCTCCGTCCTAGCTCAGCACTTGGACCTTGCAGACTCTGATTTGAATACCTCTGATGTAGTTGCTTGGATTTTAGAATGCCGTTATTACAGGGAAAATAATGTCAGATAATAACCAGATGGAGAAGGAATGTCATTCAGGAAAGAATTGTCCATTTCCTTCAAATAAAACATTTATGTAATGGATCACATCAGACATCAGCGCATGAGGGACTACGGCGTTCAGACTGTCACGCCTTTTCATTCTCATGGAAACACATTTCCGAACTCGTTTCCAGAGGTGCGGACAGGAAAGAGCGGAATAGCCTACGACCCCAAGTGGTAGTAATGCACAGGGGAATGTTCCTGTGTTGCCATGGAGAACGTTATCAGGCTGTGTGAAAGGAGTGCACCACAATTATGAGCCTATCCTGGGTGAATGTGACTGTGCTGTGTGGAATGTGGAGTCTGGGTCTTGTGGTAAAAGTTGAAAAACTCTGACTTGTGGACATATTTTCACACCTACTTCATCTTCATCAAGGTGGTTGTACCTCCCAATTAAATTATAGTTAGTTTAAATTCACCTCTGGCCATGGCCACCATGCTGAATATCTGATGTTTCTAGCATGTGCTAATTCCGTCTGAGCCATTCCTTTGCCACTAGAGGAGTCAGCAAAACAAACAAACAAACAAAATCCTTCAAGGACTTTTGATAGGGAGTTTTGTAAATCAGAAGAACTGTCACATTTTGTCACTGTGTCACTTCAGAGCTTAGGGGTGACCAGCTCACAAAGTGAAGGGGGCGCGTTTCGTTTTCATCCGTGAGCCTTGTTTCTGTTAGGCTTGTGTCTAGCGCTTTATGCTAATGTGACATAAACCTAGACTGACTGGGAATGAGTCTCCAGTCTCGGTTGGGCTCTCCCGCATAAACGGCTTTTTAAACGAATAGAAAAAAAAAACCTAATTAAAAAATGTAATACCGTTCAATAAACATTTTTGAAACTGAACAACATCAAGTCCCCTCATCCTTTAGTTATCTTGTCCAAAAAATAAAAGCACTGGGAAAACTCTTCACTTTTCATCTGACAGAAGTAATATTCAAAAATGGATGAACTGTGCAAGGATTCCGATTAACAGACTACGGCAGACGCTGTGCGGTGTGGGCGTGGCATGCGTGAGTCCGCTTCTTTCCCACCGGCTGCCTGTTCGGGCAGAGCCATGGCTTCCTTCCCTGACATTCCTTGACATGTCACAGGGGTGAAGGCTTCTCACATGGGTTTGGAACCTTCCTCGAGGCGCCAAACCCGACACCCTTCCCCTCCCCACAGGCGTCGCCTTCAAATGTGTCACTTTATGACAGGTAGTCTGAGACGATACTGCCGAATTGCTGGATCTCACCGTCTGACAGAAACGCGTGATGGCCATGAGTTTACGATGGCGCTTTGAGAGAGTCTCCCTGACCGCTTCCTCTGGCCAAAATAGCGCATGTACTGGCCACCATCTGCGCGGTGCTGTGTGAGATTATTATATACGGGCTTGTCAGTCTGTGCTGCACCCTCCAGCAACTCTTCCACCCGCTATTAAAGTGTCACGAGAACATGTGGTCACAGATGGATATGGGACTCAAATTGTTGACGGCGGCCGTCCTCGCACTTCTGCTGGAGCGCTAAAACCAACAACATATGCTTGTTTGCTTTCCGCTGTCAGCGTAATTTAGCGATAGGCGCTAATAAGTGTGAGCTTCCAGAATAATCAGATGTTTAATGAGACATATGCATATCTGTATGTGCTTGTGAGTGTGTGTGTGTGTGTGGGGGGGTGGGGGGGGGGGTGGTGCGTGGGTGTACGCGTGACTATGCGTGTGTGTGTGTAATTGATGGAGGAAGTGGGTCAGGAGGAGGTCGTTACTGTTTTTCCTCACGTTCAAGCACCAATACTCTGGTAATCATGGTGTAATGTGACAGAGAAGTGACTTGGCTGAACAGACAGTTATTTTAATAACACCGCTTTAACATTAGGTTATTTCAAGATCGCTACTAGATGACCGGTGATGCAATTTCAAATGAAAAAGGTCTCTTGCCTCGAAATAACAAATGTCATATTGCTTTGTCTCATTCCAATCTAATATATTTTGATAATACTGTGCAGATAACTGTAGGATTACTGTTGAGCTGCTCATCCTGGAGTAATTTTTTCTTTTTTCATTTCTTTGTTCTTTTGTCTTTTTTTCTGCTTCACACACATTGCACACCCTGAAATAGCAATAAAATAAAGCTATATTTCACAATATATCCAACCTGTAAACAAAATCTGAACAACGAAAACAACAACAAAATAAATAAATAAACAAACAGAACTTTCTCATATGTGTCACCACTCCCACACTTTCAACAATGACTAAGCATATTCATGCACCAAACTATGATCAAGAGCTCCGCCTCATTTTGCATTGCCGATTCTGTGAGCCGTGCAAAACCCATAAACGGCCGCCTAGCTTGAGCGTTCACGGATATCCAGTACATGAAACTTCAACGTTCAGGGCCCTTCAGTCAATTAGAGTCCCTGCCCTACAAGAACGAATGCCAATCCAGTCTTCACGGACCACAGTCCATGTTTTTCTTTATTTCAGACCCAAACATGCCTGTACCAGGTAAGGGCTTAAGTAAGGTAATTACCTGACTCGTGTTTTGAGAACTGGAACATGGTTCCAGCTAGGGATCCCCAAGAAATAGATTGGGAACGTCAGCTGTAAAGGACCCAGGCTTCTCTGGGGCCCTGGGTCATAACCGCTAATCTCATCCTAACGCTAATCTGAGATAATCTCCACCTGCCACGCCCACCTCTCTCAGGTGCAGTGCCAGCATCTCAGCAGGTACACAATCCTCCACAGTGGCCGAGCAGCTTTGCAGAGGTCTGGGAGCCAAGAGAAGATGCTGTAGCTTTGATGTGCTTGAGATATGCCTAGCAAACGACATTACGAAGTTTTGTTCTTTATCTAAGACGCCCTGGAGCGGACTGTAAAGAGCAAAATGCAAACAGATTACAGCAGAATTTCCTAGGACTGCAAACAGCTCTGCCATCAGGCCTGTATCCAGAGAGACACCATCTGTTCTGTGATAAAGAGGATAATGTAACAGGATAAGATTTAAAATTAAATAAAGATATACACAGCATAAATGTATTTCCTCTGTTCAGCTGCAGCATACTGATAAATATGGTTATTTCTAAATGTGATACTGATGCACACAGACATAAAACTACACAAGAGGAAAAATGAATAATCAGATTTAGGTTTGAACAATTTCCTACTTGGCATCCTTGCCTGAAGGCCCGTAAGGGGGCGGGGGGCGGCGCGCCGCGGCGGGGGGGGGGGGGGGGGGGGGGGGGGGGGGGGGGGGGGGGGAGGAGGAGGGGAAGGGGGG
>JAOYMR010000003.1:5546608-5561082 GCA_025802075.1 Tenebrosternarchus preto
ATCCAAACAACCAAAGATTTATAAAGGAAAATCATGAAAATGATCAGGGGTTCCCAAACTTTTGCATACCACTGTAGCTCCCACAACCCTATGTTTGATGAAAGAAACCCTACACAAATTACATCTGTCCTTCATTACCTGGCAATGAGATCAGTGGAAGAGATCTATTGGCACTTTAACTTGGGTCAGCTGCCTTTTTGGAGTTATAAGACAAATGAAAAAGAAATCCAATAAAATACTTTCTGAGACGTGGAAAAGTAAATGCAGTAAACATCTTCATTATTTAGTGTGAAAGGCTGTGGACCACAGTAATACTATGAATGTGAAAGTATGATTTTTTCCCTAATATTTGTGCAGTCTGTTCATCTGAGGTGTCTTAAAAAATAAGCATGCAAACACACACAGACACACACACACACACAGACTTTAATTTCTCGGTTTGAAAGTGCTTAAGATCCTCATTAACAGCTAAAGATGAAAGCCACGTGATTGTGATTATTTGCTGTACATGTGACCGTTAAGTGTAGTCCACCCTGTGATTATTTAATTTAGCAGCATAGGTTCACAAACAAAGGCTCTTATCTTAATATACTGGTGGTTATTGCTTTTAAAGAGCAGCATATCAGACCAGTACTTTAACTGAAAACACTACACAAGGATGTCAAACCAAACTGCTGAAGCGTAGAGACCTGACAGCTCAATAAAGCTGGTGGTGAATATTGACAGAGGTTGTTCTTAATTGCTAAATAAAAGACTACTGTAATTCAGTTTTAAGATAGCAATTTTTTTAAAGGATTGATATGGCACACTACACTCCATCAAAAACTGAGCAAAATGCAATCAAGAGATAAAATCATCTTTGAGCTTTTCCTGTTGAACAGGCGAGATAAAAGAACAGGTTTTGTGAACACCATACAAATTCCCAAAGGTTTTTTTCACAAATTCATACTGGTTGGTGACTACAACATGACATGATATAATGATCATACCATGCCTTATTTGCAGTTGGACAGTTGATTTATGTAGGTCTTTTTTTCTTTTTGGCTTTGAGTCCATAATATAGGCCAATGATCTTCCAGGCATCAATCATCCTAAGTGTTTGGGATCAGTGTATGTTCCAGCATGACTTTTACTGAATGGTTTTGGTCAAGGACAGAGTACTGTCATGGTTACACCTTTAGCACTACAATAATTAAATAACTAAGAATTTCAGCAATCGTTTCCTACCTTGAAACATCATTTATCTCCTGAAATGTCCACCTACAGTGCTGTTGCTAGATGTCTTCCAATGACCCAGAGTGACCCTGAGCTCTGTACCAGTACCTTCTGCTACTTATGTCTTTCACAAACTAAGATACATTGATATGGACCCTGTATGTGCTCAGAGTATTGTAGCAATTCATAATCTGCTACAGAATGTACTACAGAGACTTCCTGAGTGTGCAGATTAAAATAACAGAAAAGTACAGAGTGCTCTTAACCGGAGAGCGAGAGTTTAGTATTTAGGTTGACAATTCATCTTGTCTGGATCTTGCATGTACGTAAAGTTCTGGTATTTTGTCAGATTTTCTTCAGCGTAGCCCCTTTGTGTACTGACAGCACATTATCCCAAACTCTCCATTCCTGGTGTTTTTGAAAATCTCCAAAGAGCTCTGTTCTTAACTGCCTTAGATCACAACCTTACAGGCAATAAAGCAAAATGAATGATCACAGATGTTGACTATATTCTTAATACCCTCAAGACCATAAAGATTATACCAGGACACATGCCAGGTCCAGGGCTCATGCCAGTGGGCCCAAACCCAGGATGATGCTGGTGCCAGCAACTGTCTCACTGGGGGGTGAGACGTCTGCTCTAGGAGTGTTCACACCGGAGTACAGGGCTGCTCTGGGTTTTATCAGATCAAGCCAAGCCTACGGTTCTCCGAAAACAAGCCATAATCTCCTTAACATTCAGGAAGGGAGCGGGCCCAGCTATCGCCATCCGGCAGGCGCGTGCCGTGAGAGGGCAGAGGGTTTAATCTCGTTAGCAGCTGGCACAGCCACGGAGGGCCGCCCGCTTTCCTCCAAGGCCTGGAGAAGTCTTCTGGAGGCCGTGGGGGAAGCCGGGAGACCTGCACAATCCCCATTCGGGCCGTCCTGAGACCCGGCCGTAGCCCGAAGCTTCCTCAATGTCCTGCCTGCCGAGACAGATTGTGGGTGGCAGGAAAGGGACACGGTCGTCAGGGAACAGGGGTGCTTGAGAGTTTCTTAGCCTGCAGATGCAACTATGTTGCAGACATTAATTTTTAAAGTTTGGGGAGGCATTATCCCTGTGTATGGTGAGCAGAGGAGAGATAATGTTATTTACAGAGGAGTGTTTTAAAACGGTTCAGTGGCAATCTGTAAATAATAAATGACAATATATTTCTATTTCTTTGGGTCATCCAGGAACAAAACAGACTTTGTTGAATCTGTAGGAAGAGATGTTGGGTAATCTGCAAGATGCCTATTTTACAGATACCATAAACAGTATTATTCTACAAGTCATATATCCATAACACACTCAACAGATTTACCCATCCCCAACAGCATAAAGTACAGAAATAAATTTTATGGTCCGAAAAGAGGCTATTTGAGGGTTCTGATCTCGTTAATCATAAACCAAGAACTCAGCTAAATACATCTGACGCAAAACGTAACACCATTAAAATCTCAGCAAAAGGGAAATTCGACAGCTTTATTGTGCAGTTACTGCGCTGCAGTGTTTTGTCTGCGTTTTCCGCCTTACTGCTGCAGTTTTTCATCAAAGTCTGGCTACCAGCATAAAATGAATTTGTAAATGCCAGCAGAGTCTCCACTTCTCTCGATGAGGGATCCGTTTTGATGGAAACCCCCACAAGAAATTAATGAAGCAAGACATGGGAGTGCCTGCAGCAGGCAAGGCTTATGAAGGTTAGAAGATTTAGGGGGACTCTAGTTCCAACAAGCAATGAATTGAGTTCCTCCTTTATTTACTGAAGGGAACAGGTCTGTGGCCTGTAACAGGAGCCGAATACCAGCAGAAACAAAAAAGACAAAAGCATTTCTTGCTCCGAGGTGAGACTCGAGACTGGAACGGATACGCGCTTTGCACCTTTAGCGCCGACTGTGGCTTTGAAGACCGCAGACTTTAGTTATTGGTGTCCGTGTTCTTCGCCTCGCAGGAGACTCTGCCTTCGTTCGAGGGGTCGAAGGGACCCAGGGCCACACTACCCGACCAACGAGGGACGCAAAATGAGCTTCTCGCATGGCCGTTTTCATTTGCTGACCAAATATACTCTTCGACAGCTTACCTCAGATGTTCTACATTTCAGACTAAAAAAAACTGCAGTATGAGTGATCAGTTAGAGCATAGTTAGAAATATGTATGCTAATTTAATTTTGTAGGATTCATTATGTCCCTTGCATTTATAGTCTAGCCTCACTGTAGAAAAAAAACCGGAAATATCACACCGTAAGAACAAAACGGATCAAGATAGAAAAATGGGGAGGAGGGTCTATTTTTAATCCACTGAATGCCATTTTCTCTTGGCCTGTAGTCTGGTTTTTGATAAGCTCATAAGTGCATTTCAGTGAACACAGGCATCCTCTTCAGGATTCCAGTAACAGGTTTCCAAGAGGTCAATTAGCCATAATGGTACAATAATGCGGTTTACTTGAATTGTAATTGGATTTGGATAAGCCAATGGTTTCTCTAATGTCCTGTGTTAGAGGATAAAAATGCATGTCATTTACTGCAGTTACTCTCATTATGTGTGACACAGACTTGGGGAGAGGCATCATTACATCAGCAACCTACAGAAATAATGGGGACCATTAAAGATGTGACTCATCCATTTATTGTTCTTTTTCTGAACTCTAAATTCTAAAGCTTACCTGTGTATAACAAAGTGAATTGTAAAAAACAGTGTGACTCACTCTAGACTAAAACTTTGTTCAACTTTAATAAAAGGAAAACCATATTTATAATATTATAATGATTATAACATTATTTAAATAAAATCATTAATGCTTAGTATAATCAGTAGTATTACTAATAACATTATATATATAATATTGTCATTAATATTATTATTGTTGCTATTATTAATATATCTATTATTAGCTAGCTAAGCTCACTGTTCAAACATTAGAGATCTACACTTCAACAAGAGATCATTACAATGGCCTTGTCTAAGCAGACGCTGAGAGTGGATTCACCCTCCAATGTTATGCAAGCACCAGATACAAGTGCCCGGCCTTTTCCAAAGGTTTGTCTTCCAAGACTTTAAAAGGTTTCACCGAAATCTCTTAGGCTTATGAAATCTATTTTTCATTCAAATAATATTCTTAAAACATACAGGTAAATCTTATAAGCATAAAGAGAAAACATATACCCTGCGCAGCCAGTTACAATTTCTACACTCAATGTTCTTCCAAAGGTTCTTGCATGTAACCTCATTATTTGTGGGATTTTATGAGTTGGCAGCTACACTTAATATATGTGTCATAAGAATGTTACAAAAGATCCAAATCAACAATAAAATCCACAGTTTTGTTTGATGTGTCCCTGGAAATCAATTCCACCAATTACAGCTAAAATGTTATTGTAGTCCTCCAGATGTCTCAGGTTCACTGCAGTTTTGGAAATTTATTTGTTAACATACATAACGCATCAGTCGCCAGTCAATCATACACCAACCAATTACCGTTCAGCTTCACTCATCCAATCCAAACCCCCGATCACTAGTAATCCTGTTCACCTGTCTCTCATTTCACATTCACATCCTTAAGTCCCGTATGTACCTCACTTCAGTGCTTCACATTCGAGCCGGTCGGCCGTTAGCCAAGCCTGTTCCTGATGGTAGAACTCCTCTTTTCCACTTGTTAATTCTCTCTCATATTTCCTGTTATTTGCTTTCGGTATTTTAACTATTTATTATTATTGCTTCCGTTTTTACACTCACGTTTGTCAAATGTCACAACACATAACTCTTCTAAAAACAAACATCACCAACCTGGGGAGTCCTGAATCTGCATGTGAACAAACATATATTTTTATATGTACATATTTCTATGTAGAGAGACATGCACACATACCTACATATATTTATATTTAGAGACACATGCATATATACGTTCACTTTGTTGTAGCACTTGGTAGTGTGTACATTTAACACTTATTCAACTCACTATCTATCCTGCGTCCCAGAAGATTCCTAAACAAGTAATCTGAGCCTTCCAAATCCTTCCTTAATGCATGGTGTTTTAAGATGTTATATCTTGTAATGCTGTTTATAATACATTTTTGTAAAGAAATGCAATGCACTTCATATCTTTGTTTCAGACTCCCAGTGAGAAATAATCATTAACCTCCACAGTGACTGGAGAAACACTATGAAAATTGTGTGGTGTCGGACATTATCTGGAAGTCTGTTCACAATCCTTGGTCATGTGCGTCAGTTTTAAAAGCAATAATCCATCTATCCCTGCTTTTATGGTAAGATCCTCAGATATAGTCCAGCGTTCTCTGACCAGCACCTCACAGCAGGCTAAATCCCCCACACATGCATTAAGCTCGTCACCTTTTTCCCTTGTCAGAAATTCCTACATTTCCCTTTTGGGGCCCCCTTTTAAAATAACATTTTTTATGTGTCTCTGTTCACCTCTGCCCTGAACAAGCAAAACAAATGAAAATCCAGGAATTGAAACTCCAAAGGAAAAAGATGTAAGCTTACATCCAATGGTGCTATGACATTATAATGCAGCATGTTGCTTGGTGACAAAACGCCACACTCTGAGCGCAGAAAAACAACAAGACGGGACACACTGTGAATGGAGAAATGGAAGCTGAGGCAGACAGGAATGGCATGTAGATAACACTCTCACACAATACATACCCACTAAAAAACTGCATCTGTTCTTCTGTTCTCTTGAACTGTTTAAGCCGACATCCTATAGTCAGATGTGAATTTAGGCTAGGGGGACCTTTTCAATGGTTTAATGGAATAGGGCAGATAGGTTGTTTGTTTGTTTGTTTTTTCTTAACTACTACATTCTTGCACTATCAGAAATGGGGTAGAGAAAATTGTATGTGTGTGGATTAACCTAATGGACTCATTTGACTTTTTTTGTATAGTCGAAATAGGTACTGATGTATTTATGCCAGGATTATTTCAGTCCTCCTGGGGTGATACAACCCTATTGTGTGGTCCAGGGTGCCTATAAGAAACATTTTTGTTGGCCAAATAGAGCGAACCCAGATCAGCTTGGAGAAGTTCCCACATTTAAAACTTTGGAACACTGTATTTCAGTTTTTGGTACAAGCAAACAGAGCAAGGAAACATAAACACCACCACCACCACCATCATCATCATCATCATCACCAGAACAACAACAGCATCAAAAAGCTTAAACAGATTTGCTCCACCGACTGCATTTTCTCGTAAGTAACTTTTCACTGTCATTTACAAAAACAGAAAAAATGTTTTTCTATGGCTTTTCAAAGAAATACTGTTGTCTGGAACAACATTTGATTGGCAAATAACAGTAGGCCATTGTTCAGCCAATGAGATTGTATGTGGGCGGGCAATTCAAAATGATAATCATGCTAAGACTACTGCAGTACACCATGTGACACTAACTGCTTGTTATATAAAATCCAGACCAGAACAAAGTAGCTGTAAAGGTGCCTTACCTATTTAGGGGTTCGTGATGGAGACACAGTATATAATGTGCCATAAAAATTCATCATAAACAACAACATTATTTATTAAGTAAATCAAATGAAAGGGGAGACTGAGCTTTTTACATGGTAGACCCTTCATTGACCTTTGAACTTTAATTACTTTCTAATATTGCTCAGATTCAAATGCAAGCTTCTTTAGGCATCTGTTCAGACCTTGAGCATAATTCACTTCCTTGTGTTCACTGATGACTCTTGTGACAAGCAATCAAAGACTCCTTATCCCATGGTGCCATGGTAGCCCTTCCTGTGTGTTCGTTTGTTGTGGTTTTGTGCTTTGTTCTAGCCATGTGCTTTGTTTGGGTTCTGTGCCCCACCTTAGCCCTGCCTTAGCCCCACCTTAGCCCTGCCTTAGCCCCACCTTAGCCCTGCCTTAGCCCCACCTTAGCCCCGCCTTGCACCCGTGTCTACTTTGTTTTCCCCATCCCTGTGTATCTGCCCCTGACGTCTCTTGTTAGTATCTTGTCTATTTAAGCCCCGTATTTCCCCTATCTTGTTGTTGGTTGTTGATGATAGATGTTTCATGTACTGTGTTAGATATACTGTGTTCTTTGTTAGTTTCAAGGCACTGGTTGTGTTTTTTATCCCTCATTTTTCTAGTGATCTTTCTCCTTGTTTAGCTTCCATGTTCTGTTCTTCCATTAAGGTGCCATTTCTTTTATTGTTTTGTCTTGTTTTTCTCTACCGTGGACCGTCCCGATCACAATGATTATGGGTTTGCCCTCGATAAACATCACTCCTCTTAGCACTCGAGTCACAGGCTTGAAATCCATCTAATGATATATCAGCTAGCTAATAGCTACAGTGAAAAAGAACAAAATAGACAGACAACATATGCAAATACTGTATATTTGGGGGGTTTATAGGAATACACATTCTCGAGTTTGCACTGATCCCCTCATGAACAAAACCTATATTTTATCATGCTAATTCAGCACTGCGGCTGCTCTCTCACTCACAAGTGGTCCACCTTCATTTGCATTTTAATATTTGATGTAAAATCCATTGACTGGGTCAAACCTCCTGACATGGGGCACTGTGCATCCTCTTCACACAGATTATCACATGTGTTTTTCAACAAAGTTCACCTTATTGGATTTAATTAAGTGCACTACCCCAAACATGAAGGTTTATTGCACAATAGCATTCAAACTCATCTAGTTGGCACAAACGTTTTTTTGTTCTTGGTAATATCACTGCTCACAAATTTCCTCTCTGTTCTGTTGACTGCTTGTCTTTTATGCACCTGTGTGATGCTGTTGAGAACATTTGAAGAGGAAAATGAGCTGAATATTGTAGCAAATAACCACTGGCATTATTAAAATGAGATAAGACCCTTTACCCACACAGGATCCGATGATGACGACTTCCAGTCCGACGAGACTGCAGTTACATCACGGTCCACTCCTTAAACATTCAGCACGTACTGCATCAGCTCTCCCAAAATTGACAACACACTGGTCCCTTGCCTTACTCTGCAAAGCTGACGCTCAATTCTCCAGGTAATGCTCCATAAATTAATCATGAGCCTTCATCTATGCTGTGGTTCTGAGGGCACCATGAAGAGCCAGGCAGATAATTTCCTCATTTCATACTTCAATTTTTAATGTCACTGTTTAATCCCAGGGGACCTGACAGAGAGGCCGGTGAGAGCAGAAGAGCAAGCCCTCTGTACAGCCTTGCGTGTAAACATCACTGCATAGCCGACTTATGATAACATGGGATAAAAGGGATTTTTGTTGCTAAATGTATCTCTTATCAGACAGTCCCACATTTGTTGCAGGTTTAATGTGCTCCTGGTAAAATGGATCATAATTTGGGTCCCTGTTCTGCAAGTTCACAAATCATTGCTTGCCTTACACAGATTCATGCAGGTCATTTTTCTCTGCCACACTGGGAAGGAATGGTTCTTCTCTTACACTCGTATTTGAGTAAGATTTAACACTGGTATAAATATCAATCGGGCTGCCATTCTCCAACATGAAGGCTGTTGAATGGATGATTAACCCTGAATTGCTGAAGACTGATTTTCCCATTTGTTTCAGGCACCAGCCACTGCTCTGCTTTACAGCTGTAGGTGCTTTTAAGCTCTAGGCTTGGGGCTCTTTAAGGCTCGGCAAAGTGTGTCGAGGAAACGGGACGAGGGCGACAAGACAGACACCTTTTGCCCCTGTGAAATGCTGCACAGGAACTTACATGTGCTTAGTGTCGATTAAGTCAGCAGCTGTATTTCAGCAGACATTTAAACCCAAAATGGAACAAAATGATGGAGCCTAATCAAATATTTAAAGACTGAAAAGGCTGCTTGGGCAGAGCA
This sequence comes from Tenebrosternarchus preto, assembly GCA_025802075.1. NCBI lineage: Eukaryota > Metazoa > Chordata > Actinopteri > Gymnotiformes > Apteronotidae > Tenebrosternarchus > Tenebrosternarchus preto. Next base: position 5,555,671 of record JAOYMR010000003.1, read on the forward strand.
CTTTAGTGGATTTCTGAAAGAAATGGCCCCTCTGACTGCGCTTCAATTGAGTTATATTTAAAATCCTCTTATGTGTTACACAAACAAAATGGTATTATTTACAAATGGACATTTTTCATGACTTTTGCCAGAAGCATACTGAAAAAAAAAGTAACATTAAGTGATTCTATCCTAAACCATACGCAGAACATCTACTCCAGAACATCTACTCCAGAACATCTACTCCAGAACATCTACTCCAGGTCCAAATGTTTTCATAGCTACATACAACATGGTTTCCGTTTACTCAACATACAGCCTTCCTAATATCAAAAAAGAAGAAAAATGTTTCATTTGAAGAGGATGCTTCAGTGTTCTCCTGACTCACCCAGTCAAAATCGACCTGAAAACCCATGGGATGTGGCTGACCAAGAGATTCTCAGCATCAACGTGTAGCTGACAAATATTCAACAATTAGGCGGTAATTATATATGGATAAAAAAACTTAGATCATCTTGTGAAATACATGGCAGCAAGAAAACAAATAGACTTCCTACCTTCCTACACACACACACACACACACACACACACTAAATCTATATATATCTGTTGGAGCCACTTCTCAAGCTTATGGACCACAGCCCTAAATGTCCCACTGGCACTCGGTTGACCTTCACATTAACCTTCCACATTCTTTCTATTTCTTCTTTTACTGGTATTTTCTTTCTCCGACTTCTTATATTCCTTCCATCACTTGGGATCTATTACCACTGCTGTTTTCTGCTTCTGATCTCCAGTATTCTCCCATTTGGACTTGGTGGTGTCCAGGTAATCAGCCTTGCATATATAATCACACCTCTCTCTGAATGATGTCCCCATCATCTTGCTAGCAGGCGGGTTACCTCAGGGGCACGGCCTTTTCGTCCTGCAGCTTGGCTCTGATGAGACACACACACACCTTCACTTCATCTAGTGCCGAATGGTTATTCTGCTGACATAATTAGTGTCTCTAATCTTGTGTCAGTTACATCTGCTATCTGTCACCGGTGCATTTCATGGAAGGGCTCATCCTCCCACTGTATCCCCACTGTATCCCCTCTGTATCTCCACTGTATCCACACTGTATCTCCACTGTATCCCCTCTGTATCCCCACTGTCTCCACTGTATCCCCTCTGTATCCCCACTGTATCTCCACTGTATCCTCTCTGTATCCCCACTGTATCTCCTCTGTATCCTCTCCCCTTCCTGGCATTCATGTCTTGGCACTCTCATCAGTTCATGTCTGGGGACTCCAGCTTGGATGCGCTCAAACTGGAGTCCTCATCATGAGGGCTCTTCTGGAATTGAGTTCAGCAGCGTTCAGTTCTTCTCAGTTCTTGGGTATCTGATGACTAGCAGGTGATATACGTGTTTATTGCTTTGAGCATATTCTTCCCATTGTTTTTACTCTAAGTTCTCATGTGGACCACGTTCTTTCTATAAAATCTTGTCAGGTGGATCAGTAAGCCAGTGTCCCCTTCTGCCCTGCCATACAGGTTCATGTCATCCATATGTGGGAGGCAACTGATGGTAGCTCCACTGTATCCATAACAACTCTTTCTGATTATTTGCTAAAGGGATTCAGGTCTATGCAAAATAGTAGTGGAGACTGTTTCTTTTTGGTATACACTGCAGTTTATGGCCAGTTGTCTTCAAGTTGACTTCTAGTATTGCCCTCCAGTGTTCTCTTGAGTTCCACTCTAATGCTCTTATCATGTTAAGAGAGTCAGGCCAGCTGATATGCCACAATGGATTAACCAGACTGTTGAACAGCAACTACATATAGATAAGGTTTGATATATAGATATGTTACCCCTATATGCTGTTATATAGACCAATACAGATAACACACAGAAAATACTGTTAGTTAATAAAATAAAATTAGGTTCTACATTGTATCCTGATTCTATTTGGATCATTGTAAGACGCTGCAAAACTTGGTAACAAAGGTATTCAGGTAACAAAGAATTCAGAAGACTTGTTTCATTCGTTAATATTGCCAATCACATCAGCAAATCAATGTCTTAAAGCTACACAAGCAGCTGCATTGTTCAAACACAATAACGGAGATAATAGCGGGCGCTATTGTTCACTTACAGATCAGCCCAAATTTCCTTCAAGAGGAGGCTGTGTCTTTGAAATGAGCCAATACGTTCATCTCCGATGCTCCTCCTGGATGGTGTTTTAAAGCTTTTCCTTTTCACGTGGTGAATAGGAATTAGCTTCATTTGGCATCTATTGTGCACATTTTTAAGTTGTCTGGGAAAAGTGGTTGAGTATGCAGTTTATTTTTAAATTTTCTTTAAGGCTTTTAAAAAAGTTGTCAAGAAATTCTCATTCAAAAGCCTCTTTCTTTTCATTATTTTAGTTTTTCACGTCTTCATCTTACTCATGTCCTAGAGCGGTTTTATTTACCTGCTTTCAGCCTCAGGACACCCACAACTGAGAGTAAAAAAAGATGAGCTGAGATGGGGGTGGGGTGGTGGGGATGAGGAGTTATCACTTAACACCACGAAAGCAAACCCTCCACCACCACCACCCCAGTCACAGCTCCCACAATCCCTTGGGACAGATTCATCTGAAATGTTCAAAAGAACGTGTGTTTGCATGCAGCAGCAGGTTAGTTTATGTGCAGACTTTCTCAAAAAGCCCTTCTGTTGTTTTGTTATTCTGTTTACATGAACACCGGAGTCCTGCGATGTCTAGGCATGCCAGAAGGAAGATCTGAATGCTACATGGGGTTTGATGGGCAACTCTTCAGGTGACCTGTAGGCTCAGAGGGAAGCCATACTGGTCCTTGCCATTTAATCTTTGTCTTTCTGCTTGTGCTATTGCTGCATACTGGCTCATGCTGGTCCTTCATATTCATTCATTGTAATGCCGTTGTTAACCCTTGACATGTGCACTAACTCTCGTTGAAATACTGCTCTGCAGTTGGAGATTTTGCGGAGGAACAGAGTTACCATGGCGCACGGTATGTGTGTAACAGAGACGTGAGACTGAAGCCCTGGCTGCGCACAGGAGTGATGATGATCTTCTCTGCTCCTGAAGTCTTTTTTAAAGCTCTACTCCCCATCTGTGATAAAAAAAAAAAATCCCAGTGACCCCACCCCCTCCCACAAACCTCCACCAAACCTCCCCCGTACATCCTACACCCTACTTTCCTTAACACTAGAGAAAAACAGCACTGTTAATTGAAAAAGAACAGGGGAACTGGATCCCCTACGGCCATTGCTGGTTCAGAGAAAGTGTCAGTAGCTTTTACTGCACGAAATCCAAACTTCAGCCAATGTAGTGTTTTCTGTGCTTGCTTTGTGCACATGTGGAGTTTTGGAAGGCAGTTCCATCCACTTCTCCAGCGTCTCCCCTCCCCTGCACAGTGCAGCACTTCACCTAGAAGTTCTAACCGGCTCATCGCAGTAGGAGTCCGAGGTGCCGTTTCATTTCAGCCAAAAAAAACCCAGCAATTTCTAGGAATGGGAGGCTCAACGCTGACGTTTTGATGCAGCGACAAAGGAACATGAAGCAACATGAAGCAAGTGTGATTTACTGAGTGATTGGCTAGATGTGAGGTTACTGATAGAACATTGACTGATTGTCACTGAAAAGACTATATAAATGATAATTAGGATATAGTGGCATAATATATAAAGAATGACTGCGATATATGGAAGAAGACAGGCATGGATTGAGTGATGGGGTTTAGATAAAGATGGAGAATCCACGTAACAGATCCCAGTCTGCTGATGTCACTGCGGAGGTCAGAAAATGGGACCAACGCGTTTATTCCCAGGACACATGATCCTCTGGGTTACTGGCAGGAGTGACGTGCTTCATATTCACACCTTCATGGAACGGGAAAAAAAAACAAAACACCAATGTATGCCAGCAAAAAATGTCTGTGTGAACATGTTTTGGTTTTGTTTTTTTTGCTCCTAAGGCAGGAGAAGTCATTTGCAGAAAAAGAAGCAGATATGGTCCAAAACAGCAAAACCAATAGTAGTTTTTAATAAAAGTCTTGACATTTGTTATATGTAAGATGTCCTTTCATTTTCTCTTATACATTTTCACTTCCCATAAGTATAATTAACTACATTCATTTCATTCCTCTGTAGAGGAAACACTTACCACAAAGAAAGTATATTAAAAAAGGCATGATAGGCTACAAAGTATCTAAAAATCAAAAGTGATCTGTAGGTGTTACCATGGAGAATGGGGTCTGAAACCTCAACGGGTTCAGTGTTTCACAAAGCCTTGCTTTGTCTGCTATGTCTAAGAATACTGAAAAATGTAACATTAGCACTATAGATTATCACAAGATCTACAGTACTTGAAAAAGCCAAGGGAGAACCAGGGTGTGGGAAAATTTAAATGGTTTCATGTTCACCTAATTGGGAGAAGAAAGGAAACTAGCACATGAAATAAAATAGGAGGAACAGGCCCACAACAGCAATGGTCCTTTTTAGCAAGCTGCCATGATCTGTTATATGTTCTTCACGTAGTTAAGCTACATCACTGTTTTGCAACGACCAACTGTGGGGTGTGGCTTGGAGAAAGGTGTCGAAAAATACGCTAATGAAGGACTGAGATGTACAGAACAAGGCCATTATGTGGCCACGCCCACTGACCACACCCATCCCAGTTCTAGCCCTAAACTGACCACACCCACTGCTTGATGAAATGCGAGAGCAAGAAGCTTCTTTTCAACTGCCCTTTTAGATCACATGCTGGAGTACTGGAGTGTGCCAAGAGGAAACTTTTGTTCTCAAGTTCATTGCTATTGGTAATATCCATAGACTATTGGTAAAATCCATATTTCTGTAAGCTTGTTTTTTTTCATGCAACCTATGTAATGGCAGTAACTTATACACTTTTAATTCTACTTTATAAAACTTTAATTAGGAAAAGCCTCCAATTTGGACAGCAATCATATATACAAATGGCTCTTAATGTAAAACAACTTGTAGGAATGAAATAAGAATTTAAAAAAAATCCCAAATGGTTGCCCATTGATGCAGTAAGATGAGTCCTTGAACTATTTTAGAATTAAACCAAACGGCCCATTCAAAAAGATCTCTGTCCTTTATAATCAACATCAAGGTTGCATAATCAGGCTGTTTCGAGGTATTACCAAACGCGTCTCAATAACACAACGCGCAATAAGGAGCCAGAGCAATATGCTATGTACAGAGCAGGGAAAAATATGACTTCTGCTGGCAAGCAGGAATGAAATGTCATCTAGTCTCATAGGTTGTTGCCATAAAATAAACATGAAAAACCAATGCCGAAAGATGGCGTGGATATTATGTCTGCCTTAGGCATTGTACTGACCTGAATTACAGAGTCGTTTTGTTACTGCTAAGTATGTCATATTCTTACAATGCTCCTTGGGG
>JAOYMR010000003.1:5577489-5589343 GCA_025802075.1 Tenebrosternarchus preto
GAGACTCTTACTTGTGTTCACATAAGCATTTGCCCCCTTTAACACACATTAACCGTGCTTAACAAGACACACACACATGAATATTTAGGCCATGTATTCAGTAGGCTTCACCAAAGCACTAGAGTCCTTAGCTAGCAACTAGCTAACTACCGTGACATAATTAAAACAAACTTATGCACAAAGTTACTTCATGGCACTCATACACATTATCCAAAATGTCAGCGTCGACTTAGCTGAATACACACTTTGTGCTTCTACGAATGGGAGTGTTTGCCTTAAACCTTTCTGCTACTTATACGGACACCCTTGAACACGACCTGTCTCTTCATTAACCTACACCTGACAGTGCGAAAACTCCAACCTTATAGCAATCTGATGTAAACCCTTATCACTAGTCTCAAATTAAAGATCCCTTTTTCTGATAACATTAAAGTCTGTACAAAATAAGACTTAAGAATACGTCAGCTAATATACAGGAACATGCAATACACCAAAAACAACCAAATCTCCCATGTGGATCATTTACACAGTGCTGAAAATAAATGAGTCGTGAGCAGAATACACGCCACTCCTGCAGGTCTCGAAAGAAAAGCACCTGTCAAACACTGCAAGCGCACATGTACACAAGTACGTAAAGGCTTCTCTCCTTAATCATAATCGAGGTGGAAATGGGAAATGCCTCTACTGTTCCTCAGAGCACTTGTAGTCCTCGCTGGTGGGAAAATGAACCCATCGGTGGCAAATGAACAGAAGACGAAGCGATTCCGCGTCATTTTCCTGGAGGGGTGCGGACCATGCGGCATTTCAGCAGACCGTGCTGTTATGCCGAATATGTAGCCCCAGAACAATGAGACCCCTCTCCCCCACCACCACAACCACTCCATGGGATAATGTGAATGACACTGCACCTGTAATCTAAAGCAATCTCACAGTCCGACTGCACTCACTTTTCCCCGCACGCACCACTCTGCGCCCTGGCCGGCTCATTCCTGCAGCCATTTCAGTCCTCGATGTCCATAAAGCACTCTCCTCCAAGAACATTTAGGGGTATGAAGCCCAGTGTAATTACCTATCAGGACAACAGCCCGAAAGACAGTGGTGCTCCCGGCCTTCCCCGAAGGTGCTACGGCCTATGGGGCCTTACTCAGCATTATTGCAACCACCAGGGGGTTCATGGTGGCCCTCCACTTACGTCCCATTGCTGAGAGCTATAATCATAAAAAGAAATAGAATTTAGTGTAATGGGCTTTTATGTCCTAATAAACAACCAGCAAAGACAAAGGTTGTAAAGGTGACGTCATAAATCAAATACGACCAAGAACGACTCGGACCCAGCGATTGGCAGCTGGTTCCAAGACCCTCGCTACAGCAAGGGTAATTGCATCGTACATGTATCACAGTAAATCAGCACTGGTTAGGGAGCATTACGCTGCACAATGCAACAATATCAGGATGCAAACAATATATGTTTAACACAGACATTTGTTAATGGCAAAACTATGTCTGGGACATGATTCGTGTCCAACCCACATTTAACCTCATCCACCGAACTGTTGCAGTGACAATCAGACTGTTACAGTGAAGATCAGACTGTTACAGTGACGATCAGACTGTTACAGTGACGGTCAGACTGTTACAGTGACGATCAGACTGTTACAGTGACGATCAGACTGTTAATATCCACAAGCATTTCCTTCCCTCTGCTTGCTGCTTGTGTTTAGCTGCTACACTCGAGGAACTGTGAAAAAACGAACAAACGACTCCGGCTGCATCATAACAGCGAAGCTGAAGCGAGGCGCCCACTTACGGTTCAAACTGCTGCACAAATCAATGTGTTTTTTATTTTTGCGAGTAGATCATGTTTAAAAAAACAAAACAAAACAAAAACAGAAATGGACCAGTCAGGGATCCAGGTAAAATGGTCATCTGAATAATTTCACCACATTAATACCTTTAAATGAGATGATCCGAAAAAAACATTATGCAGGTAGAAGAACAAACACATCACCCAGGAATTATACTTTAGGTGAACTTTCAGGAGCTGCCAGCACACTTACTTATTGATCGGCAGCTGGAGCAGAAAGCATGGTTGCAATAACATCTCACCTTTGAACTTTAACCTTAAGATTGATGACACAGTAAAATCAATAGTGAAGGAAGAACTGTTAATTGTCCAAATTAGCAAGAATTTACTACACTACACAAAGAAGAAAGTAGGCTGGATTCATTTAAGTAAGCAATACGTCAATATGTTTGAACAGTAGCATAGCATTTTCAGATTTTTTCCGACATGCCTGAAAAAATCACACATCTCTACACTGACGTCCCATGTTAAGAGATGCTTGGACAGTAACATACATGGTTACTGTGGTGTTGGATCTGGTCACTATTCTGTGGTAACATACTATATATGATTAACATCTATACTTGGTGTTCATTTTACAAGCACAAACCATAACGTCACACACAAGCTGCAGGTTAAGATTTCCATCAAGACTTCCATCTAACCACCTCCACCCCCCAACACATACTCACACCCTGCGAATGGTTTTTCAATAAGCCAGTGTCTTAGTGATTTTCCATCTCTTGTTTTGCTGTGTACCACCAGGCTGCAATAATCTTCAGATACACAACACTTCATGGATCACACACCCTATCGGGAATAAAGCACTACATGAACACATGGCTTCAAAAACATTCTTAATTCATGAATCTGGATACCTTGCTACACAACTCACTCACTGTACTGGATAATAGACTTTTTTTTAACCTTTGACACAAAAACCTTTAGTTTGGTTAATTATGTAAGACAGTTAAGAGCAGTCAATATAAAAGCTTCAGCAGTAATCAATATGGTATTGATACAAGAGATCCTGTCTCTTTTTTATGCAAATATTACACACAGAGAGTTACAGCACTGATGTCAGTTTACATTGGAATCCAGGATACAGACCTTGGGTGAAGTCAGATCGTTAAAAAAGCAAGGGTGACTTTTTAAGATGCTAATTGAATTTTCAAAGTTTGAAAGCTAGATATATTGGGAGATGTTGGACATGGAGAAGAGCTCAGCATATGTATTGTATTCCTCAAGGATGCACAAAAACATGCAACACAAAACATTGATTTTCAAAAGTGCCGAACTGTAACATTGAAATAAAACTGCATCTACAGACCTGACTAGATACCTGTTCATTACCTGTGCAAGGGTCTCTGTGCATCAGCCAGTCATTTGTAGTAGGGGTGTGCATTCGTCACAGAACAAATATTACAGAGAAGACTAGGCAGCCTGTGTGTGAAGATTTAACGAACATAAAGTGGAATCAAATTTCACCCGAAAACCGTTCGTATCCACGGTGACTTACAATTTCAGGCAGGTGGATGAAAAGTTGTCTAGCTAGATAGCTAGTTAAAATTCTAAATACATGGTTAAAATTAAGAATAACTTACAAACTAAATATAATTTGCAATAAGATCATTTATGCTCAGATTTAATAGAAATAAAATGTAAAAATGCTAATGAAAGAAGATGTATGATCATACAATACAATCGTATCTTCACGCAGCAAGGACAATTAAAAAAGTCACTGTACTTTAAATCTGCACTTTCCTCTACAATGTAAGGCCTCTACATCTGTAACATGTTCAGCTTTGTTTATTTTTTTATTAAATATTAATTCATATTTCACAGTTGCCAGTCTTCCTTAATAACAAGTTCTCTGACTACAGTGAATGTGCCAAGCATTATTAATAACAAACAAGAGCAAAATCCAAAGTGGACAAATGTTTTGGCGAGACAACAAGCTCCTTAAGAGAAGAGAAGAAAAAAAATCTTGCGTTTCCTCCAGTAACATAGATAAGCAACCGTGAGGCACATTTGGTCTGTCATTGGTTAATGGCTATACATTTGCTGTACATTTTCTAGATAAACATTTCCTCCCGGTGCCACCTGATGGTGAGCTGATGAGACCCAAAGGTTGCATAAGTGGATCCGGTGACTAATCATATCGTGCTGCATACGAATGAGCGCGCAACAGCTTGTGGAAACACTAGAGCCACACCGCAGACGGAGTCTGTATCTGCACAATCGGGTGCAGGCAATATGGAAATGCAAACTAGCTGCCCAATTACTGGCAAATCATTCATTTTGGAAAAGCCATAAAATTTATTTCAGTTTTCTTAAAGGAAATCTTGGTCATTGACCCAATCTGGCCAAGCTATTATATATAGTGTGCCAGCAGTCTTCGAGATTTACAATACATGCTGTAAGAGATTTAAAGCACATTTAAATAATTGATTTTGTACTATTGATGAGATCTTGAGGGACAAAAACCTAAATCCTTTTGAATAAAAAAAATGCTAGGTCTTGTGGCAGTTTGAGGAGTGGTTACTTTCTTTTTCAGTCGCTGATAAGTTGATACGGTCTTACGGTTCTTCGCCGAACTGTTCCGTCTGCCGACAGCCTCGTAATTAATGCCGGCCCGCCTCTTGCGCTCGGCGTTTCCCAATGCTAGTGATCAGACATACGGCTCTGCAGTGTGTGACACCTGTGCCGAAGCCTTACCGGGAGCCCAAACAAACCATAAAACAGTCAACACATTATAAATTTACTCCGGCGAATTCGGCACTGTTTGGTTTCTCGTCCACGCCCGTTTGTTTTATTATTCACCTCGAGACGTCGTTTGGAAAATCGGGATTGCTAATGAGAATGACTCGAAGCTGCGCATAAATAAACGGTAAAGCGTGCGCGTCTAAGCAGCACACCTTCCGCTGGAGTTAGTCACACTCTGGGTTCAGTGGCACTGAATGTAAATCATGTAGCCGACCTGACTGCGCCTGTTTAATCCTCCCCATAGTGCAGAGTTGCAAAGTCGTGTTTCTTTTTTTCAGTGAGAGAAATAACCTGAAAGAGGAATACTTTCATGTTGCCTTTCTCTCCTCTGCTTTTGATTATAGAATCGATTTTTTTTTTTTTGCGTGTTGCCTGGCTGGCTCACGTACTGTAATAACAATTTATCGCAGCTCCTTCCATTATAGAACGCCCCTTTCGAAACCAGGGCAGGTAGGTGCCAAGTTTTTGATTTATAGAGGAAATTTGCCCGCTGCTTATTAGAGTGATGTACTCAGGTGTTCCAAGACAGGGAGCGAGATGGAGATTCTGCTGTGCATCTACAAGCATTAGTGACCTAGGAGAAAGAGAAGGAACACAGAAGGTCAACCAGACCAAGCAATAACACCTCCGCAGCATAACTGAAAACTGTGTTTATCCAGTATAAAACTCAGCTGTCAATACAATTGTGCCATTGTATATTTTGTCAGTTCAAAAGATAATTACTACCTACTTAGTACAAATCACATGATCAAGTAATTATGACCAGCTGTATAACCAGATGTACAATACAAATTAAGGAAGATACTGGGACATCGGTAAGGTGTTGGTCTTCCTCTGGTATCTCCTCTCCTGCAACTTTGATTCGCGGGGAGCGTTGTTTATGGAGCCAGTTTACAGCATCTCCCACCTCTTCCAGTTTGAGATGAGCTGTCCCTTGTGGCCCGTGAGAACGTTTAACGGCCGACCTTCTCTCTTCTGCTCTCACCTCCCTCTCGCTCACCCCCCCCCGCCCCCCCCCGCATGCACAGGGAGCGTCGATACAGCCTCATTACAGACGGTTAGCAGTGGGCGGTGTCTGCTGAAGGACCCTCCCACCAGAGCCATGATGATCAGGAAGAGGCTGCCTGTGCTCGGAGGGGACCGGCCCACCTTCTAAATTCCATATCAAGTCTTTGTCTTGCATGCTTACACAACATGAGGGAAACAAACAAACAAAAAACAACAAAACGTGCCTTGTTCCTTTTAGTTGTTTCCCTAACAAAAAGGAACGAGGCACGTTTAAAGGCGTTTAGAGCGTACACAGGGTCAGCTGAGGACTGCTCCACCTCTCCAACAAGCTGAGGTATCCTCCACCTCTCCATCAAGTATACCTGTGCCACGAGGCAGGTATTTAAGGTCAGGTCAGGTTAGGATTTAGTGTGTAGCAGAAGTGAAATACAAGTGCTCGTTTCTGAAAAACAAGGCCGTAAGTGCACGCACTGGAAACCTGCTCAGACATGCCTTTGATAGTGACGGGGTGCTGTTTCAGGGTCTAGAAGGCAGACGCCATTCTGCCCCCCACCCCCACCCGCAGCTCAGCACATGGCCGTGTCTATCAGGGGCTCTGACAACGAGGCGTGAAACGTAGGTCACAACCGCTTCCTTTTACGCCGTCTGAGTGCCGGGGTCACTACCCCCGTCCGGATCACAGCTCGCCGGCGACATCCTGCATGGAGCGAAAACGGCCGCGTTTTTTTGTTTTTTGCAGAGTCAGCAAACAAACAAAAACCAAGCAAACCTGAACACAAATGTTTAGAAGAGGTGTACTGAAGCGAAATGTCTCCGGCACAGAGACGAGCTTCCAGACAAAAACAAGCCCCCCCCAACATTAATTATTTCTCAGAACTGCACGGCCCAACGGCAGAGTAGCTGCAACATTGTATCTGATACGCCGTCTTTCCCCTCCCTGCTGCAGACCACAGGGCGTCTGAGACGGCGACTGCTGGCTCCGAGTGCTGCCAGAATACTGATGAACCGGTAAAGGCTGCGCACTCAGACCCGCGACTGTTCGACCCCGCCTGCCCAGGGCAAGAAATCCAGAGGGAGCGCTGGATTCAACCGAAGGATCTACATTTACACCAGCCACCTTATCGCTTTCTTATGTGATCTTGCAACAGGAATAATTTAAATAATCTATCCTGCCTGTCAGCTACCGTGATGGACTTGAGGCTGCTGCTATGTTGTGTTTATATTTTTTGTGTTTTCAGTGTAGCATGAGAGATACACAAGTAGCGTTCGGTCTAGAAAAGAGGAAAAAGACTGTGTTTGTGCAATTTTTAATTTTTGTATTCAGGCATTTCCACACAACATTTATCCCCCCATTCAAGTGCCAAAACCTTGTCACACTATTATTACTAAATTACGCCAGAGTGGGAGGGTATGAATCAAGATTGCAGTGCACGGTTAATGCTTCAGAGATAATCAGGAAAATTGGAGAAGGCTTTACGTGCATACAAATGTTTAGACTGAACCGCTGTTGAGCGGCAGTCTCTCCTTTCCTTGGTGTATTTTGTTTCCTTCAACAGTAGAGCTGAATCATGTTACATTGAGGAGCTCTGCTACTCCACACCGTCACAAATCGACATAAAAGGTGGTTGTGGGACCAGCATGGGAAAGGTCTAGACGGCGAATCGGATTCCGTATCAATACGGCCAGCTCGATACGTTCTTGCCAGCACAATGTTCACAATTACTGCCTGAACAAAGTATTGGCATCAAAGGAGGCTTCATAAATCCAAGCATTTTCATTTTATCTTTGTAGAGTGCGTGTATAGGCAGGATCACCCACACCGTCAGAGTCTTGTCAGATGAGGTAAATGCTACAAACAGGTTAATCAGTAAAAGGTCACAAGCTCACTGACTAAGCAGGAAAATAACAAAAGTGTCAGGAAAGATTAAACAAAGAATCAACAACAACAACAACAAAGAAGCAGAACATTTCAGAATGAAGATTCAGTTTCGGACTTTTGTGACATCAATCTTCTTAATGTGTTAAAATATGACAGCATTATTTGTGCTTCTTATGGGTCTGGCAGACGGAATCTGCTAAACAACATACCAGGTACATTTAACGTGATCTGTAAGAGACATGTCACATCGAAGGTCCAGCAAAAAGGCTCAGAGGTGAACCCTTTTGTGGAAATTCTGGGAGCAAGAGTTTATGGTTTCCAATAGGATTAAAAAATACTGAACTGTTAAATATACCACTTGGCAAAGAATCTCTATAGTAAAAATGATCGCAACACTAATCCTAATGCTCATACAACCCCTGGCTGGGAACTTTGATTTCTCTTCCAAGTAAAAATAAATTCCTGCTTTCTTGTCAAGATCAAGATGCCAATCCATAGGGTAGAGCAAATATAAAGATAAACATCCGTCATTTCTTAAGACCTTCAGATAGAGAGAGATCCAACATGCAGGATGCAGGTCTCTCTCCCTTCTGCTAATAACTCCCAATGATGTCATCTCGCAAGGCTGAGAGACTGATTGGAGAGCCATAAAGTTTCATAACGCCCCAGTAAAATGATTTGCAGCCAGCGCCCTTCATTTCCATAAACCATGCTTTTACTGCTCTCTCTGCTCCTCTGTCTCAGTAATAGCACAGAGGGGAAGTGGAGCGTGTTCAGAGTTCTGTTTTCATTTGATGTTATTAGGAATTCAATCCCGTAGAAATGGCTTTCGGAATATTGCAGCCGTCCATCGGCTGTTACCAGTCTAGCGCTGCACCTCTACTCACGCTCACCTGCGATTCCGGAGCTGCGATTTCGGAGTTATGACTAAACCAGCTCTGGTTAATGCCCCCATCACCCACCACCACCACCACCATCACCAGCGAGTTCATCCCCAAGTATAGGCCACACAGTTCGTCGGTGGGCAACGTTGCCCAGACGCAGCGCGTTTTGCCCAGTGTGAGTGGCATGGAAATGCTGGTAAACGATACCGTTGCAATGAGAAGCCCATGAGTCCAAAAAACAACTTCTGCACTCGGTCGGCCAAGAACAAAGGCGCCAGTTTTGTCATTTGCCATTAGGGTCAGCATTTACGTAAACTAAAGCTAATCTGTATAGTGTCAAAGGTCACCTGATGACTGGCCACAAATGAAATCACAAAGCCTAAAAAAACATGAAATACAGTCATTGGTAAAACAAACTACACCCTCTTTAATTCTTTGGTTTGTATGTTTTGGTAGTTTGTTTATCTGGATCATCACAATCCCAAGAAAGAAAGACATCAGAAATGATCTTAAAGAAGCAACTGTTGTTGCCCATTCAAACAGGGAAGGGTTATAAGGCCATTCGCAAACCATTTGAAGTCCATCATTCTACAGTCAGAAAGATTATTCACATGTGGAAAACATTCAAGACTGGTGCCAATCTTCTCAGGAGGGGATGTCCCAGCAAATTCACCCCAAGGTCACCCTGTGCACCACAAAAATAAAACTCTCCAAAAAAAGAGAAAGGTTGCCTAAGAGAAAGCCTCTTATTTCTAAAAAGAACATGGGAACATGCCTTAAGTTTGCAAAGTTGCATCTAAACAAACCGCAAGCATCCTGGAACAATGTCCTCTGGACAGAGGAGACCAAAGCATCCTGGAACAATGTCCTTTGGACAGAGGAGACCAAAGCGGAGATGTTTGGCAGTAATTCACAGCGCCAAGGTGAATACCAAACAGAGCAGATCACCACAAACACTTCATACCAACTGAAAATCACGGTGAAGGAGGTGTGGTAATTTGGGCTTGTTTATCAGCCATAAGGACCATGGCACCTTGCAGTCATTGAAGTGACCATGAACTCCTCTGTGTACCAAAATATTCTAGAGTCAAACACGAGTCTGTCTATCCAACAGCTAAAGCTTTGCAGAAACTGGGTTATGTGACAGGACAATACTCCCAAGAATACCAGCAAATCTGTAACAGAACATCTGAAAAAGAAAAGAACCAAGGTTTTCCTATGGTCCAGTCACAGTCCAGACTTCAGCTCAATTGAAATGCTGTGGTTTGACATTCTGACAGCTGTATATAAATGAATGCCCAGAAATTTCAATGAACTCAAGCAACATTGTAAAAAGAAAAAAGACCAGAACAATGTGAGAGACTGAACGTCATACAGAAAACAATTACTTCAAGTTACTGGTGATGTATATATACAAGATCATTATACAAGCTACTGATTCGTGGGGTGTATTTAGTTTTTCACTCACTGCTTCAGCGGTTTGGCTCCATTCCTGTTAAATAAATAGTTACACAGTGTGTTGCTGTTGATCTGATGTTGATTTTAAGACCTAATTTTTTATTTTATAAGACCTGCTTAGGACCAGCTTGTTCTGATAGGCAGAAAAAAAACTAACTATGTACTTTGTTTTTCACGAGAGTATATTGTCACCAGTTCTAACAGTACATCATTTTAGACTTGCCCTGTATGATTATCAAGACACTGGTTGAACAGTTCTCCATTACCATACATAGGAAATCCAGACATTTATTGGCAAGATATGGCAATAAGGTGTTAGTGTTAAACAAAATAGTAATATCAGCATGAATCATTCAATCAGCTCAGCTCTAATCCCATTTTAAGAGTATCGGAAATGGCTGTTTGGTTGGTTACGCGACCGGTATCTACACAGTGGGTTTGATTTTTTGGAGCAGTTATCATAAGTCGTGCGATACGTCTCTTCTCTGGTCTTCCCCAAGCCTTAAGTGTTGAACAAGGCCATTGTGACAAAGGCGCTCTAAAGTGAAGGCGTGAAATTGATGGGCTGCTCTCTGATGCCTGTACAAACAGACCTTATTAGTGTTGATGCCCTATAAATCTACAGCTACTCCCTTTTTCAATTTCCTGCTCTAGTGCACATCACAAGCCAGCAAAAAGTGCCCCGAAAATTTCCCCATCCTTTAAGAAAAAAAAGTGATATCAGCAGTTAGACTGTACGCAAAATAAGGACTAAGTGGAAGAATATAAAGAGCCTAAGAGGAAAATCTGGTTGTTTTTTTTTTACACATTTAAAAAAAAAACAATATCACCATGCCGCAAGTCTGAGGTTTGGATGGCTTTATTTTTGGGTGCAGCCATTTTGTTTCCACAGAGACTTCTGGAACTGTTACAGTTTCAATGTAACAGACATTGTTACATGGGTGGGGTGGGGGCAGAATCACTGACAGACAGTGCTTCACGTCTGCCACCCTCAACAGTCCTGTCATATGGCGTCAACTGGAACGTCACCTGGAAATCAACGAGTGGGATTTTTACCTGCAGATGACATGCATCTTACAGAAGCACACACTACCAGTCAAACATTTGAGCCATACATATGACACATACATTCAGTCAGATGTGTCCTAACTTTTGACACTGGGTATATTTCAATGAAAAGCTAGGAATGTTATGATTTCAGGTGGGTTCTTGCATGGTATGGATTCTGATGCTTTCTCATGTTCTCATGTTTCCGATTTTTCCATTTTTCCCGTGTAGATTTGATGAGGTATGCAAACCCTGCTGGATGATTCACAACTAGAAACTGCATGAAACTTTGAATCTAGGAAGTGATTTTTTTTATCAAGCATTTTGAATGAACAGCAACAACATCAAAAAGTGGCCTCACCAGCTATTTTAATATAAAGATATTTAATTGCCATGTACTGGCTTTAGAACAAAAACCAGGAACATAAAATCATTGCAGATTTAAAGTAGAGTGCACCGTACATGTTGTTCTCTGGGTGTCACTTCCAGCACATTAAGCTTAGATGCCTTTGCACTGGCAGAGTGATCCTCCACGCAAGACCTTCCATGGCACAGGAATCATTAGGCCTCTGCATCCCACCTCACTGAAAAGGGCATCAGCACGGTTATCACTTATTAGCTCTGGCTCACGTCCGTCTCCCTAACACACGCCCACACACTCGCAAGCGGGCAGGCGCACGCTACTTTATATGAAATGCTTCATATGAGTCCGATCACAGCTTGTCAATGGCGGGGGGGGGAGGGGGGCATCACCACCTCCACCAACACCACCACCACCACCACCATCACCTCCACAAGGGGACCTTCACAGTGTGCATACACAGATTAGGTGTAATTACAAGGGGAAATTGAGTTAGGATGATTGCCGAGGTGTGATTGGCAATGCTGTAAGTAACAGGTACAGTATTGCACCATATTGCTCTTAAGGAATGATAACGATGGGAGATGTACAGGCCGTTGTTGCACAGC
>JAOYMR010000003.1:5594881-5612310 GCA_025802075.1 Tenebrosternarchus preto
CCTTGTGATCAGGGGATTGGCACCAGCAGTGAGGTGCCAATTCACTTCGCCATCCTCAGGAGCTAAAAGAACAATATGGCAGAATATTTTAAGATTCGTCAGCGATAAGGTCTGAATTAAACCATATATACTTCAGAAATAACATACCTACAGAGATGGTTAGTCATTTGTATGAAAAGGAAATAATTAATGATAATGTGTATGTCTTACAAATTACTTTTACAATTTGTGGCCTGGAACTGTGTACACAATTGTAAGAAAAGAAAATTCTGAAGGATTTTTCCATGAAATTAAGCGTCAAGAATAAGAAAAAGCTTCTTTACCGTGGAAACTGCAGAACTGAATGCAGATGCTGTGGTTTCATACAGGGCAACGCAGAACCGAACACAGACATGTCTGCCTCTGGCTTTGTTTGGAAGCACCTGGCTGTAAGGCCTACTTTTGTTTCGAATTCTGAAATCCCCTTGTGATGTCAGTCGAACCATCTTTCCTGTAGGATGTGAAACATGCGGCTTTCAGCTAACGTTAAAAGCCCTCAGCCCCTCCATGATCCGTTTGTTGAGAGGTAGCAAACCTTCTGTCAGTTACATGGCTCAGGGCATGAGTGGGCTGGCACTTTGCCCATTTCTGCCTTGTTATTGTTTACATCCAAACTGTTGTATTGGCCAAACAGGCAATTAAGGCTCAAGCAGGAGCAATGCCTCTTTCTAAATCTCTCTTGCTGTTTGATTATTTGAGTCCGATAGTGGAATGCAGCCAAGGCCTTGGGTCTGAGGCTGTGGGTCTGCCTCCTCCTCCCTTCTTAGAGGACTATTCAGTGATGTCACGTGTGTGCAGCTTATGAACGTATGAAATTAAATACTCAAGCAAACCAGATGGAACTCCATTCTTCTCTTCCCAAAGCAAACAAATGCTAACGTGCACAATGAACACGTTTCATTCCCATGAACACGGTTCCTTGGATACTTCCTGGGGCAGTTACATACCATGCCAGTGGTTAGGGGAAAAAATGCCTTACACAGAGCAATTTAACTTAATGTTTGCAGTTCTGGCACAGAATGATGTCTGACCGTATTAAATCGTATTGTTGTTTAATCGCCTTAATTCTCCTTTCAAAATGTTAGGTTTCTCCTATATATTTTGCATGAACAGAAACTCGGTCATTTATATATGCAAATTACACTTGAAAGCAAGCCATTCTCTTTAACAGGCAGTGAATGTTCCTAAAAATACTAATTTAAGGTGTTACGGTTTTAGCAGTTCTTAATGGTTCCATTTCATAACATTTACAACACTATTCAGTTCAAAAACCTCAAAGATATTTTTAAAAAGACCTGCTGTTTATGACCTTTAGAGTAGAATATGAATTACATTTAAATAATTAAAATACATTTAATACAGAATTCAGAATCAGATATACCACACTAGCCTTTCATGTCGTACACTTCATATCGTTGCCCCAAAGAACAGCTGAAGGTAAGTGTGATTTCAATTTCTGTAGCATTTTTTCCATCCCAGTCTTAAATTAAAATTCTACAACACATTGGCGTGATATGATGTCAGTATGAACTGAGCTGAGGTACAACACTGCCACCTCGCAGGCCAGTGGTGGTATTGCACTAGCTTTGCCATCCACGGTTCTGCATTATGCAGTGCAGCGAGATTAATCAGGTCTATTCCTGTTTCCACCCATAAATCTGCTCAAGAGCTCATTAGCTACTTCTGGGTGGAAACACATAATAAAGACATCCTAATTTCAAGCTCCGGCGCTACTGACTTGACTCGCGTTTCATCACCGCCCATCACGTTCACACAGACGTGTGTCCGTGCCTGCATGTTCCTTCAAACCTCCAGCCCCAAGAAACCCTTTAATACGGTCTGCCAGGGAAGCTATAAACGAGGCCCGAAACGGAGAACACAATATACAATGCGAGAACGAGACGATTTTTTTAAAAAAGTGCCCATATGCGTGTATGCTTGAGTGAGAGAGAGAGCTCGCTGTTCAAAACCAACACAAGGGACTTGTCCCTGAAAAAAGAAGTCTGCGCTTTGATGTGCTGCCCCGTTGAGCTGTTGACAGAGGAGGCGGTAAGGCGCGGGACGGCGATGTTCTCATGTTTTATTCTGCCAGCGTTTTGTGCGGCCTCAGAAAACCCGAGACCAAGATGGCACGACGGAGCTCCCCGCCTTAACTGCTGCCGACTCCTGGAGTCAGCCCCCCGTCATCTGTTTGTTAACACCTGCCAGCGTTTAATGAGCAGCCACGGGACGTCCCCTTGAAGAGTCGAGCTAAAAGAACGGGAACAAGAACTTTAAGGTTCCTAAAGCCAGTGCTACTAAAGCGCCCGGCCAGAAAACGCCCCCCCACCCCCCCACACCCAACAGTGAAAAGGGGCGAGTGCAGAAAGGTACGCACTGCACTTATCTTATTTATTACGCGACGTAAAACGGGCGCGTGTTGCATGACAGGCAAAATTGCGTTCGCAAATGCACCACAACGGAATGACAAGCTGCATTTTGCCATTTGATAGCAGATAATGCGCTCGGCGATTCCACTCACCTAGGCTATTACCAAGAACGACCGATTCCCACACACGACTTTAAAGGCGCCCCTAGCTGTTCCATTGTACTGCGAGATAAAAGTCTTTTGAAAATGGCATTTCGAAACGTAGCGCGAGTACATAATTTCGCCCAGCATTGCCGAGAAATGGTGAATGACAGTCAGCAAGCCATAGAAATTGTAAGTACTTGCTCGTTTTAACAGTCTGTTCATGTATTACCACGTTTAACACTTTAACAACAGTAAAACCGCTTTTAATCGCCTTATAACGTTCAGAACTATCAAAATTTTTTCACAACCAGTATTCCAAGTGTCCATCATTATTACTTGCAGAGCTGAAAGTGGCACAAATTTGCTTTATTCAGTAAACTATTTTCTCCCAGAATCATTCATAAATACTTCATTTGAAAAAGGTTGTAACCTTGTGGAGAATATGCAAAGCACATGCGTGTCACTCCCAAGAACAATTCATATTGTTCTTCACCCCCAAAGGCATTTAAACATTACAAAAACATCACATTGACGGCACTAGCTGCTGGTACCAATCGGTTACACAGTGCGATGTCTCCCTCTGGTGGTTGATGTACATAATGCACACAGACAAAAGAAAATAATATAAGATGCGAGGAGCTGATGTTTAGATTTCACCTCAGTTTCGAAATCTCATGTTACATTAAAAAGTAAAAATTAGTAATACTAAATCTTGAGCTTGATTTTTTTAAATCAGTTCAGATGGACTTTCCCTTTTTTCACCTTCCAGCTAATTTGAAATGCACTTTGATTGTGCTTTTCCAATGTTTTTAATTTTCTTTTAAAAACTTTATCTAATTTAGGCAGATCAGTGACTACTGATCGCGTTACTTTATGCACCTACTCAGAGTTTACATGATGACCCATCATATTTTTCCCTTCATGCTAACTAATTAACTGCAGCACAGAGCAGGCGAGCTAACAAGCGTATCAGGACTGGGGAGTCAGCGACCTCTGGTGGCGAAGATGGGGAACTCCCGTCGCTGATGTGACACCATATAGACAGATGTTCATACCTGTTTGCTTGTTTAATGTCTAAAATTGCAAAGAACAGAGTAAAAAAAACTACCTTTCTGGATGCAGTGACATTTTTGGCTATTAGCTGACACCATTGATCCTCCTTGTGTTCGCCCGTATCGATGGGAACCAGGTGTGTTATGAACCCTAACTCTAACCCTAACCTTAGCATGTCTGTGTTGGGCCCTTTACAGGACACAGCAAACAGCTGTGGACAGAGAACAGATCATACTCGAAGGCAAAGTCTGCCTTTTAACCCGGGAAACAGACAGGACATCTCAAAGATTGAAACATCCTGGCATGTCAGGACCCGAGGGCGGGCTGCAGGATGCCAGCGAGTTCTGAAAAGAGATGCTTGACTGTGATGGAAAAAGCCCAAAGAAAGAAACAGCAGATGAACCCGTCTGATCTACCGCCTATATTTACTCAGCTAAAACCACATTTACATCTTCAGCTTTTGACAGATGCTCTTATCCAGGGCGACTTATATACAGTGACTTGAAGAAATGTATTCAGCCCCTTAAAAGTGATCTGATTCATCTGGATTACAAATGGAACTTACAGAGATTGTTCTAGCAAGTCAGCAGTTTTTTTTTTTATTGCAAACCAGTATTTGCTCTTGAAGTAATTTTTCCAAAGCTGGAAGTTATTATAGATCTTAAGAAAAAAACCCAGCTTGCATAAGTCTTCAGATCCTTCAGACAGGTTCTTGGTAGAAGCACCTTTTGTAGCTTTTGAAGGTGTGTTATTGGGGATTCCACTGTGTAATGAGCACAACACTGAGACCAGTCTTTTTTAACTCTTTGAATTCACCTTCCATTCCCTCCGATGAACACAAAGCACAAACGCCTTTAATGGTGTTCGGCAGAGTTTAATTACAGTTTTCTAGTATTACCAGTGTTGTTGTGACTTCACTTCTGAGGAATGAAGTGAACTGTTTATTAATAAAACTTCGTTATTTAACAAGTTGTTAGCAAAAGTGAACTGCGTGGTATCTTTTATTCCAGGGCACAGGTGAGTGTGTATAAATGCCTAAATAAACTCTTAAGATATAATTTTGGTTTATAATGTTTCTTGTTGTGATTTTTTTAGCAGCACAGCTTGTTTTTTGTTTGTTTGTTTTGTGGGATTTTTGTCTGTAGTACAAAACCCTAACCCCTGCAGGGCACTTACTAGGTGCAGCCTTGCTTTCATACAGTACGAGTACAGCTGAACACTTGTGTTACAGGCTGATTTGTGGGGTGTTGCGGACTGACTGACGGTAGTGTTTGGGGTAGATTTATAGGGTGTTGTGGAATGGCTGACAGGTCAAACAGGTTTTCCAAACAGGTTTTCTCAGGCACCTAATACACATGTGCTGATGCCTTTGATAAAAATTATGTTCTGCATACTTTATAATTTATTTGAATTGGGAAAATCACAGAATGCATCACTCTATCTGGAGGATCTGCCCCAGGTTGTTCAGGTTGGTTCCATAATGGTCATAGATGGTGCCACAGGCTCTTAATTGCATTAAAATCTAGACTTTGGTTCACCATTACACAGCTGTGCAACTATTCACCATATTGCTGTTCAACTGTTCCTGTGTTTGATTTCTCCTTGTGCTTGGGATCAATGTTCTATTGAAAGGTAGAGTTTCTCCCTAGCTTTGCTGTTTTTTTAGCAGGTTTGAAGCAAGTTAACTTGCAGAGTTTCCATGAATTTTGCACCATTCACGTGTCCTTCAGATTTAAGATGCCCTGAGGAACATTATTCCATTACTCCCACAACATGACATTAACCGTCCCCCCTCCGCCTGGGTGATGCTGGTGAGGAGGGAGCAGAGTTATGTCTGCGCCACATAGAAGGTTTTGAATTTTGGCCAAAACCTCCTCTTTTTTTGTCTCGTCTAACCGCCAAACCTCACAACACATTTTCGCTGGTTTACTCTCAAGATTTCTGGCAAACTCCAGACGTTCTTTGATGTGTTTTTCTTTTTCTTCAGCAATGGCTTCTTTCCAGTCATCCTCCGATCCAGGCCAACCGCATGCAGAGCCCTCAACATTGTTGATCGCACCTTCACTCCAGTCTCAGCTGCTGAGCTGTGTGGCTCCTTCAAAGTGCTTGTTGGCCTGTCTGTGGATTCCATGCCTCCTCCTTTCTCTGATGTTGAGTTTTGAGGGACGACCTTGTCTAAGCAGCACTTGGGTGGTAATGATGCAGCTTCCTCACAGCTGATCCACTGATATACAAACACTTGGATATTATTTTGTAGCCTTCTCCTGTCCTTGCGCATGTTTTATAATCTTAGCTCAAATTTCCTTAGGATGCTCTTTGGTTATTATTTTCACAGCTTGCCTTTGTATTTACAGTCTGAATAATGGTATTTGAATTAGTGGTCTTTTATCTAGAAAAGGTGAACTTTGAGGTGAACTTTGAAGGTTCACAGGTGGAGGTTAGTATTGTCTGATAGGAAGATATCATTCATCAGTCTGTGTAAATGTGGTGCTTCTACAGCACAGGGGTACTTATGTAGACAGCATTTTTCGATTAGTCATTTTTGGAGCAGAATATTTTCTTACATGAAACCAATATAACTGAAAATTGATTTTGAAGCTAGTACACAGCACAAAATGTTATTTGCAATCCAGACAAATTTGACTATTATTAAAGGGTTGACTTAAATACTGTTGTTTTTAAATACTTTTCCAACAAACTACATTTATCTACGTTTATAACTACGTGTACAAACTGAACCCGCGACCCTAGTCGTTGGCACTGGCTTCACGTTTCCAGCTGTAGAAGGTGAGTTCCTGCTTTGCAGTAAGACACTCAGGAGTTTACAGGTGAGATACTGTCCTGTGCTCAGACACTCAGGAGTTTACAGGTGAGTTACTGCCCTGTGCTCAGACACTCAGGAGTTTACAGGTGAGTTACTGCCCTGAGCTCAGACACTCAGGAGTTTACAGCAGCATAGCACTTGCTCAATTCCTGAACAAACACTCAATTTTGAAAAATACTGCAACTTGAAAATGTTCTAAATTATTTTCAAAATGTTTTTATTCCAAAAATATATATATTTAAAGTTATGGGCCAAATGTTTCACAGACCCCTAAAGTCTAGATGGAAGTTTTGTTTAATTCTGGTTCACACCACAACGAAATCTGAAATCTTTTCTATAGTCTTTGAGTAGTCAGTATGTGTATAGCTGAAATAAAATAAAAACGTGGTTGAACATTAAATGAATCATGGACACAGGATCTGGTCCATAGCACCATCTACAACACTAAAATATCCTAAATATAGAAAATATAGTACTAAAGTAAACAGAAAACAAAATGGCTTTTTATTTATAAAATGGGAATATGATTATTTCATTGCTGCTCAATGAAGAGTTCCAAACAGAAAAAAATGAAGACGGTGGCGATGAAGATGATGGTGATGAAGATGATTATGAAAGCTTTCTGAATTGCCTTTAGCATTAGTACACGATTGTTATACAAATGTTATACGAATGTTTAGATTTGAAATCTAAAAACTTGTCAAGTACATCAGGTTCATTAAATGACTGAACCTCACTCAGTTGATGACCATAAGGCTGGGAGCGAGGTATTTAGACCACTTTCTTTGTAGTTGTTATCAGTGCTAAATTACCACATTATTGATTATAGTTTGAGAGCAGAGTATTGAATAAAATGACTGAAATATCCAATAACACATGCATGGTTTTTAGACACACTCCACATACGGCACCTAAACTACTTCCCTAAAGATAATTACATTTTTTAATGAAAGGAAAATGGTTTTTGAATGAACAGCCTCTTTGGTTGTCATGTGTGGCTTTACATACATAAACACAAACTTCAAAAGGGCTTCAGGGAAATTAGGCATATAAGAAGTCCATTAATACCTGTAGGCTACATCCCCACCACTGTCATCCCGTGTCTGTGAACAGGCAAGTGCCGTGTCTTTTCAACACTCACGCTCTTGACCTGATACTCAGTTGAACCTTTTTTGATTTCCCTGCCAGCACTTTGCCCTAAAGCCTACAGCCAGTGGGGTTGGGTGGGTGGGGTTTATTGTGACATCTGTGACGCACTGGTCTGAAGCCATCAGATCCCGCCCCCTCCGTCCTGATTATTTTAGTTGATTCTGAATATGCAACAGCAGTGAAAGTAATTCAGCCAGACACGCTGCTGTCTGGCTCAATAATGTCAAAGTCGTAAGCAATGGCCGCGCCCCGGTCACTGGCAGTGGAGGGGGGGAGGGGCTTGGACAAGTTCCGCCCTGCCCACTCTGCTCCATCTTCCACGGATGTTGCACTTCAGAACAGCAACTCCTGCCAGTCATACGCACCGTCGCAGAGTGACCTAAGTACGACATGTCCAGCCTCGGACGTCTGCGCTGATGTCCGAGAGTGTCATCCACGAAACATTGCAGATCTGCTAAAATGTCAGATCCACAAGGTCATAGGTAAGCATTCTAATTCTACACATCTATGTATTTATGAGGCCTGTCCTATGAAAAGGGTATTTTCCAGGTCATCGAATTAAGAGGCACTTGAAGGCCAGCACAGGGGGATTAGATTTGACATATATCTGCCTGTACATATATTTAACTGTATATCTGACTGCATTAAATTACAGCCTTGTTTTACCATTCAGGAATGTCTTGTTGTTGTTTTTTCATTTGTCCTGCTTATTTGGGATAATCAGTCAAAAAATCCCAATATAAACAATATTAATTTCTGTACTGTCCACTCTGTTATATTAATTCCCCTCTCCCCATTTAGGAAACGAACATAATGTTGTATTACACTTTAATTCAGCTACAAATTAAATGGACAAAATCAGGTGTAATGTGTCAGGCCTGCAATCCCACAAATCCCAGTGTGAAGACTAGCCAAGCAAACCTAGCACATTTAGCTAATTAGCTGTGAGAGGAGGACATAGTTGCTAGGCTTGTGTAGGTGTGTGTATGGGGTGTGTGTGTGTGTGTGTGTACATGTGCAGGTGTTAATGTGTGTGTGTTAGTTTAAACACGACCCTGCTGACTGGAGTGTGAGGATGTGATGCTGATCAGTGATGACAGGGTGTGATGTTTACCAGGAGGTTCTCAAGCAGGTTCTCCTCCATGCTGCAGTAATCAGATAAGCAGGGGGCCACTCAACCAGACATGACTCTCCTCGTGGCCCCCACCCCAGCGTTGGTTGCCCCGGGCACTGTTCACCCCGACACTACTCACCTGGCTTTAAATCCCGAACCTGGCAGCTGCAATGTACCCACCACCTCATGGCCAGATCTGGGAAAACTGCTGGCGTTTTGAAATTTAACTTTGAGAATTCTGAAGGCCAAAACATACTTGGATGTTTTCAATGTTTTGGGTTTTTTTGCATCTGTGCCTTGATGCAGTCATGCCTTGCAGGTCAACATAAGTTTCTCTTGGCCTTGGTTTTTACTTTGACATATGCTATCAACAGCAATACTTCCTGATGATGATACAGGACAGGTGGTGATTACGCTGTTGTTTGCTTCATCAGGCACAAGAGAACTGTGTACCTCAGAGTGGATGAAACCACTTAGAGTTAAGGGGTCCGCTAAGTATTTTAGATTATGAAATTGTTTTGGGTTTTTTGAAAACCCAAAAATTTTGAAAATGGAAAAATATCTTGAAAATGAAAGACTGAAATACATTATGTGTTCATAATCATCATCAGGAAACAGTTTTTTGCCAGATTTGGCCACCCAGCCAAACTGAGTAATCAGATTGTTCCTTGGACAGGCAGGTAATCAAGGACCTAATGGTCATTGTGAATGAGAGCCAGAGTTCCTTTGTGTTGATGGGAGAACCTTCCAGAAGGACAACTATCAGAGTGGCACTCCTCCAATCAGGCCTTTAGGTAGGATGGCCAGACAGGAGTAATTCCTCACTAAAAGGAAAGTTAGAGCCTGGTTGGAGTTTGCCAAAACTCTTAGACCATAAGAAGCAAAGTCTTCTGGTCTGAAGAAACAAAGACTGAACTGATGGACCACAGTACACAATGGTGTGTATGGAGGAAACCATGCAACCATCACTATAGTAAAATGAGGTAACAGCATTATGCTGTGGGGACAATTTTATGAAACAGGGACCAGGAGTTATTATAGAGGGAACGACAGATTTGGAAAATTATATAATTATCCTGGGTGAGGGGGTGAAGGTTTACATTTCAACAAGACAATGACCTGAAGCGTACCGCCAAGAAAATGCCAGAGAAGCTTCAGTGATAGGCCTGGAGTGGCCCAGCCGAATGTGATCCCAGCAGAGCATGTTTGCAGAGCTGTGAAAATAAATTTGAAAGATTCTGCCAGGGAGAACGGGAGAAGCTCTCAGTGCTGACTGTTTGACTTCCAACTATGCAAAATACAAGCCCACATACCAGAAATGCAATCTGAATTTTGGCAATTCAAGAAAATAATCTGCACTTTTCTTACACTGGAGCTTAGTTCTATCAACAGACACTCCTATAACTCTTCTCTGTGTTTGGAGGCATCAAAAACATCCAAAAAACAACAACCCGAACTGTAATTTGTAAAAATGAACGTAGGAGCAGATCTTGGCGGCTAAACCATTATTCCATTCCTCTCCTCTGTCCCACCTCTATCTCCCACTTTTTTCGATTTCTTTTTGATGAAAAAGCCAAGTGTTTAAATAAAGCTGCTTAGGAATGCTCGGTATTTGACTGGCACTAAGACCCAGTGTGTGTGTGTGTGTGTGTGTGTGTGAGGCTGTGATAACTCGGCACATTTTTTTCTCTCTCAGAAAGGGAACCCGTTCGTGTCGGGATTTCTCGCACCTCCTGTGGAGGGCTGATACGCTCTGCCCGCGCCTGGACCAGTAGGTCTAGCCGGGATTTGTCCTGTCCTTTCAAACCCGAGAAGATCAGCGGGGAGATGGAATGCCAAATTCCGCAGAGGTGAGCGGGGAGGCGGCGACGGCAGCGAGCCGATAAAGAGAATTAAACGAAGCCCTCCGTGGACGCTCGCATGAATGTTGCTCTGTTTCATCGCTTGGCCCACACCACCCTGCATGGCTTTAGGTGACAGTCAGATGGTTTGCTTACTCCGCATATTAGGGTGACCAGACGTCCTCTTTTTCCCGGACATGTCCTACTTTTGAGACCTAAAAAAATGTCCGCGGGGAATTTCAAAATCGTCCGGGATTTTGTTCGACTGCCTCAAACATAATACATGTACAGTGCATTGTGATTAGAATTGCCACTCCGTTCCATTCCACTCCATTCCAGGTTTCTCTGTATCGCAAATTAGTCACGCCCTTCTCCTCAAATCTATCTACTTTGCATTGTGTGTGTGTGAAGAAGAAAGCGTGGGCCTGCCAGTCTACCCCCGAGTGTTTACAAGCGAAAGCACGTGTGTCCGCCGGTTCTACGGCAATGCCGAAACGAAAGTGTACGTTTACGGAGGAGTTAAAGAAAAAATTCCCGTGCTTTCGCCAGGGTCGTGATCCGTATGAGGCAGAGTGCTTGACGTGTAAGGCAGGCACTTATGTGTCTGTGGCAAATAAAGGTGCCAACGACCTGCAGGTGCACGTCAATTCAACGAAGCACGCGAAAGCAGCCAGGGGCGAGAGCTCTTCGGCTAAAGTCACAGATTTCTTTGTGACAAAATCAGACAGTGTAGCCGTCATTGCAGCAGAAGGCAGCCTTGCTTTTCATACAGTTAAGCACCACGAAAGCTACAGGTCAATGGACTGCACATCTGGCTTGTTAAGGAAGGCTTTCACAGACTCCCCAACAGCTCAAAAATTCTCATGCGCCCGAACGAAGACTGAAGCCATTGTAAATTCCGCGATAGCCCCGCATTCTGTTGACGTTGCTTTAGAAGCACTTCAAGGTATTCCCTACTGTGGCGTCTCCACTGATGGCAACAACCATGGAGCAGTAAAACTGTTCCCTCTGCTGATCCAATATTACGACTGGAAGAATGGTGGTGTGCAAAGCAAATTAATTGAAATCAAAAGCACCCCAAATGAATCAGCTGACACCATTGCTCAGTACATAAAAGACACACTGCAAAAGAAGGGAATCTTTTCTAAATGCATTGCATTTACTGGGGATAATTGTAATACAATGTTTGGAGGAATCCGGCGTAATGAGGAAGGAAAGAATGTTTTTGCAAATTTAAAGAAGTCCCTGCAGAACACCGCTCTTATTGGTGGTGGCTGTCCAGCTCATATCCTGAACAATTGTGTTCACCATGGCGCAGACACACTAGACCTTGACATTGAGCAAATCATTTTCAAAATCTATCACCACTTTAATATCTACACTGTCCGCACAGAGAATTTGAAGGAGTATTGTGAGTTTGCTGATGTTAATTACAGGGCTCTCCTCTCTCACAGCAAGACACGATGGCTGTCATTATTCCCAGGGATTGAGCGATTACTGCAAATGTATCCAGCTTTGAAAGCATTCTTTTTGTCCCAGGACAGGCCACCAGTGCAGATCAAGACGTTTTTTGAGGATGAGTTCAGTGAGATTTACCTGTGGCAAATGCATTCACTGATGTCAGTGTTTCAGCCCAATATTCAAGAGATGGAGAGGGAGGATAACTCTGTTGTGGAGGTGAAGAGGATTCTGAACAAGGTCCAGAGTTTGCTTCATGAGTGCAAGATGAACAACTTCATGCCCCTCAAAGTCAAGAGTATGCTGGCTCAAAAGCAGAAGGATGGATATGGGCAAAGGTGTGACCATTTCAGTGCTCAGGTTCAGGGCCTGTACAGTTCATGTCTCGACTACCTTCAGAAATGGATGGCACCCATGGAGGAGTTCTCCACTTTTATGTGGATGGATCTGAGTGAAATTCCAGACTGGAATGATGTAGAGGCCTGCATCAAGAACCTGGCTGAAAAGGGAGTCGAAGTTGATGATGCAAAGTGCTTTGATCAGGTCACCAATCTCAAGAAATTCATTGAGAAAAATGGTGCAGAATTCAGTGATCTACAAGCACATCAGAGGTGGACCAAATTTTTTGAAAGGTCAAAAAGTGTTGATTTTCATTCAGAGCTGCTCAAGATGGTACAGTTTTTTTTTGCCATACCTGCCCACAATGCAAATGTGGAGCGCATCTTTTCACTGATGCAAGCGCAGTGGTCGAAGGAGAGGAATCGCATGTCTGTGGATTCACTGAAAGGGATTTTGTGCACCCAGTACAATTTCAGGAACATGACCTGCAAAGATTTTCATACCTACTTAATGGGTAATCGTAAACTGTTGAAAGAGATGCAGTCTTCTGACAAATACACCCCGCAAGAGAAGGACTGAAGAGAAGCCTTTTTTTCCAGGGCTGAAGAGGAGCCTTTTCTTTTTTTTAATTATTTTTTTTACTTAGTCTATCACTATTACACTCAAAAAATGTCAGTGTATGTTTTTGTTGGTGTACATATGTTTTTGTTAGTGTACTATGTTGTTTTGTGCTGTTCAATAAATGCAATTTTTACACAGACACCACGTCATTTGTGTCATATCATACACCGATACACCGATGACCCCCCCTCCACCCCCCCGGCAAAAAAGGTGTTCTCCTTTTCAGAAACCCAAATCTGGTCACCCTACCGCATATGAATGAAGGGAAACGGAATGACTTCCAATATGAATGTGAGGATACTTAAATGGCGACGGGATTTGGGATTTCACGAGAGATAGAGAAAAAAAGAAAAACAGTTGCCCGGTAACCGTTGGCTAGATTTATTGGTTTTCCTGCACATTTAAAAAAAGTACGATTTTTCTGATATTGTGCATTTCACGTAAAAAAAAAAAAAACTATGGAACTGATCTATTTTCTACCAGTTGTATTCAGTTATGATACAATTTTAATAAGTCACTTATAGTAAAGTTGAATTTTGATATTTATGACTGAATATATTGTCAAATTTGAGTAAATTTGGACTTTTCATAAGCATGGCTCCTTGTTCATGGTTCAAAGTCATCCACTAGTACGAAGAGTTGGTATCATCTTGAATAATAATTTGAGAATTTTCTGTTTCCACACTGTTCTAAAAGCCCACATTGAGAGGATGTTGATTATATCTGAGGAGTAACGAATTGCTTGGAGGAAGAAACTGCATCGGTAATGAATACAAAATGTTTTTAGATTGTTTAAGGGTTAGGGTTATATTTAAGTAATACACATTTTTACACAAGATTTATTTTCTTAAAATAACTAAAACTGCTTAGTCTTTAATGTTAAACTGCAAACAAAGAAAGCACACTGATTCATTAAATCTGTTTTAAAAGCTAAGCATTGTAAAAAGTTTTGGTTAACACACACACACACAAACACATGAATGTGAATGTACAGTGCATGTGAAAAATTTAAGACACCCCAGGAAAACCGTTGTCATTATGAACATATTTAAACATGTGGACATTTGATTTAAAATTTAACAATACTGAGGGATGGAGGTAATATTACTAAACAGATAAAAAAAAATAAATAAATAAAAAGTAAATGTCTTAAAAAGACCATTTGTAAAATGTAATTATTAGAAAATGCAATTTTCATGTGAGGATAAAGTTAGGACATCCATACATTTATTATTACCGAAAATGCCTAAAATTTCAGCTGCAAGCGATTAGATCAATGGTTTGAGAGGAGACTTTAAACCTCAGACAATAATTTGTGTTGCTATTGATTGTTAAAGTGAGTGGTATCACCATGGCATGATCCACAGAGCTTTTCGAGGTCTTCAGAAAGACATATATAGCAAAAACGAGGGGTTTAAAAAGATCTCAAAACAACTAGAAATCAGCCATTCCACTGTCTGGAAAAACATTCACAAGTGGAGAACATTTAGAACAACAGCCAACATGACCAGGTCAGGCCGTCCTAGCAAGTCCAGCCCAAGGGCAGACTGCAAAATGCATGAAGAAGTCTCCAACAAGGCCTACAGCTAATGTCAAAGTTCATGCATCTACCATCAGAAAGAGAGACTGCAAGTTTCATTTTCATGGGAGGTGTGCAAGGAGTAAACTCTTGCTCTCCACAAAAAAACATCAGGGCAAGACTAAAGTTTGCCAGAGAACACCCAGACAAAGACCAGGACTTCTGGAGCAATGTGCTTTGGATAAATGAATCCAAAGTTGAATTTTTGGAGCACAGTAACAGAATACATACAAAGCATTTGAGCATAAGAACCAACTGTGAAGCCCGGAGGTGGAAATGTCATGGTTTGGGGTTGCTTTGCAGCAGCAGAGCCTGGCATGTTCTCCATCATAGAATCCACTATGAACTTATTCACTGTATCAGAGGGTTTTTGAGGAAAATGTGAGATTATCTGGTCAAAACCTGAAGCTGAAACAGTGGTGGACCATGCAACATGACAAGGACCCAAACATTGCAGAAATCCATCAAGGAATGGCTCAAAAGAAAGAGTTCTGGAATGATCAAGCCAACGTTCTGATCTTAATCCTATTGCAATGCTGTGGGGTGATTTGAAACAGGCTGTGCATGCAAGAAACCCCTCAAACACCACACAGCTGAAAGAATTTTGCATGAAGAAGTGGGGAAATTGTTCTTCCAATCGATATCAGAGACTGTTAGATGTTTATAGGAAACATCTAACTGAGATTGTTTTAGCCAAGAGGGGAAATACTACTTATTAGGGCATAAGGATTACTAACATTTTATTTGTTATTTTTTCACTAAGTAAAACAAAGTAAATGTTTTTGTTTTTGTAAAGGTTTTTGCAAATAGTTTTTGCAAAGGTGATGCATTTACATCACCTTTATCTATAGATATTGTCTAAAAGAAGACCAAATACTGATATGTCCATATTTCCCTATAAAAAACTAAATATTCAATGGCGAGTCCTAATTTTTCCACATGGCTGTTTATGACTTTAACCCTAAAGGATGGGACAACTTCACATGTCATCTGCGTTACACCCAATGTCCCTTACATCAGCCACTTTCACGTCATGCCATGAGACAAAAGGTCAGTAGTGCAGGAGCAGCACAAAGTCCCAACCAAGTCTTGCAATGCAAATACCATTTGCAACCACTAAAAAGGTTCCTAATAACTCAAAATATTTTTGTAAAACTGGCCAAAATAGGATTATTTTTTTCACAACCAAAGTAGTAAGAAAAAAAAAACCCTTTAGCTAGGTTAGTTCTTAAAATCCACAGATACATCCATCAGAAACAACAAATTATACTAACACCCCACTGTCCATTTTATTTATTGATTTTTTTAAAGCCAAGTTTGTGAAGATGGGAGTAATGTGATGATGACCTGTTGGCTCTGCCTCTATGTCAACACACCTGAGGGTCATTTGGAGTTCTTGATAAAGTACTGCATTCCCAGCACTGCAGAGAGAGATTGTTTGCACTAAGATTAAGATTTAGGACAGACGGAATGCCTTTATTTTGTCAGTATACATACATGTGTACAGCATAACAAAATGGTTTTCCTGTCGCTAGGTCAAAGTATTAATAATTACACATAGTAGACAGTTAAATTGAGGTGATACAGATGTTTTCAAGGTGGGATTTGAACTGGCAATGTTGTCTACAAAGCCACAGGGAGCCCCCTGTATCCCAAACGTTTATTCATATATCCCTGCTTCTTTGTGAGGTAGGGTCAAAGCACAGAGAGCCACTGTACTGCACTCCTGGAGCCAAGAGGGTTAAGAGCCTTGCTCAAGAGGCCATCCTGGCTGAGGTAGCAACTGTTGGGATAACAGCAGCTACCCGGGATTCAACTACTTGATACTTGAGAGTCCCAAATCCTAGCCACTAGTCTTCCACTCACCCACTAAACCCTGGCTCTCTGCACGTACCCACCTGGACACATTCAAACCTGTACTGCCTTTTGTAAATTTTAGGATGTTCTGGTTTGCTTTTACTCCATATTTTGATTTCTACTTAATGTTACATTTCTAGACAGCTGGCAGAGGAAATAATTCTACAAGGTGTTTTTTGTTGCTTTGTTTTCTTTGATATTTGAACAATGTAGAATGATATGTTTTGTTCCTGCAAGGTAGACTGTATAATTCATTCTTTACTCCCTTGCCATCCAGACCATCTGAATCCAGACTCTAGAGTATAGGAAATCCAAGTTTATCCTTGTGTATTTGGTTTGATTTGATAATCAATCATGGTAATACTGGGCCTACTCTGTGACTCTGTGACTCTGTCGGACGTTTTCGTTCTCCAGCAGCTTTACCAGAGGACTTTCCTATTTATTGAAGCTCCCTGATCACAATGACAGGATACTTACAAAATACTTTCAACGGCAAAAAGAATCATGCAATACTTTCACAGTACTAACTGCTTTAAGTATGTATGAATTGTATTATTCATTAACAAGATTTATATATATATATATATAACAAACTGAACATTCGAATGCAAAAAATGTTCAAATGTTTTAAGATTCTCCTGCAGCTGTTCCATGCTTCTGAACATTTTGCCAAGTGTCAGTAAATTTGGACTTTTCATAAGCATGGCTCCTGGTTTATGGTTCAAAGTCATCCACTGATATGAAGAGTTGGTTTCATCTTGAATAATAATTTGACAATTTTCTGTTTCCACACTCTTCTAAAAGCCCACATTGAGAGGATGTTGATTATATCTGAGGAATAATCAACATAAATGCACTGAAAGCCTTCCGTCACTGAGCAAGAATTAAAGTACACTATTTTTGGCTTTATTTATTAGTAGTATTTATACCCTAACCCTAACCTTTATTTATTATTAGTATTTATATCCTAACCCTAACCTTTATTTATTAGTAGTATTTATACCCTAACCCTAACCTTTATTTATTAGTAGTATTTATACCCT
>JAOYMR010000003.1:5675375-5686194 GCA_025802075.1 Tenebrosternarchus preto
CCCCCCGCCCCCCCCCCCCCCCCCCCCCCCCCCCGCCCCCCCCCCCCCCCCCCCCCGGGGGTGGGCAGTGGCTCCGCTACAGGGGCCCAGAGGGCCCCAGCGAAGCAAGGAGATGAGATAGTTAAGAGGGGTATCGTCCTTATGATAGCGCTTAGTGGAACGAGTGGGAGAATTAAGGTTTTGAATCAACTGTCGCTTACTGAAAGCCATGGACTTTAGCGGTGACATTTGCACCTGACTGACTGCACTCGTTTGGGGGTGGGTTCCACTGGCATCTGCAGTCCACATGAACATTAAGCATTAATTGCTAATTCTGAAAACCTGTAATCTGTAAAAACTCTTGTAGTGAATGGAGGACTTGAATAATAATGTATTGAATGGTCACACTTGCTACATAACAACAGGTACACATGGTATATAAATGTGTTTGATAGTGATTTCTGCATCTGTTATTGCTAATTGCATTTATGTCACATAAATAATGATCTTTAACGAGGAGCAAGGATGAGTCACTGAGAAGAGCAAGATTTGTTACTAGCCAATCTGAGTCCATATGGAAGTGCAGGGTTGAAAAACCATACGAATCCATAGTGACTAAAACCCAAACAGAAAACAGACAAACAGACAGTCTTAAACAGACTATGTGATAAATACGAAATTCGTACAACATCAGAAAGGAATAGACAATAATGCAAAAAACAATGCTCGATAACAGGAACTAATACAGACCAATCAACCGAAGTAATTAAAAATCAAATGAGAAACAGGTGAACAAGGCGAAGACAGGGAAAAGACAGACAGAACGAGAATGAGGAAGGTTGCCAGGGAGACCGCGACGCTAGCAGAGGGGAATCATGACGATATCTAATAAGTGGGCTAAGTAGCACATAACTTGATTGTTAACAAACAAAGCAAATCAAACTGCAATTTTTATTTAGTTTCAAATATTGTTTTATTTAAAAAATATTTATGATTTTAAGTGTAAGTGTAAATAAGTGTAAATACTTCCAACATTCAGAGCTTCTTAGTTCCTTTTCAGTAGACCACATATCCCACCTTTGTCCTCATGGATAGTGTGATAAAGTTTTTGTTTTGTTTGTTTGTTTTGTGGTTCCGAAAATCCTACGAACAGAATTTCAAAACACTGAATTTCTGGGTATGCTTGGACATTTTAACCAAAGGGAAATTTTCCTTACATCTTTACCTGACGACTGGTACTGGGCATTCTTCACTACTGGCTTTTAATGTCCAGCTAACTGGGACCCCCATCTCCCAATCATAGCTTCGAAACACAGCATCATCATAGTTGGTGCCTGCAAAAACCCACCCACAGTAGGCCTCTGAGTCCCAGTGTTCTGTGGTAACACCTTTTGGTCCTTCATGATATGTACGAGTTGCTAACACTTTTGGTAAGATTAAACGGAGATGTGCCTTTCAACTTAGTATAGGTATATGACAAAAATATAGTATAGCATATAGTATAGGTTATGACAAAAGTTTGGGAATATGTTTGGTACACGTTACCCATTTTACATAAACACTACAATAGAATTTCATGCCAGATAAATATTGCCCAATATGAAGAAAGAAAATGTATAAATATGCAGTGTTAAGTTTTTTGGGTTTTTTGCATCACAAGCCACTATACTCATCCAAACTCAATCGGGCAAACTAAATGGCCTGAACTCTGCGCTAACCCCACAGAATGGGCCATGTCTGGTTTTTTGCCTCTCATTTGCATTAGCATATTAGAGTGTTTTCTGGGAAAACGAGCTATAGAAATTAACTCAGGATTAATTGGTGCCTTTATCTCGTTAGGACAATCTAATTTGGGGGATGATGGAATTGTTTAGACTCCCTTTTGCATAATTGGATTGCGGTGAATGGCTGTCATTATCGTCTCTTTAGCGGCGTCGGCGGACCCCCTCTTTCCTGGCCTCCACCTCGTAAAAAGGCCGTGATGTGTACCGCGCGCCGTGCCGCTAACCCCTGAGCCAAAGACGCGCATGTGGCTAACAACGCAATGGCGATTAACTCCCATATAAAACCATTAGCGCACAGCCAAACGCGCTCCCAGGTGCCGGGGATCCTCCGGTGCACACAGTGCATGGTAACGACATTCAAGAGAAGGCGGGGTTATGAGCCTCGCATACGCCAAGCTTCAACTCGGTTATTAGCCGTTACCGATAGCACTGACGCTAATGCATCTGGTCGGCTATGACTGCAACAGATATCCCTGGGAATTTTTTTTAAATGCTGAGAAGCTTTTATTGGCAATAGCTCAAATGACTACCTTACAATTGGTGGTGTTATGCAAGTGTACAAACCTTTTGACAGTATCGGTTGACAAATTCCATCCGTTCCATTCTGCAAGTGACATTAGAAACGTACGACAGATATGAATCAAAGGTACAAAGCTAATTGCATGCGTCACACCTGTTGTACATCCTAAAAAAATGGTGGCAGAAGAGACGGGTGTGTCAGCAATCTGACAACGACTTGTCAACACCTTCAAATTGTGGATGAGGTTTAAATGTCTTTTTGTTTATATATTTTCGTCATTTTCCTTGATGTTTTCCCTAAGCCTGTAATACATGTAAGATTCCCTCAGTCATTCTGTTGTTTCAATGTCCCAATAACAGTGATCCTTAACGATCTTAGGTTACGCAGTTATATGGATCTTGTGCATTTTCAGGGTCGATAGACTGAATTTGACTGGTGGCTCCAGAAAGTCCAGAACGCTCTACCACCAAGAACTAAGCCTACGTTGATCTAATACGACGTTAACGGCACTCCTAGTCCTAGAGAAGGTCACAGGAGTATCGCTTGATTCCTTGTTGTCAGCAGCTACAATTCTTGTCCGCCTAAACTACTATGTAGCTATGGAAACAAGACAAGACAGCCCACCATTGTCTCGCACAAAGGAAAAAGATGCAAGATTCTTTTTTTATTCAGATGCAGTGACTATCTCACAGCGGGGACCAAGAAGTATAAAATGACACATCGATTTCAAAGCGCAAAGAGCTTATCAAATTTTAAGGGCTCATAACTTCCATCCCCCTCCCCCAACATTCTCACTACATATTAACGATTAAACTCGCTAGTGAAGTTTGAAATTCGGTTCTCTTGTCTCAGAGCCAGACCTTGAGAGCTGTATTATCACTGATGTGCAATATGAAAACATTATTATTCAAGCATAGCTCCTAATGCTATTATGCTGTGGGCCATTCTGAGCTGTAAACACCAGGCAGAGAGAAATGAAATTCGAAGCGCAGACGCCAAAGCCTCATCCCTCTCCTCTAGCCCATCCTTAATGGACCCTCATATATTACAATATGTCCAATTTACATTGAAAATCCCACACCTCTGAAATGGTGCGTTGGACTAGGTGAAGCTCCAAGATGCAATGTCTCCTGCCTGCATATATAACCTGTTGTTTACTTTAGATCAGACAGAACAAGGGTTTTGAATTTTAAAAAGACCCCTTATTAACAGACATTAAGCAAAGCTGTATTACGCATTAAGGAAACCCAGAAGAGTGGAGTGTTTGCTGGATTCTGAACGATCTTTTCATCACCAGACAATGATACAAACAAGGACGTTATTTTTATGTTATAAATATTCAAGTGACTGCGAAATGTTTCTAAGGTCAGTGACAGTCCACATATGCTCAGGGAGGGGGAGAGAGAGAGAGAACCCAGAGAGAGAGAGAAAAAACAGAGAGAGAGACCGAGAGAGAAAGGGAGTGCTTCTGTGGGAGTTGGAGACATTAGGACCCATCAGCCTGACAGACAAATCATTCTTTCATGTAAACATAAATATGAGAGTGTGTTCTAGAAGTCGTGGCAATATCTGTTGCTAGGCTACGTTGCATTAAGTAGTGTAGCTGTCCCTGTTCATTTAGCTCCAGGGATTTCAACGCTACCACAAAAACCTGCCACCTATAATGAAGCCCCACCCATCCACCCTCCACCCCCTACACTTGGTGGTCTTTTGAATTTGACATTAGCGTCATCACTATCGATTTATGGAAACTGTATGAATGTAGCCTGGGGTACAGCTCTTCATTCAGAAGATATGTTAACAGTACATTGCAGATCACAGACACCCTGAAGCCATAAAGGGAAATGGTGTACAGAACAAATATAGTCCAAGCAACTGACTTATTTAGACAATTCATATTTAGAGTAAACCGCACTTGAAACTGTAAAGGAGGCCATTAGCTGCCTTGCGGGGGTAAACAGAGATGGCCCATTCAAGTCTCCCAAGAGCCAACAGGTTTGTTTGTGAACCCACAAGGATCGAATACATTTCATTACCATATTTTTATGTGGTAAGACAAATAAATTATTTAGATTCCCTACCCCATAATCTCCACTACAACTTCAGACTGGCAAGTATCTGGAAAAAAAAACTCTTTATGGATGAATTAACAGTCGTGTTTATTCAAGATCACCTGTACAAAAAAGGACACTGAAGGTGTGAATTCATCAATGGAAGTGTGATTTCAACACCGTAGCATTTTGCTGAGAACATGTCAACCTCAGTGGAAACCTCCAAAACCTCTGGCTTCATTGTGCTTTCATATTCCATTTCCTGTGTACTGTCTTTTTACATTTAGACATCTCTCCAACGAATCTGAGCTGTATCTTGTCAGCTACATAGACATCTGTAGAGTTCTTAGAGAGTTGTTATTACCCATCTATAAGCATGTTATGAAAACTATGCATCATTATGCATCAGTGTTTCCGTAGGTAGCACAACT
The DNA here is from genome assembly GCA_025802075.1 of Tenebrosternarchus preto. Taxonomy (NCBI): domain Eukaryota; kingdom Metazoa; phylum Chordata; class Actinopteri; order Gymnotiformes; family Apteronotidae; genus Tenebrosternarchus; species Tenebrosternarchus preto. Next base: position 5,680,141 of record JAOYMR010000003.1, read on the forward strand.
TACCACCAACATGAAAAGCATTGTAACAATTTGGCCAACAAGACCATGAGACAACAGACAAAAGTTAACAGTGTAAGAAAGGCAGGTTTTCCTTCAAGCTCAGATCAGCAACTGCAGCATATCAACATTCCAGTAGTCAGGTATGCAGCATCTACCCTCTCAGTGCACACACACTCACACACACACAGGTTCTTTCATCTCTGGTTCAGGCTGACTCTAGGGCAACTTTTTGTGCTGGATTTGCAGACTGTCCCATTGCCAGGCAGGGCTTTTCAAATTTAGCTGAACACTGCTATGAACCCAACCCAAACACCCAACTCTTCTGGACACTGCCATAAACTCGACTTCTGATTTGTTAGCTTCCAACTCTTCTTTTGCCCAGTCCAATGTACCCTCTAATGGAGGCACCCCACCACAGCCAAACCACAGAGAGCTGGATGGTCTCTCAACTCGCCCCAAGTTTAGGAAAGCTGGGGTAAGATTACAAAGGTGCACTGGCTTCAGAGACTTGTATATGCGTAATAAATTTCAATTAGAGAGGGTGTTTGGCTTATTCTCTCCATAAATCTGGACCATACATGTCAATCTGCCATGATATGCCAGATATCCAAGGCAGAATTTTGATAACTCTATTTAAAACCTCACTTTCATGCACATTTAATAAATTCAGGATTAATAAATTCAGGATTAGCTCGCATGGCATATTCTGAATGTAATCTAGGCTGCATAATGGCATAGATTTTGATATGCTGAACTTAATATGTTACGATAGGCATCTATCTGCTTATAAGCTTTAGTATCACATTATGTGGAAGCACATAATGAGAGACATTTTTTCTTAAAGTATGCAATTACCATATGCCTAGGGCATGACGATTCCGCCACTGAAACCCATTTTCTCTCAAATTTTATTGTCACTGAGACAGTGAACACCCACAGGAAAAATGCATCTGCCCTCTGTAGCACATAGAACTCCACACACAAACTCTGACATGCTGTCTAAAATTCAGTATAGAATGCGATTCAGTTACAAGGTTTACAACTGAACCAAGCTTGCACATCATGGGTATCAGACGAGTGAAATACAGAAACTGACAAGCTACTCGTGCATTAGGTCAAGTTTTGGCGCTCCAGAGTGTTCTGAGGTAAGGAGAGATTCAGAAAGAATGTTTGTTCCTTCGCCATGGCTACCGTCGCCATTCAGTTATGTCTGTGTTCGTCAGTGGCACAGGTGTCACCTGGGTGTTTGTTAGGACTGTATGCTAGTAGCTGACTATAAACAATTAGCCATGCTAGGCTTTGTTCATCAGAAATCTGTCTGTAGGGACTGGCTACGCAGACGATAATGTCAGTTCAGCTCAAGGTGGACACATCTGGCGGTAGCTTTGAGCGAACAAGCAGCGCAGGTGCAGTTGGGTGTAAAATCAGCCATTACGATGGAAACGTTCCTCTTTAATTGACCACTTGTGAAATTTTCATAAGCTTTTTCGCTATCTGTATCTTACCCTTGTACTAGCACGTTTGTATGGAGTTTACCATTATAATGAAATGTGGGGATTTTGAGTTTTCAACTGGAACCTCAATTGTGCAAATGTGACGTTTTCTAGATACGCCCCATTCCATTTTCTCCTTTATATAGGCGAATACCATTAAATGTATATGCTATTAACTTCTTTACTCAGGTGACCAATACAAACCTTTAAAAATACATTTTAATTGACTTATTTATTAGCATCCGCATTCAGAGGCATCTTTACACGGACGGAAATGAATGTGTTGCAAAATGTGCGATGCCAAAACAGAGTCTCATATGTTCAGAGATGTACCTCAAAATCGGTAAGGCCAGAAATGCGTCATTCTCCAACTCAGTCACGTTTATTTTTTATCAGCCATCATCAAACGGTAACAGCGGTAGGCAGCGGTGGGTGAGTAGTGTTTCTGCACAAGACGTATGGAGTTTAGTGATCAATAACGCTTAGAGCCCCTACAATGGTAAGAAATAATATGGGAGGCTAAAGTGCCTGAATTTCTCATTTAAGGCTCGGTGCGCTAACCTCCTTATCACGTTCCCTAGAGGAGAGGAGGGATATGATTAGGAATTCGTTAGCAGGATTCTATTTTTATGCTGATGACACACTTTTTCTTCTCTTCTCCCAATGTTGCTGGCTCTTGACTTTCTCACTGTTTCTTGAACTAGATCAGCTCTTTGCCACAGCTTTGAGATGCCACTTCCAGTTCACCAAGGGGTAAAACACAGGCAAAAAAAAGATAAAAAAACATACAATAGAGGGCCTTGGTGATGCTGGTGTAATTGGTGACTTCGATATTCTAGTCACATAGTATTGTAATGGACAATTTTAGATTAGTGTACTAAAAAACTGACTCCGGAAGAAAGTTCTCCTTTATCGAGATCTGGGACAGGGCTGAGAGAAGCTCCAGTTACCCTCCTGCTCACCCGAACCATTATGAGACAAACTGCAATACCGATTTAGATGAGGCTGCAAGTTGAACATGTGCCACTATGGAAGAACTAGTCTCCTTCAACTCTTTTTTGCTCCAATTACATCTTTAATAGTCATACAAGATATACAATAAAATAATAAAATTTTCCTAAGAACAAAATAGGATATACATAATTGGTTATAACATATACACAAGTGGTTATAGCACATACATAACTGGTTATAGGTTCTATGTCGGATGCCTAGGCCACTCAGCCACTGTAGCATGAACCTCTCCTCCAAAGCCATCACAAACAAGACGACGTTCCAAATCTAGACTATTAAAATCCTACGCGTATTCATTTTGCCATGCGTAGGTGGAACAAGGTCGAAGGCGGTTCTTATTCTTCCCGTAGGATCAGCTTCACTGGTACTGGCTCCTGTGCAGCATGCTGTGTCTCAGTGTCTCAGGTATTGTTCTCATGCAAACAGGACGAAGGCCCCTGGACAGAGGAGCAGCAGAACCAAGCATCTCCGCATTTGTTTTTCATTGAAAGGGGGACGAGGAGGGGGGTGGTGGATTACACTTCCTGACGGCCATGATTAATCACCGCACACCAGACATTTGAATAGAACTCGGGGAAAGGTTCAACTTTTTAATTCATCCCACACGCAATCTATTGGAAGCAGCTGCTGCCTCTCTCTCCTTCGTGCCAGATTTTCCCAGTGACCACTGCTTCTGTTTGCTGCACACTCCCCCCCCCAGCCTTTCATAATTACCCAGGGAAAACGGGCACGGTTGTTCGAGGAGACTTTTGGCCATAACAGAGGGGCTCCGGTTATGTCCTGATTGGGTTTCTCTTTTATGTGGGATTATTAATTTGAGGTTATGAGCACAGTGAGGAAATTGACCATTTTTAAGGAAGTACCTTCATATGAGAGGCCCCTGCTCGCTTTACAAAGGGCAAAAAGAGAACATGCTCCTTCCTCAGTGGCTTTGATTTTGCGCTGGACTGATCCTCCGTTTCCTCCATTAGAAGACAACGCTCCCAAAAGCAAGGAAAACAACGGTTCAAACCCGTTTTTGAAATTTTCCCGTCTCTCGCTGCCTTTGTTTTCTTTAGCTCATTTTCAAGACAGTCTGCTGTCTCTCCTGAGGCAGCTGGGAACATTCCCATCAAAATCAACTGGGCAGTACCAGCTTTCCGCAGACGCAATGTGGTTGCATGAACTGAAGGCGATACACACATGCGCGCACACATCCAGCTGCAGAATAGCCGACATCAAAATTCAAAATTTTCATAAAAAAGGCAGATGATTACATACGGGGTTCTTAAGCCGATCCAGAAAACACCATTAATTACAAGTTTGGAAGAACTTCCCAACTGTTCCGAACTTGCAACTTCAGTTTGCGACGTTCACTCCCCCCCGAAACGAGGCCTTGGATTTCCATCCTTGCGGCTGGATCTTCTCCAACGGAAGCGAAGCGAAACAGCTGCCTAAAGGTTTAACCCCTCAGAGTGCGAAGGACAGAGCAGACAGCTGCGTCCTCAGGTAAACAAATAAGCAAACAAACAAACAAACAAACATTTCCTGGACTGATTTCATCTCAAGGGTATGAATGCCCTTGAAGGACCCCTGGTCTTTGTTCTGCATACAGTCGCTCTGCCAGGCTGAGGATCTTTAGCAATTTGCCCTCAGCTGTCTTTATATGAAAGGTGCAGAGTCTCTAATCTCAGACACACCACAGAGGGACACTGATAAAGGGGACACCGCTACACCATAACAAAACAGCACTATTTCTGTCTCTCCCTCTTTTGTCTTTTGCAAAACAGTGAAAGCAAAAGTTACTGAAATACTTTTATACACACACACACACACACACACACACACACATATTTACCAAAATCTAGAGCGATATTTTCATATGGTCTGAAGGAGAGGATTGGACACAAACTACCATCATATTTAGTGTTCCACATATATAATACAAGTAATTGAAATGAAGCACAAAAGAAATCATTTTCCTTCTTGATATTGTTCTTGAGCTTTTAAAACATCGAAGCTTTATTTATTCCTCCTCAAAGATGCAAAGTAAGACTTCCACTTACAGAATTATGATTTACTAAAGCAGTTCTGTACCATACACCCTCCTTATCAGAATAAATCACATTTAAATGTAATAAAAAAAAAAAAAAAAGAGAAGGGAATTAATTAAATCGAGCCAGTTTGCTGAGGATGCAAAAGTGATCCTAGCTGCAAAGGGGCAACTGCTGAATAGGTACCAGGTTTTTTGGTTTTTTTTTTTTTTTTTTTTTAGGTTTTATTTGTTTGTCCATCTAGTTGAGCCTGTGGAGGCTCTTCTGATGGTGCCTGTTTGCCAAGCCTCGCTTTTCCCTGGGCTTTCTGTCAGGAGAATGACTTGTGTTCTTTTCTCCCACATGCTTAGCTGTCACAACGCCGGCACGAGTCGGAACGCTGTGAAATCCCGGCACACGCAGGCATGCACCCGAGTGGAAACGCTGCCGATTAGAGCAACGGGCGCCGAGATGGGAGACGCCGGGGACCGGATAAAGACGTCAGTTACAGTCGGCAACAACAACAACAGCAACAACAACAAAAAAGGAGGCAGAAATTGTGGCGGGGTGACATCTGGCGCCTGATGAGAGGAGTCGGAAGGGCCTTTCGTAAAATGGCTTCGCCAAAGCCGCGTGGCGAGGTTCGGAGCGCCCTGGAGCTCCTCTGCACGCGGTGGTTGCCACCTACGCCAGAAGTAACTCGCATAGCTGCTCAGAGGACATGGGGGAAGGGAAACATCCCAAAAACTTTAGGACAATATTTTGCTGACATGTTCTACACCCTTACGGTGTTCCTCAAGTCATCCTGAACACCTTTAGCTGCTGTCAGCTTTTGTAGGGAGGTTCACGAGAGTACACGTCTTCCTGGGCAACCTGAACAAACAATTTTTTTGGCAGGTCAGGCCACAGTTTGGTCAGAACAGTCATTCAATGGAAGTAAAGACCAGAGAGCATAAAGGAAGGGGAGAAAGGCAGGGAAAAAGAGAGAAAGAGAGACACAGACGGAGAGAAAGAGGATAAACTGGGTGTGTGAGAGCTGTTTTCTGTTGAGAGGAATTAGGGGTGAGGAGTCAAGGTGAGGTCAGAGTGACTGATAGACTGTTGGGTGCAGAGGTCAGAGTGTACAGACTGCATCACCTCCAGACAACCCGCGATCCTCCACCATTATCGCGACCATCTTTTAACACAGCAGCACAGCTGGAAGAGGTACAGAGAGAAATAGCGAGAGAGAGAGAGAGAGAGAGAGAGAGGGAGGGAGAGAGAGAGAGAGAGACAGAGAGAGAGAGAGAAAGGGGTGTCATTTGCTCACCATTATACCATCTTTCAACATAAAAAACAAACACATTTCTTGATGAAAAACGAAGGTATGGCAGTCAGCCAGTCAACACGTCCTCAAAAGATACGCAAATATATACACAGTTAAGTCTTAGGACGCACTTGAAATTGTAAAAGACAGGCACACCCACATGCACACTGGGGGGGGGGGGGGGGGGGGGGGGGGGGGGGGGGGGGGGGGGGGGGGGGGGGGGGGGGGG
>JAOYMR010000003.1:5705254-5724626 GCA_025802075.1 Tenebrosternarchus preto
TTAATTTGACCATGGTACAATCTATTAAATAGATCAACCATTTACAGAGACACCAACATGTTTGCATAGTACATACTGGTCTTCTTAAAATGTAGGTTAACCGAGCCTCCTCTTGCGACATCCTCCACAGCCATGAGAGCCCATATCTCACTGGTGAGCACCTCTGTATCACCATAGACACTGCATGCCTGGCTCAGGGACATTGCCTCCCTCATCCGCCTCAGCTGCTGCTCCTGCCCATTCGGTCCACTAGAGGGAGGCACCTGCTCACAAACAACTTTACTTTGTGTGTCCTCCAGCTGGCCAAACTGTGAAATCAAATAAATCTTAATTTAAGACAAATCACTGAATATTTCCATAGAATGGAAACCTTTGATTCCAAAATGTCGTAATTGTTTGTATAGTGAATAATGCATCTGCATAAAACAATATTAAAATTAATCATATCAATTACCAGATGTAACAGAAGTTGTCTGTCATCCTCTTTCAGAAAGGCATTAAATGTTGGTGCAAGAACCTGGCAAAGACAGAAAAAGACCAAAGACTGATGAGTTATTCATACACTACAAGTCAGAAAACTGCACTAATAAATGTAGCAGCATCTAGACAAGCTGTTCACCTACAGGGCATATTTCATGCTTAGCTGTGCAGATCCATGGAATTATGTCACCTGAAATAAGAGCATTTTGTAGACTTCTGGCAGTGTTTTTTGTAAGACCAGTTATAAACTTATCACTGTTTGCACTCCCACTATCAAAGTAGTCAGCCATTATCTTCTTGCCCATCAACCGCTGGAGAGCAACGCCATGTCCCTCCTCCGTTTTCAGCAGGACATTAAGTAGACTGTCCAGATCTTGCCAAAGCGCCAAGTGGTGTAGGTGCACGTTGAGAGCTCTGGCCTGAAGAAAGGTCTCGTATGGTCGTCCAGCAAGGGTGTCAGCAGAGAGCGCCGAGCATAGGAATTCATCCCGATAAGGAGCTCCATACGTGGCCAAAGCTGGGGGTGGAGGAGGATCCAAAGTGACAATGGAAGGGAGGTAGCAGGCTGGTGTGTTTAGGCAAATATGAGGAGGCATGGATTCAGGGAGGGTTTGGTTCAGTTCAGCAGCGCTGTTGCTGGGGAAAAGGGCAGGCAAAGAGCCCAAGCTCTGATCTGAAGTGGATGAGGGGATCTTCCAAAATGGGTTGGATTTCTTTGATCTTCTACCAGAACCACTCTTTCTAACACAATGGACAATATTTGTGCACCCTCTCTGATCTCTTTCCCCTTCCATAGGTAACCAATGGCAGACCCTTTGTGCACACTGCTTCCGGGCAACGCGGCTTCTTTTGGCTGTGCATGGTCTGTTCCTCCAAAGAAGTCTTTTTGTGGACCTGGAGCTGTAGGGGCGTGTAACTGTTTTGCCGTCACCTGATGGAGCTGATCCCAGATTCCAGCTCTCTGGATCGAGTAAAGTGGGGGCTTCTACGGCAGTAGGCTGGGAAGCCAAGTGCTGGTACTCCTTAGCAATGGATGCACACTCCCCCACTCTGGCAATAGATACCTTACAGCAATACAGGAACCGAGGCAACCAGTAGCGCTGGAGTTTGGAGAGCACTTTGAATTTCATCTGGTTTAGAACCTGAATCTGTTTATCTTCAAGATGTCTGTCAGAGAAGATCTTCAGCAGGATATCTGAAGAATAAATACCCAAATTATCAGCAAGCCAGACAGATGAAAGCTAATCAGTCACATTACTCTGGTTAAAAGTGAAGGGGACAAATTTAGACTGGCACACCACTACAAGTGCTATAAGTAATTTCAAATAAACATACCTGCTGAAGAAATTATGTATCCGTTTACAGACAAAATCTTAAGGATAAGCTAAATGCAAGGATGCTCCCACTAGCCAGTTCATGTCTCACCTGGGGTAACATGGCAGGTCTTCATCAGACTGGAACCTTCACTGAGGTGAATGGTCTTGATTAGAGTGAAAAGAACTAGGGACCGACGACTCTGGGCCAAATCCCATTCGTCATTCTGCAGTAATCTGCCCACCCTCACCCAGAACAGAACCAACTCCTCGCCTTCTCAAAACACAATACTTTAAATGCATTAATACACCAAAAGTCAAGAGGCTCAGTGGTGGTTCTGCTATTCATGTGACTGAGATTCAAACGGCAGTACAGACCTTGTGTACCCTTGACAAAGGCATAAAAGCGTTTCATTCCTCGTACACTGCCCAAACTCCTTTTCAACAGCCAATCGTCTGCAGTGGTCCATTTTAGCACCTCTGCAGTAAGAGCATTAGAAGAGCATCTTCTAAATGACTGCTTGTGTAAACAACCCACAATAAAGTTCAAATGCTTCCACTAAAATCAATTAAAAAAAAGTTTACCTTTTGAATGTGAAGAGGTGAACCTGAGGAGTTCATTGCATAGAATATAGTAATGGTAGAGATCAGTGTGTTTAAAGAAAACAAAGCGATTCCCTGTTAGCCATTTACGATAACCGCCTCTCCTTGCTTCCTACATGTGACAAGACCAAGGTGAAACAATCTGCTAGAATTAAATCACTAATGTGTTTTAGAATGAATCAGTTTTCTAGTCAGTTTTAGAGTGAATCATGCTGAAGCTAATACCTTATTCTGTGGAATTTCAGGACACATAAACCATTTGTTCTCTGACAGATAATAGAGAGGAGTCTGTCCAAACACCTGAGACCATTAAAGAGGATAGTGAGAAACAGAAGCATCTACAGCAACAACTTATTGTGCTTTGTGAGACAAGAAGAACTCTTACAGGCAGATTCAGAAAAGTGTTGAAGAAGTCAACAAACACTTCATCTTTCAGCAGACCTGCCAATTCTTTCTCAACTGAGGATTGATCAATAAAGTGAAAGATTGGCTTAACTCCACCACGAATAGATAGTGTCCCAGTAATAAGCAAGCATCAGTGGCAGCTTATCTGAAAGTTGCTGCACTGAGAGATAGTAAAGTAACTTACCCGAACTACTGGTGGTTTGAAAAGCTCTAGCAGATTTCATATTGCTGTAGGACATTGCTAACTGCACAACTAACGTTGATCAACTATGTTGTAGGCATCCATTTTAAGAGCGCTGAAGTCTTCACGTGAAAAAGCTTTGACTGACGTCACAAACAGAAGAACGGTGCATTAGATTGATTTCTAACGTGGCCTATTCTTTGGTATGTTATGTTCAATCTCCTTCTTTCAATGTTCAGTCGTTTTCTTTATGGTCCTGTTAAGTACAATCCTTCATCTTACCACAGTGATCTACGATGCTAATGTCCTAAAGAACTGACGTAAAATCTGTAATACTAATTAGGTGTACTACTCATATATAATACTTAAAACCATTGATATTCTTTAATGTAAAAACAAATAATTTCAGAAAACACGTACAATATATATATATATATTTTTTATTAACTTTTATTTTCGACAAATTGAGACCACTATAGTTTAATGTCGCGGTCCTGCAGTGGGGTGTCATCCGTTCCCCAAATTCACCAAAACACAGATCGGCCTATTTCTCAAGGTCGAAAAATATTTCCAAATAATATTATTGCTTTTAAATAATATAATATAATTACATATTTGCTTATAAAACGCAATAATACGTTAACATTCCAAAGCAAATTAATACATTATTACTCTGTAGTGAGTATTTTAGTCTCTTTTTAAGAGTTGCGTGAGTAACAAACCATGTAATTCCAAATCATAACGGTATTTAGTCCGGTCTGTAAAGGCATTCAGTGTATAATTCCTTACTTTAAAACTCTGGGTCACAGAAGATCTCGAACAAAAAAATATTAAAATATGACACCACGTGGGGGCGCATTAGTTCATTATAGTAAACTTGAATTTCATTGTATTTCAGTTGTGTGTTTGATTTTGTCTATGTTCGCTCAAGCGTTGTTCAGTAACCTGCACGATTACCTTCGTAACTTCCCTTAATGCAAGGATGCTATCATCGTGAAAGGCACAAATAAAATATATTACTGATCTGCCCTAAATACAAGGTAAACGTTCCATTTTTCGCCCGGTAAGCTAGAGGGCGTTGACTGTCGTTTGCAACTCCAATGAGCTAACAGAATGCCCTTTCAATCACACATGTCTGGCACTCTTCTCTAACCAATCAAATGAGCCGGGTTTCCAGTTCCGAGATATAAATCAGAGTGACACCCGAAAGACTTGGTCAGAGAATGAGAAAACATCGACCAGGCAATATTCTGACCAATATCTGGACCTGGCAGTCCGACACGGCTTATTTTAATTTTCACTTGTGTCCAGGTAGGCTACAGTGCTTACGTTAGCTTGTTATATTATACCTATATGAAACGTCTTGCCTACATTGCTGGGGAATTTTTTTCTTTTACTTGGTTAGTTCGTGGAATCTACAGAAACAGTTTTATTGCGATAGACAGTCCCGTGTTCAAATACTTCTGTAATCTGGCTTCAATGTTTATTTTGTGATACATCTGTACCCATCTGTGTTTGTGATGTGGCTAACATTACGGCGTAACCATGACTACAAGCTGTATCTGCTAAGGAAGGACGTGCGCTATAGTGTTTACATCACTCGCCGTTCGATTATAAAAAACAATCAAAATGTTCGGCTAAAATCAATCTAAATGATCAGTTACTTTTATCTTGGTTAAATTTTTGCCGATATTCCAAGGAATCGTTAACAATCGAAAACATTTTCGGGTGTGGAAAAAGACCAGTGTTGGAGCGCGTGGAAATCGGAAGACTCGAGACACATGGAGTCGCATGCGGTCCTAGTTGTAAACTATGGATTTTAACTAAGGGATTAGATTTTTTGTGAAGCCTGCTATATGTCGCAGAACTAGCGCTTAACACCTACTTGTGATCACAAAAACGTTCTTCAAATGAATTAGCAAGCATTGTCGCTATATTCACTATTGTATTTTACCCGTTTGTTTAGGTGTTTTATAGTAATGAACATGGCGACGTCGGCCAGCGCACAGCTTAGTAAAGTGGTCAAACGGCAATACATGGAACTGCCCCAGGGAGACAAAGTACAAGCCATGTACATCTGGATAGACGGGACTGGGGAAGGACTGCGATGTAAAACCAGGACGCTGGACTCGGAGCCAAAAAGCGTTGAAGGTAAACCACGTGTGTGTTTTTGACGACCTGACTCTAAAGCTTGCATACATGTATGCACCCTCTTTGACTGCTATAAATTCTAGAATTGACAGCTCCCCTGCTCTTATTCAGAACTCCCTGAATGGAACTTTGATGGTTCCAGCACCTACCAGGCTGAAGGCTCCAACAGTGACATGTATCTGATCCCCTCGGCCATGTTCAGGGATCCTTTCCGCAAAGACCCTAACAAGCTTGTCCTGTGTGAAGTGGTGAAATACAACCGCAGGCCTGCTGGTAAGGATGGCGGTCTCTAGGGATCAGTTTCTTTCATGCAACTCTGCTTTCATTCGGCTTGAGTGTGAGCGCCTTGTGTTCTCAGCACTCTCTCTCTTCTTTGGGCCCCAGAAACAAACCATCGTGTAACATGCAGAAAAATCATGCAGATGGTGGAGGGGCAGAACCCTTGGTTCGGCATGGAGCAGGAGTACACCATCCTTGGCACAGATGGACATCCCTTTGGCTGGCCCTCCAACGGTTTTCCAGGACCCCAAGGTAATAAGCAGCCCTCCATGCGTTTTCACATGCTCTTTACTATGCACAAATTTTCATACTTATGACGTTGGTTCCTTTCAGGACCATACTACTGCGGTGTCGGCGCAGACAAAGCCTATGGCAGAGATATTGTGGAAGCCCACTATAAAGCCTGTCTGTATGCTGGGGTGAAGATCTGTGGAACTAATGCTGAAGTCATGCCTGCTCAGGTAACATTTGATTTGAATGAAGTGATGCAGCCTCACCCTTCTTTAATCCAAGAGACTAATGTGTGCTTGTATCTCAGTGGGAGTTCCAGGTGGGCCCTTGTGAAGGCATCGACATGGGTGATCATCTGTGGGTAGCCCGCTTCATCCTTCACCGGGTCTGCGAGGACTTTGGCGTTGTAGCTTCCTTCGACCCCAAGCCCATCCCAGGCAACTGGAACGGTGCCGGCTGTCACACCAACTTCAGCACGAAGGAGATGCGGGAAGAAGGTGGCCTGAAGTGAGTTGTTAGAACAAAATCCAAAGTAATTGACGTCCGTTGCATGTTTGTTGTTTGCGTGTTGGTCGCTGGCAGCAGCAAGCTTGACCTTTGTTCTTGCCTATGGTCATTTCACATAGTTGACGCAACTGAGTAATCTTGTAGTGTAGTTTGTAGCAAAATGAAACTGAGCTGAGCAAAAATGCATCCTTTCCTTTGGGCAGGAACATCGAGGAGAGCATTGAGAAGCTCTCAAAGAGGCACAGCTACCACATCCGGGCATATGACCCTAAAGGCGGCCTGGACAACGCCCGGCGGCTCACCGGCCGTCATGAGACCTCCAGCATCCATGAGTTCTCTGCCGGCGTTGCCAATCGCGGCGCCAGCATCCGAATCCCACGTGCTGTGGGCCAGGAGAAGAAGGGCTACTTTGAGGACCGCCGTCCATCAGCCAACTGTGACCCCTACGCAGTCACCGAGGCGCTCATACGCACATGTCTGCTTGACGAAGAAGGAGACGAACCTGTGGATTACTAGGCCTCCTCACTCGCACCGTGTGTCACACTCTGAACTGATCTCTCCCTCCTTTTTTATTTTAATGAAATTTGCCACGGAGCCAAATTAGTACTGTATTTGGCGGGATGTTTGTTAGGGGTTTTTTGTTTGTTTTGTTTTTGCTGCTCCCCACCTCTTCATCAGAATGGCTCCACACACACAATTTATTTTAATTTTTTTTTTTTTTTATTTAAGTTGGCTGGTCAACTTGATGTTTTAGGATTAAGTGTTTATAACTGGGGACGTGATGTTGCAGGACATCCTGCGCGTCCTGCCTGTCATTCTGTCTCTTGGTTTTGTTCATCTGTCTCACTAGGGAACTGAAATATTATAACAGTGGCATTGAAACTCCTAAATGCTCTTCCTGTTTTAAAATGGACTAAAAAATAAATGGGCATCATGGATTAGAGTTGCTAAGGCTGGACAACCTGTAATTTCTTAAGACTGTAGCCAGTTTCTCTAATGTTTTGTCTTAATGTTTCAAGTACATTTTAAGGTTTTGTTACTAACTACATAGGAAGTGTTGAAGACATTCTGTTGTAGTTCACACACTGATGTACGGTACATGCTCTGCTCTGAGGGTTCGTTGTCATGCTTTCAACATGCCTGATGGCTGTATGTCATTTAAAAAAAAAAATTCACACATTTTGATGTTTTGTGTCTTCCGCTCTGATGTCTTGACATCTGTACTGGTAAAACAAGCTGAAGTTGCTGAATGGTGTTTTGACTTTAAAAATATTTTTAACACATCCTTAGCTGGGTGTGGTGGTGTTTTTTCTTCTTCTCTTGAGCAGAAGGCTGTTGCAATTGAAATTGTGGGATTCTATTTAAACAGCAGTCCAAGGTCATCGCTATTTTAATTAGTCTTAGTCAGCATTAATCATGTTCGACAGTAGACAGTGTAACCACATCACCTAGGCTCTCGCACTGCGGCAGAACCTGTGTTGCGGCTTGCTGAAAAATCAACAGGCGTACTGTTTATGCTAGATCATCGCCATGAGCAACAGCCCAATCGTTAGCGTGTTTTATGAAAGTTTGTTCAATCAATAGAGTTTTAGGTGTAGTGCTGCAGTTAAAAAAAAAAAAAGACTTACTGCTCTTAACGTCACGTGAGACTGTAGTCAGCTAAAATGTCCCAATGACTCCTGTCTGCCTACTTGGGCTGCCTCCTCCTTGGCCTACCAGTCAGGATGGGTCACTTGGACAAGCCGTGCCTTCTAGTTTTACACCACAGAAGAACCATCCTTGTTTGACCTCAGTTGACAAAGGAAAAGTATAAAAATCTATATTTAAATAGAAAATGGAAGTGTTATATTGAAAACATATTAAAAGAAACAACAATTAAGTGTAAAGGGATAAAGTGCATAAAACAAGTAAATAATAAAGCAAGACTGACGAGCGGCTTAAAAACGTGTTTGAATAGGTCCATTTTTCAGACAATTTTCAGGATTCCACCTAAGAGCAGTATAGTAGTGACATAATGCTTCACCCTGCTTAATTTTGCCCTTTGACTTTAACCTTTGCAATAATCAGTGTTGTTAATGCAGCCTTTGATCTAAACTGGAATGCCTTTATACTTGTCTGGCTTATGAGTTGTGTGTTATCAAGCTGAATGACTTGATTTGCACTGTATGGTATTATTCTCCACATGCATGCTACACTTATCATTTAGATATCATTTAACTTCAGTTTAGCCCTAACCCTACTATTAAATACTTTTGAGTATCACAGCTGACTAGAGCTAGAGAATGATGTACTAAAACATAGATACACAGGCCCACAGTAAATGCCTTTCAACCAGATAACATGATAGCAGTACTTTTTAAATTGCTATCACTACATTTATTTTGCTATCAGCAAGTTTATCTTCTTTGATTACATCATTCCTTTGTAAGAGAAAGCACCATGTTCACCCCCTGGATTTGAACTGAAGGGACTGGTTTAGGAGACTGCTATAGATTTAAGCTATTTAGGATAAACCTTAAGCTGACAATGTTAAATCCACTACTTTGTCTCATATGTTTTCTTTAACTTAGTGAAAACATTATTGAACAGATCATGCTTTTGATTTGAAAACTGTTTCCAAATCCATCAGGAACTCCCAGATAGTTTGTAGTTTTACATCTGTCCCTTTTCCAAAACATACTTGATCCACATAGTAATACTGTGCTGTGAAATGGATTAGAAAACACTGGACTACTGTACTATCTTTTAGCTTTGTCTCAGGAATCATTAAATGAATGTACAGGAGAGTTTGGGAGATTCAAAAACAGTATTCAAGGGCATGTGTACAACTGACTCACACAGCATAAAAGTCACTAATTTTTATGACTGTAGAAGAAGTTTATTTCAAGTACAGTTTTCTACATTTCACAATACAGTTCACAAGTAGAAGATACACAGAAATACAAATAGCACACATTAAAAGAAATACTATTTCTAAGACATAGCTAGAAATGGTTAAAAGAATTTGAGAGACAAAGCATTCAGCATTCGAGAGACGGGGTGTATCATTTTTGATATCATAAAAACTCATGAAAATGGCCTTCTAAAGCAATTTTCATGAATAAGTTGGACAAAAAAACAACAACTTCACCCTCAGACTAGGTGGTGAGTAGCAAACACATGACCACATAAGATGGTCAGAACTGGAACCTAAGATTCTGGTTCATGCTCCCTTAAAGGAATTTTTTAATAAGTTTATGAACCAAGCTAGAGGTTTCATCAGTCTGCATTGCTGAAAACATTCAGGCCTTAAAAAGTTCTCCTGCTGAGTGAAAATAAAATGACAAGTAAGCAAAGCAAGCAATATTTCAAAACAACACCCACTACCTTGATTCACACATGCCACAACAGAACATTTATGAAACATTCAGGTGTTTGCATTCAGACAACCAGATTCAAAACTATTGTAAATGTAAACTACAGCTATATAGGTATCGACAAAAAGATAAATAATTAGCATCTACACATTCAGCACTGTCGAAATAAGAGCCCTCGGATACCCAGCTGAGAGAAATCGCCGCCCTTTGCCTTCAGCTCCCAGCTCTATTCCCAGCAGAACGCCCAGCAAGTGATCACGAAGACACTGCTCTCTTGTTAAGAACTGCACCTGAATAAATTCAGCCAGTACACGCTAACTCGGTGTCATCCGAGGTCAATCGAATCAATGTTTTTAAAGAGAAAAAAAAGTCTTAATCCTCCTTCCCCTCCCCCAGAAACACACTTCATAATATTCATGGTGCAGAGCTTTGACAAACTAAGAAATTCATAGTGGGTTGTTTTTGTCAAATCATAGATGATGATTCTCTTCGTCTGCGAAGCAAGTTAACAAGAACCATGCCTTGAGTGTCATTCACTAACTGTATGACAATATGATTATAGTTTTTATCTTTGATACAAGTGCAAAATTGTGGTGTTTTTCCTCTCTTTTTTAGCTGGAAGAGCAGGGAACATCCAGCAAGACCACAGGACAAACATATTTACTTTGCCGGTATGGCGAACCGCTATGGGGGCTGGGTTAAAAAGTTTGATGTGGGACCTTTTACCCACATTCACATGGCTTAACAACTGAGAAGACTGGCAGCCATCTGATTGGTTCTTAAAATGGACAGTTGACCTATCACAAATATGAGGATTGTTGCTATCCAGCTCCAGGAAGAAAAGTGGCTGGCTTTGAGCAGTAGTTTTTCTTCTGTTGTAATGATTTTGCATGTAGCATGACAGGAATCACCAGTCCTGTTTTTTTTCGTTGGAGAGAAAAACAGTACCTCTTTTTGTTTGTGGCTTTAGGAAGTGACTCAAAACAGTGTCATTCACTCAGAATCAACAGGAAAAATATCTTATTCAAGTTTTTTACTGTAAAATACTTTACAATACTTATAGGATTTTTCACTAACATAACTTACAACATTAGCTAACGTTAACAAAGACATTTTTTGCTATTGGGAGACTTGCTAAGATAGGGGAGTTTGTGGCTTTCTTCCAAACTTAATTTATTACATTATTTTACAGCATTATATCAGTTGGAATGAGATTTACATTCAAACAATACACTGACTACGGATCTAAATGTATAAAGAACTATTAGAACTGCCAAATATAATATAGTGCATTTTATATTGGATTAGATCCTTCAAAAAGCCAAAGATAAAATATTAAGTTAACATGGGGCTTTGTAAGTATATTCTGTCTAGAGAACAGAATATCTGAGTCCTATATGATAAAATAATAATCAGAATTAGCACAGATGCTCTGGAATTATGGACAGCTATGGACAAATATGGAATTATGGGCAAATTGTCAGCTCATGAATGTAGAGAAGTCCCTTCAGGGCATCTGACCTGGTTTGTCCACCATACCCCCTCTCTTAAACTCTCTCAGAGACATAGATCTGTGCCATGTGTGGAAATGATGTAGCACACAGAGCATGTGAAGTGTGCACTTTATCCCCACAGTCACATAAAGCTTCACAGTCAGGAGGACAGTCATGCCACTGGGTCTTTAGTACTTCCATTACACAACACTGGGAACCTCTCTTGGATGCTCAGTATACATGTAAACCCTTGAACAGCGCGTGCTCAGAGATGAAACCGTTGACAACAGCCCTTGGAGTGGAGAAGATGAGGTGGTGGACTGGGGTGAGAGGCAGTTCGGTTGCCATGACGACCAGCAGAGCATGCAAACTGATCCAAGCTTATTGCAATGTGTAGGGACTGGGGAAAAAACAAGTACAGTTTTGCAACCAAACAGGAATGAAGGATTAGCCAAATATGCAATGAAAAATGAACAAACAAATATGCAACATTAACCCGGGGTGAAGGTCATTAACATGACCCAGCTAGTGGCAGCGGACATCTTGTTATTAGCGTCTCTTCTGCACGTTGCCATGCCAGTGATGGTTCAGCTTTATCATGACTCACTGATTGACAGCTAGGGAGTTATGAGCACTTACTACTTAAACACTGCACACTTGGCCTTTCGGTTTCATGACTGTTACCATGACCCTATCTTGGATATTTTATCTTGTAGTCTATCTGTGTGGCAAAAAATTAGCTAGCAGCAAGTAAAAGCAAACCATTAAGGTGGAATATACCAGCCAAACAAGGTGAACATAGCTGAGGAGAGACAGTGAGTGGAGAAGGTAAGGAACCTAACAACAGGCTGCAAAATTGGCACCCTTGAATGGCAGGAAAGAGCATTCAGTCTACAGCCATCTGTAATTCTGTATCACAAAGCAAGCATGAAAGTGCTGAACAGATATGGAGAAAACTATGAACCACTTTCTCCCTTGCCAAGGGCTCCTACCCTGTGACCTTGCGGTCCTGAGCCAGTCGGAATGTCAGCACAAAGATTTCCGCATGCATGAAGTGCAATGTACATTTGTTCATTACTGGTCTTAAGACTCTTATCTTGCATGGAGTGGATGCAGTGGAGGACAAAAAGGACATTTGTTTTTAAAGCAAAATGCATTATGTTCTACTGAGAGCATTTCAGTGACATTATAAAACACTTTTAGGACAATATGTTAATTGTCCTCCCTAAAGTTAACCTTTGAATTGTAAACTGTTACTGAATCACAAGGTATAAGGGTGATTAGGAATAAGACGTTCTAGCTTTCCATGTGCTTCTGCTTTCCGCACTTCTGGGTTTCATTTTCCAGTCTGCCGTCAAACTGGGATGAGTCATTTGGTTCTTCTAAGCAAACCCCACGCCATGGTTAGGAGTCAAGACTTGTGTGCTCATGACTGCATGGATAACAAGGGTTGCACCAGCACATGAGCCACAGACTAGTTAGGGGATTGGATTAGATGACCTAGCATGCATGTTGAGGAATTAAGCCATCAAGAACCAGACCCCTTACTCAAATGCCATTATCATGAAGTTTAATGCATAAGGTGTATTTCACATGAACACTGGAACCTACTGGGTTTCCACAAGGACTGGGGGGAGTTTGTGGGATAAGTAAAGGAACATTGAAATGCTGAGTGTAAAGAAGTTCACAGCTTTCCAAAATGTTCTGTTCTCCGGGACCAGGGAAACAAAGTGTGCTGTGTTAGATAGTTAATTAGCAAGTTTGTTTGAGAATGAAACAATAAACAAAATGTCCTGTTACTTACCTATGATCACTGAAAAAAAAAACAACCCCCACACTTTGCCTGAGAACACTCACTTTCAAATCCTGCCCTGTTTCGTCTTTGTTTTTTGTTTTTTCTTCAGAAAAACTGCCCATAGTCATGTTTTCCTAACCTGAATGCTCATCACCAGGTCAGCCTAAGGGGCACTCCACCCTTTGGCACGCCCTCTAAGGAAAGACTGGTGTTCAGTGTCAACAGAAAAACTTCATAATTGTTACCTTGACATTTGTGTACACCATGAACAGGTTTTTAATATGATAGTCTGTGGCTGCAAGGGGAAGGTTCTGGGCTGCTCTGTTTCTGTATGGAGGTGGGACTTCCAAACAGGCTGTAATTCCATTGGCTCCTGAACATGGTTGTCTGCAGTCCTACTGCCTCAGTCTAACTGTATTTTCCACTTACTTATAACGTTACAGTTGAATACACCCTCAGCCCGGTCATTAAGCCCATTGACAATGCGATAGTAATTGGCCCAATTAAGCACAGCCAGCAGAACCAACAAAAGCAAAGCTAACAACAACAACCAACTTTGATATGTCATCAAGATTAAAGTCTTTGTTATCTTCAAGAGACATGTGCTCAGTGTGGAAGAGGAAATCGGAAGAGACCTGAGTTTGCTCCATGTTCTTCCAATTCTTGGGGTTACGGATCTCTGATGACCAGCTATGGCCTCCCAGCATCTGAGCTCTATCAGAAAGGTGGGGAAGGTGGAAAAGGTGTTCATCTGCAGTATCACAGTGTTCTCACCGGAGGAACTGTAGCCTAGCATGAAAACAGTAGATCCATAACAGTGCCATAAAAGTTTGCAATTGCAATAAAACATATACACAATCGGTTTAGGTTACAATTAACCATATTTATTGTGACTTTACAGTACATTTACATCTACTATAAAGAGCCTCTATGATAAATTGAGATCCAGGTCCTCTTCAAGGTATCATAAGCCCAGAGGATTAACCACAAAGTTCAGAAACAGTTTCTATGTCCTAAAAAGGGATCCAAAGCGATTTACAGTTGTGACTGAACACATCTTGAGTAGTTGAGGGCCTTGCTCAGGGGCCCAACAGTGGCAACTTGGCAGAGGTGGGGTTTTGAACCAGCAACCTTCTGATTACTAGGCAAGTGCCTTAACCAGTGAGCTACCACCGACCCAACAATCTATTGTACAGATCTGCTGATCTACTGTACCAATCTACCGATCTATTGTACCGATCTACTGATCTACCATAAATAGGACACCAGTGAATCGAAAGGCACTGCTCTGCTTTTGTTCATAAGTTTTGTCTTTCGAACGTTTGTTTTGTTTTGTTTTGCTGTCCATTGTGATGGGGTTATGCAACTACTGATACTCAAAAATCCACTGGCTTGTTTTGAGCAGAACGTTCGTGGGAAGGGGCACAAACGTTCTACTTTAATGGTTCCTCTGGTACAAAGGTGTAGTTATTAATTATTAAAAACATGTCAGTATCTGATCCACACCTGAATTAGAGAGCTGTTCAAATGACATATTTTACCATAGTATATGACATTTTATATATAAACCATTCATTGATGAAGTAAAGTCTTTATCTGAAGCCTGGTTGTGGAGGCAGATGGAGGAGCTAGCCAGAGGCCAGCATAGTGGTTGTGGTGCCTCATTGATAATAGGGTGGTCGCAGTCACTGAGGTCATAGCCAAGATGTTTAATTACTGAACTCACTGCTGCTGTCACAGCTGGGAGGGGGAGGTGCTTCAGTACTCAGCCAGGAGTGGAGGGGAGGGTGGAGGGATGGTTTTCAGCTGAGATGGAGAAGAACAGACACTGTTCTGAACTGTTAGAAGACATACTGTATGACCAGTAGAACTGACAAGACGTGTTACATGAACAGCTCTACCATAACAACTCCTACTGCCGTTGGCTCTGAAGTGTGTGCTGAAGGAAAACACCACTCATTGAGTTTGATAATATTGCATAGTTTACATTTAAAAGATGAGCAAATATGGGTGGGTGTGGGTATGGAGCAGTTTTTAAATATATTTAGAAGTGTTTTATTTTCATAGCTGATAAAGGACCTATGTCCAAAAATGTCCTGTTTCTTTGGAAACCTTAAATACTGCACTGTACATAAAGAGGAGAGGATTCCCAGTGTTTAACTAAAATACTGAAATTTTGCTCTAGTATCTTCTCCAGATACACATACACCTACACAGGAATCGGACAGTCTGCATACAAAGAACAAAATACTTTCTCTAGCGCCAGCCTGAGACAGATTGCAAATCGTGTGTGTGTGTGTGTGTGTGTGTGTGTGTGCTAGCATCAGCATTGGACTAAACCAATGCATTCATATAAGCAAGTATCATTAAGGAATTGCGCAACATTTGAATTCAGCCTTTAGACTTCAAAAAAAGATTATCAGTCTTCACCTCTCTCATCTCCACTATTGTTCATTGCCCTTCCCCACTCTCCTGTGCTTTAGTGTAACTGTGGATGGTCTGCTCCTTTGGTCCATTCCACCACCTTCTTTGACCTGCTGGGTTCAGATTGGTTGAGGCTGCCCTGGGTGACACACTGACACACTTTTTCACTCTCCTGCACAGCAATGAAGTGGTGGGAGTTTCTCGTTCTGCTAGCACTTCAGGGGAACTGGGTGCTTCTCTGGATACTTCTCTGTCCCTGTTACAGAGTGATGTGCTTGCAGTTGAAGGTGCTCAAGGCTGTTATTAGCCATAGAGATGGTGTGAAGATTGTGTTCCCCTAGAGTGATATTGCAACAAAAGGGTGACTCTTTTCTGATCTACCACTTCTGCCTCTGAACCTTTTTGGTCTATTAACTTTGCAGAAAAATACACTTTTCAAGTGATTTCAGTCCAGATTTCCAAAAGACAGTAATTTCTCACAAGCTAAAATTGTTCTTTGATTCTGAATTCAGTGAAGCAAGGGGAGCTAGGACACCTTTTTTTAATTAAAAAATGACTGGTCCTCACCAAGAGTCGCAAGCTCTGGGCAGTCATGAACAGGGTGTGCATTAATGTGTCCTTCTGATAACGAAGCTCATTCAGAGAGCAATAACATTCCTGAATTCCAGGATCAGAATTGTGCTCTCTTCACCTAACTGTGGGGTGCTTGATGACATTCCCGGTTGATGGAATTTCAGACTGTAGCCACACAGTCACATACTGGGGGAATCAATAGCAACAAGTAAAACAGTTATTTGTGCTTTGCGCAATTTCAAAGGCGGGGTCGCCGACAAGATAGCTGAACAGCCAGAGGGTAAATAAACTGTCTAAGCACTTCTTCAATGGCCAGACGCTTTGGTTGCAAGAAGTGATGCTGACTGTGGCTGGTTATGACGTGCTAAGAGCAAGCAAAGCCCCTGAGAGCAAAGAGCTTTGACTAAAAACGAAAGCAGGAGGGGACTCCTCTCAGAACCCCTCCCAACTCTGGGACGCTCCAGTCGAGAGGTGTGTTTTCCCGTGTTTCCAGTTGGACAAAATGTTCTGTCCTCACGAACAGTGAGCATAAGGGAAAACAAGTTCAGACTTTTATCAGAACAAGCTGAGCTGTCACAGCTTAGCATAAAGACCACGAAATGTCGGAAACACAATTCGCAGTCCCTGAGCTCGGGGGAAACCAGTGCGTGTGTAAACACGGGAGCTCAAGCGGCACATCTTTCACTAATGTCTCGTTCTCCCTGCACGAGAGAAGCTAGGAGATCTGAGTGCACAAAATACATTTTCTCGTCACTGATTTAACAGCACTCTGCGGATGTTGAGTCTTTTAATGTCCATGTAACTCTATGCCTTGTTTACGCTCTTGGTCACTCAGGCTTTAAGATGAGAGCAGCATATTGCACAACACTCCTGCCTGCTTATTCCAGCAAAAACAAAAAAACAAAAACGCCCCCATCCTTTAGTCGAAGAACCCGCTTTTCACCCCCCTCTTGCATGCTATGGAATTCTAAACAGGCAAAGAGTACCCTGGAAGATCCCACTTGTAAAAGGAGGGGGGCTGAGGGGGAGTGGGGGTGTCAGTTGCAGACAATAAGACTCTCATGCTAGGGAACACCATGTCCCCCTGTTTCTCTGCGAAAACTTTACCCATGCATTTATACCTGCATTAATGATATTGATATCTCATCTCAACAGCTCACATGCAGCATAACAACCCCACAATAAGCTGTAGAAACATTTTATTCATGTGGGTGGGGGGGGGGGGTGTTTTTTTAAAAAAGGACATTCCAGTTTCATTTCTTATAATATAACCAACATTTAATCGTTAATACCAATCTAATATCTTATGCATGGAATTGCAAAAATGGCATGGGCAGTTTTATTGTCTTACAGAAATATTGATTGTATCAGCACAGGGACAGCACGACAAACAGGAGCAAAAAGCCTCACCTAAGAAGACCTTATTTTGGGACATTAGGAGATTTCATTGCCTTTGTATAAAAAAAAATGAGATCACTTGTGGTCAAAGCAGGAACAGCTTATAAAAGGATATGTTGCACCAAGAAGCCTGAGAAAGAAAGTTAGCAATATATATCACTTTACAGCAAAAGCAGGTGGTCGACAACCTTCATTGTGACATACTTCAAGTGATAGGTAAACAAGCGCACCTATCAGACAGGAGTAGATGGGGTTTGCTTTAATTCTGCTTTGGTTAAAGAACACTTCATACCAAAGGAAAATCCACTGACCGAGAACAGCCGTAGACAAAAATCGTTAACATGTTCTGAAGCCTTTTGTCCACACAGACACCCAGTTGCTTTACGTAAAGAAACTGTATATTATGGCATTGAAACCAATATAACCTATAAAAGGTAAGAGATGTTTACTACTGAGCTCTGGCAATACTGAAAGCTGAGAGTAATTATTAGTTAGTATGCTGTCTGTGCTTTCAGGGAGACAGACAGACTGCATGGCCACAGAAAACATCAATGACAACTTTACCACTGGCCACGGTGGCTTTTCTGCATGATCTTGCCCTAAAGGTTGAGGCCAGATGATGGAACTACTCCCACAGACTTAAATATGATGGGCATAATAGAAATCTAATCTTCTGTGCTGTTCTCCTATTTTCTGTGGAGTTCCTGCAGTAAGTGATACCGTGTGTGTGTTGGGAGCTGGTCGCTGGGTTACACAAAAGCCCATGCAAAGAAAAAGCCATGCTTGTGCCTTCGAGAAAAAAGAGTATCGGCCTCATTACTGTGATACGTGGAGATATCTTGCTGTGCAACTAGACACGTATGTATCTGCAGGGTTACATAAGGTGTTCGTGATAAGGGCTCCAGACTGCTGTGAAGGAGTATTTTGGCATTGACTGTCTTCCAAGTGGACCATCTGGACAGTGCTAAGGGCTCCATCCCCATTTACACTGTCTGACAATGAAGGTTGGTGTGGTCTGATAATAAAGGTTGCTGTGGTATGATAATGAAAGTTGGCATGATCTGATAATGAAGTTTGCTATGGTCTGATAATGAATGTTGGTATGGTCTAATAATGGAGGCTGACATGATCTGATAATGAATGTTGGTGTGGTCTGATAATGGAGGCTGGCATGATCTGATAATGAATGATGGTGTGGTCTGATAATGAAGGCTGGCATGATTTGGTAATGAAGACTGGTGTAGTTTGATAATAAATGTTGGTATGGTAGATGAGCCAAAGTCACCCATAAGGTTCTCAATGTTTCTTGTGGTTTATACATAAGAGCAGCATGTATGCAGAACATGTATCAGATTTTTTTAAATCAGTCAAAAATCATTTTACCCATGTCATGTCAATGTATACATTTGTATACAAAAATGGTCACAAATCCTTACCATAAAAGATGAACTGGATAAATCACCTCTCATGTTACACTGAATGCAAACACAGATTCAGAGTCTCACAGTACTGTAATATGACACATTTATTCTCCATGCAATTTTTTGTGCAAGATACCTTTACCTTGTGTCTAGATACTAGAGGCCTTCCCTCACAGAAAAGGTGAAAAACTCAAGAACCATGGAATCAACTGTAACAATGCTGCTGGGTGTCACCTGTGAGGCCTCTCTGTGCCACAGTACAACTAAATGTTAAAAGTTTTCCTCTGCTTTTCTGGTCCTTGTAAACTGTCCCCATTGGCAGGTTTGGCTGTGTTTGGCAGTGTGTGTTGGTGGTTCATGTGCAGCTACAGTATTTTACACACGATATAAATACTGCCACCATCTGGACTAGGTAATACAGTAGTGTGAGGGCAAAAACATATCCAAGACATGATGACAGAATTTTGCATTCACAATTTCAAAATATTTGTGAGTGAAATAGCAATTTTTTATATAAATTTCAAATATTTCACTAATAATCTGACAAAAATGCATTTTTGAGGGCAGTAACTATACTGAGGTTTAAAGCAAACAAATGCACAATTTAAAAAGAGCAGAGGGTTTGAGTAGAGGTTTAAGAAGAGCACAGGGTTTGAGCAGAGGTTTAAGAAGAGCATAGGGTTTGAGTAGAGGTTTAAGAAGAGCACAGGGTTTCAGTAGAGGTTTAAGAAGAGCAGAGGGTTTGAGTAGAGGTTTAAGAAG
>JAOYMR010000003.1:5732756-5753022 GCA_025802075.1 Tenebrosternarchus preto
AGGAAGAACACCTTGAACAGGAAGAACACCTTGAACAGGGTTAGCTGGGATACAAAGATTACAGAAGAAGCACAGGAACAACTTTTTCTTACATCCAGTGCCAACCCTCAACACGTTACAGCTTCATCCAGGAAATCACACGTGCGGTCACACGTTCCATTACTGACTGGTTTGCACAAGGCATGTTCTTGCAGAACATGTTGTGACTGTGATTCATGCTGACTCAGTATATAGTCTTGGCATTACTGCCAGATTGTGCCACACTTCCCCATGGTTGCAGAAATGGATGACGACATAAACAGTAAACCCTTCCCTTCACTTCCTGGTTCAGACCATGTGACAAGTTCATACATGATGCAGGCTTGGCTTTTGCAATTTCTCTCTGGTACTGAGCTAGTAATGGCAGCAAGGAGAATCCTGTGAAGGATAAGACATGAGATTGAGGTCTGGTCCAGGCCCAGTTTAGGACTTTACTCAGCTGGGGATAAAACAGTAGACCGAACCAAACAGACTGAAGGCAGGAGACATTGTTTCGAGAGACAGACCTGCAAGTGTTAGAAATCTCACTGGGAAAGCACACCGGTTCTGTGCATTATCTAAACAGAATTAGTTCTGCTGGTCTGTGGTGTTTATTGTGTGATGGTACAGTATCACCCTGGGAGACTTTGAGGGCTTGGAGGTGTGTGAACAGAGAGTGCATTCTTGTGTGATTTGGCATTCACAGCTTAAGTCTATCAAATGGTGCAAGGTATTGTGGCAAAAACAATGGTATTTTTGGTAACATATCACAAAGCCTTCAGGGCCTGTCCTTCTCAAATATAATGTTTGATTACAGCAATTATTCCTCACCTCAGATCTGCCTCAGATCTCACCTCAGCAAATATAATGTTTGATTACAGCAATTATTCCTCACCTCAGATCTATGGACAGAACACAGGAGGTAGCGGGCAAGTCTCTGTTCACTAGACTGTCTCCCACTTAAAGAACATGTAGTAAACAACAACAACAACAAAAGGCCCAAAAACTCAAAGGTCATTTGCTAAACCTTGACCTGCGTCTGATCTGGAAACTGCTGGTCCATCCTGTTGTAATTGTTTTCCCTACAGAGCTGCTGACCCCGTTGTTTTCCCCTGTAACCCTGTAATATATTCTGGTGTCGGCGAAGGCGCCGCTCAGCTTCACGCTAACATAGGACGTGCTCTGTTGCATAGCAACAGCGTGGGATTATTCTCGTGACAGTCTCACTGGCTGTCCCGTGCCTTTAACAGTCTAGTAATCCAAGCTGAGTTGCATTGTCCTGCCATGGAATGGCAACATATTCGCTCACAATGGAACTCTTTTCATTAACTGGCAAGGAAAACCAAGCACACTGGATAGAAGAGTGCGATTGCATCTAAATACTTGGCCTAGTCAAAGTCAAAGTATAAACGCTCACGAAGTCAAGCTCTTTTGAGACAGCCATGCTCATGGTGGTGGGCCTTTCTCCATCCAATCACACGGCTGCCTACGTCAAAGGTGAGGTTAGGGTTAGGGTTAGGGTTAGAGCTAAGGTTAGGGTTATGGGTTTCCCTGCTTTAATACGTCATTGACCCGATCATCTGTATCAGCTGGGGACAGAGCTCTCCAAAGCTAGCAGAGAGGAACGTGAAATCCCTTACATAAACTAATAAGCAAAGGTGAGGAAAATAAAAAGAAACTATTGGATGTTGAGTTTACCATGATAACTAAGACTCATCTGCCAGTAGAGTATTTTCAGTGAATTTATTTCTGAGCTGGAGGCCAAAGGATTAAAAAGTAAAATGCTGTTTGAACCCATTTTCTGCAAGTAAATGCACAGTCTAAATTGGACACTAGATCCAGAAAAATATAATTAAACCAGTGCTCTGCTCTAAGACATTATTTCAGGGGCAAAGATGGAGTATGAATCATAATAACATGAAGACAGTAAATTGTGATCAACAGGGAGGGTTCTGGAGATGAGTTTAGAGTCTTGGACTCTGATACGTTTTAGTGAGTAAAGTATAAAATCAGTAACAAAACAATGAATAAAATGGCAGAAACTACAGACACAGACATGGTTGTGAAGGTGCGGTTGAATGGATTATGAACATGCAAGATTTGACCAAAGCCTGAAGGAAAGTTCCAGATTATTTATGCTGCTGTCTGTGGGGAATGTTAATTACAGGTACACTCAGTGGAAGCAGAGGGGGGGAGCAGACCAGAATCACAAGCCTGAGGTGTAACAGTTGCTTTATATGTTACTTTTACTTTTTTTTAGGCCAGATCAATTACAATGAATGAATTTTTAATTACAAATTCATCAAAACATTTATCAGTACTAAAGGCCCTGCTCAAGTGTGATGTGTGGTACTACCATGGCAGTCAAACTTTTGAAGACTTTAGTTCTGTCTGATAGTTTTGGGCATGTGGACAAAAACAACTTCTATTCTGTTTTTTTCATAATCATCACAGGTGATCAGTGCTGCTCTGAATGTGTAAAAAAAAAAAAAAAAAAACTTGTTTGTCAAACTGATTACCTTGTCAGATTGATTTCGTCACCACTAGTTTTTTGCATGTCAGTGTATATTAGCTTTTGGACTGGAGTCATGAGAAGCTGCGAGAGGAAAGTTGAGCGTGTCTTTACAAGCCTCCCCTCCTATGGAGTCGCAAGGAGGTGTCAGGCCTTGAACCGGATGCTACCACAGACATCAAT
The DNA here is from genome assembly GCA_025802075.1 of Tenebrosternarchus preto. NCBI lineage: Eukaryota > Metazoa > Chordata > Actinopteri > Gymnotiformes > Apteronotidae > Tenebrosternarchus > Tenebrosternarchus preto. Next base: position 5,735,470 of record JAOYMR010000003.1, read on the forward strand.
CACAGCTTTTACAAGCAGGCCTTCCCCTCTCTTTGAACAAGCTGAGTCGCCCTCCAAGGTCACTGGACACTGCAGCCCAGTAGCGCCCCCCCTCCGACCCACTCTGACAGCCTGTAAAAAGTTACGTATTTGCGGCTCTGCTCCACCGCTCATCCCCTCCCCCCCACCCCCCAAATCAATTCATTTGCTTTGCCAATCTGCTTTCGGGGCTGTGTGTGCCGGGTAGGAGACGACCGTGACCGGGGACGCAATGTGCCCATAGCGCCCCATGAGGGCCCAGCAAGCCCGCTGACGTGGGGCAGGAAGAGGGGGACAATGTGGAAGCTGTCCCCGAGGGCCCCGTCCAAACATAAAGGGCCGATTATTCTAGCTCTTGGCAGGGCTGGCCTGTCTCAGGACAGTGGGCTCAGTATTCGCCGGCCTCGTTAAAGAAGGTCCTCTCCCTTCCTCGTTAATGGAGGTCCTCTCCCCTCCTCGTTAATGGAGGTCCTCTCCCCTCCTCGTTAATGGAGGTCCTCTCCCCTCCTCGTTAATGGAGGTCCTCTCCCCTCCTGGCCACAGAGCTGCAGCCTCGTTCACTCTTTTTTAATCCCCTCCTCTTCCTTTGGGTTAGTGCTGTGGGAAAGTCATTAACGTCTAAAGCATCTCTCTTTTATTTCTTTCCCAGGGAGCCCTGAGAGAGACCATGAGGCTGTTAATGAGTAGGCTGTTTGTGTTTTTTTTTTACCACTCTCTCTCTCTCTCTTTCTCTCTCTCTCCCTTTCTCTCTTTCTCTCTCTCTGGTCAATGGTAAAGAGGCTCCTCTTCAAAATCAGCCCCATTCTTGGAACCCGGCACCAGGCCCCGGGGCCCATTTAGCCTGTCTCTGATAAGGGAAGGAATGATGGACATGCCAGAGCCGCCCATCTTTGGTTTCCCACTCGCCCGCCCTCCTGCTCCTGCTTCTAGCAGAGCCTGACCAATCACCATCCACTTGTCCCCCCCCATCCTCCCATTCCCTGCACCTGTTGCATAACCCACCCGATGAGCAATTAAAAGCTGTTAAAAACTCATCACATGTTTGTGTAACTGAATGGGACTTCATCTAAATATCTAAATATGTTAAGCCTCAAAAAAAAAGAAAGACCTCTTAACTAGCATCTTCATAGAGAATTCATAGAGAATTCAATTGCCATAAAGTGACAAATAGTGACAAGTAAAAACATCAAGACATTCAAGTTTATCAGGTATTTACAATAAATAGTGCAGCTGATTGCAGCTGAGAAATCTTTTTCTAAAAAATCTGAAGCTTCCCCCAGGATCTTACTTGCAAATACTGAATGTAAGGTGTTTTTTAAGTAATGTTCTTAAGCAGTAATTGAAATAAAATCATTTCCCATTAAAAGAGACCTACTGAAATACCAGGAACTTTTGTTAATTAGGAAAATGAAACACACAATTGGTCCTGATTTGCTTCCAGCTCATGTACACTGAACCATAATCTCAAACAGCACTGTTAAACCGGTTTGGTGCAGTCTATTCTGAATACTCGAAAATGTGTCAAATATGCTTCGGTTCAATGAATAACAGAGCCCTCTGCTGGCTAAATCTGGTACAACAGGTTGTTTACCACTAAAATATGTATATATGCTGAGATTGCTAAACACCTTTGTAGTAATTAAGATCTAGTGAGGACCACAAATGTGTATCATATATATCCATGGAAACCCTATTATTTGATGACATGCCCCTGCACATCATGAAAATAACGCGGAAAGTAGCAAATATGCCTGGGTAAACAGTCAAACAACACCAAACAAGACAAACAACACCAAAAACTTCTATGGCCAAGGATGAACTCAGCGTTTGCATGTCAGTCAGACATGAAAGTAAAGGCATATGCACACAACCAAATCTATTTTTGGCCCGAATCATCACCGATCGTTTAGCTGAAACTAAAAAAGATGAGCAGAGTTCAGTTCAGTGCTGTCCTCAGAAATCCGTTACCACGGTTTATGTTAATGAGGCTCACGCTGAAGAACATCGATTAGTTAAACAGAGGAACATCCTTTTGATATGGAGAGTCTGATAGCTGCAGTAGATTTCAGGCAATCAATTTATTTTAGCTGCATGCTGTATTTATACAATCTATTTATATGATCTGTTTACTTTTGCATTGGTACTTGTGTGTATGTGTTTATATTCACCTTTGCATGCTCACATGTGTGTGCATGTATGTGCATTTGTGTGAAAGTCAAAGTCAAATTACTTCATATGGTTCTTTTCACAATATGCGTAGCCACAAAGCAAATTTACAAATGTCTGGGTTCAAATCATTAATGAGCAAGACATTAGTGACAAGGGCAATGAAAAACTCCCTGAGCAGAAAAAGGAAAAATCTTTAGAAGAGACCAAGACTCTGGAGGGAATCTACCCTCCATGGGCACTGTGTTTGTGTGTAGGTGTAGGGTGTGTGTGTGTGTGTGTGTGTGTGTGTGTGTGTGTGTGTTCATGCACCATCATCTTAAAGGAGATTATGCAATGGAGGGGCCATTTATATAACTTGTAAACCCTATGAAAGAGTGATGTTTTGTTTAACAGTCATTGGTATTCCACTGAGCTGAGCGGGACTGGTTAAGACTCTTCCTTCCTCAGTGTGGAACTCCAGCACTACACCACAACAACAGACAACAGGCATGGATGGGCCCCCCCATTTCTCCACCCTGAACTCTGACTACATACAGCTTTGCATGTTACTGAGGCTGGTTTGCTCTCTGGTGCTCTAGACTCTAATGGAAAAGAATCACATTGATCACACTAAATGGAACACAGAGATCCAGAGCTGTTTTCCACAGGCTCCTCTAGAACATCCTATTTGTATAATGTAGTTGACTCTGTAGAGTCAGGGCAGGATCCAGAGCCATAAACACAAAGCATCATTTTTCATAATCTCTGCTCTCATGCCAGGCTCACACTGGACACAGGCCCTGATGGTCAGAGTGAACAATTTCTTTCACAAAAGAGGATGAAATATATGGAGTTCCTTTATATCCAGCAAGCCATTTTGTGTTTAAAGGGCAGACCATTTTCATATGAGAGCCATCCTCTCTTTCTCTCTCTTCTCTCGCTCTCCATCTCTTTCATGGTACTCACACTGCCTGTAAGAGTGGGGCTGAATTAGGCCACACTTACATAACTTCTGTCTGCTCGCACAGATCTCCAATGGCTTGCCTTTTCCGTAATCTTTTCTGCTCGATTACCCTCTCTCTCTCTCTATGTCTCTCTTTCAATCTCTCTCACACTCTCTCTCTCTCTCTGTCACCCTTTATCTCTGCACCCTGACTCATTCACAGTGCTACAGGCTAGCGGGGGCTGACAAAGACTCGTCAAATGCGAGTCCACAGCGCGAGCGGCTGTGTAGCTGGTGCGATCTGGCTCAGAGCAGACCGGAACGGTTCATACCCAATCTAGGGCGAGTGAGGGGATTTGGGATGAAAGAGTCATGCCACAGTAGGATCCACAAAACCCAGGCACACCATCCATGTCTTCCCCTGTCTCTCTCCCCTGGCTCAAGAGGGGATGTTTAATAATGGCTAGTCAGTTCCACAGTCAGTCTGGTCCATGCTGATCTCCTAAATATGATGCATTCTGGAAAACTGTAGAGGAACCAAGACAGTCAATCCCATAGATTTATGGTTAAGATCTATATCACATTTTTTTTCTTTTTCTGCAATGCAAGATGGTTATGCCTGACAAGACAGTTAAAAAAAATAAGATGTATAAGCTTGTAAGGTGTTGTATGTATAAATAAATGATATAGTAGATGTTCCTCAAAAGTGAAGGAAGAGCTTGAAGGAACACATAATTTATGACAGATCCTAAAGTCATCTACTGATTTAATTATAATATAATAATCATATAATAGTTTATAACTATATATAAGTTTATATGCTATAATTACAACTGGTTATTTATAGAAACAAGCAAATGAGTACTACACACCAGAACTGTTTCACACCTTTACTCAGGCTTAATTGTTTGTGATCTTAATAGGTCATTAATTCCTTTTTATATTTAAACCTATGGAGTCAGAAGAACAAGATGGCTATCACTCAACCTTTGACCTTTGGAAATTGGCTAGTGTTCGACCCTGCTCAACCCTGCACCCTCATCACCAGCCTTCACGGGTCACAGGTTCATGTCTGAGCTAGCAGCTATGCAGGCCTGACATAGATACGTGCGTGTGCCATAAATAGGTATCTAATAATCTGACAGGCAGCGTTAAAAACAACATTACAAGAGGATGGCTGTTACAGCCTTTCCTTTTTGAATGTCTGTTTACAAGCATATACAGGCTATATTTGTTTTGTTTTGGATAAAGACAGCTAAGACTTGTTTACCTGTCAGCAGTTAAATGCCAGTTTTGAAGGTGCTGTTGTTGAATTAGTGTTCCAGTTTCTCTGAGGTTAGCAGTGGGTAACTTTTGACTCTGACTGGTAGTGACAGGGTTCTTGAGGGCAGTCTTTCCTGTAAAACGCTTTGGATAAGAAAGTGAGCGAGATTCACTCATAAGTAACCCGAAAGAAAGGCGGGTCCAAACAAACCTTGCAAGTCATTTTGGGTAATGTAGTATCTCTTTACTTCAATGGTGTCTGCTGAAAAAAACGGTGATAAAACTTAGCAATGACAACTGTTAAGTTAACAGGTTTTCAGCAAAGCTCCGAGTTGATAGTCTTGTATCTTTGGTTTAAAGATCTACATACTCTGGCAATACAGTGTAGGTGTAGTACATAAACCTATTAGAATTTTTGAATAAATAACACATTGAATGTGATTGGACATTCGTTAGACAATGTCCACTGACTGCATGAGCCAAGTCTAAAAAATCATCAAAATATTAAACAAGGTTGATTTTATCAGGACATCACAATGGAGAAAAGACAGATTTAAACCAGCTATCCTGAGCACGTTACACCAAACGATGGAGATGTCACAACTTTATTTGCCACTGGAAATGTGTTGACGGCAGTGTAATGTGTCGGAGTATATTTAGTCTTTTATTTGTCAGGCTTTAAAAAGTCAAATAAATGCCTAGTGCCACCGGAGAACAGTCAGGCAAATATTAAAATTCTCCTGTTGAACAGGATAATCAATATTCTAAAAGATTTGTAAAAAAAGGCTTACAATTCAACTATCTACATTTCCTAACCCAACAGATGCCCCTGCACAGCAAATGAATACAACATTACTCAAATTAAAAATAATGTTTAGTTAAAGTGGATTAAGTTAGGTCAAGTTAAAATGTATTTATATAGCACTTTTTACAACAAACGTCGTCTCAAAGCAGCTTTACAGACATCTGAGTCCAAGCCCCAGTGAGGAGGCCAAAAAACAAGAGTGGCAAGGAATAACTCCCTGAGAGCAAGAGGAAGAAACCTTCAGAGGAACCAAGACTCAACGGGGGGTGGGGGGGCCATCAGGCACCACACTAACAACAGTACAAACAGTAAAGTCTATTATCAGCAGTGAGTGATGTTCAGTTGGTGAGACCCAAGCAGAAGATGTGCATCAGGAAGGATCAGGCAGATCATGAGTCAGGAATCTGGATCTCTGGTATCTCCTAGAGCCTCAAATGTAGCATGAGTAGCTCAATCAAACAGGAGGTGAAGAGAGAGATCACAAAACATTAGGGGAGGGGAAAGGAGATCACAAAACATTAGGAGTGTTCTTATAATGCCACGGGTGCAGTTACAAGTACAGTTACAAGTACACTTGTACAGAGAGCAAGCAGAGACACTTGGCAGGACTAGCTATTACAGCATAACTAAAAAGGATGAGAACCAGGAGGTAGCACAGACATGTGGGAGCCCTGAGATGTTAAGCATCCAGCTAATCACTGTCAGAAACTTGAGTGAACTTGTGAAATGGGAGGGCGACAGCATCCAAACATCCCAGTTTACCAAAACACTTCGATGCCCATGAACCCCCTGGCTCTGCACCTTCTATTATTAACAAAAATTTTATTAACAGAAAACTACTGCCAAAATGTTTCAGTAAACAAGTAAATTTTCAACCTAGACTTAAAGACTGAAACTGTGTCTGATTCCCGAACACTTGCTGGAAGATTATTCAATAACTGTGGGGCATTTTTAAGAAAAAGATCTACCACCAGCTGTAGTCTTTAGAATCAGAGGTACCACAAAGAACCAGCATCTTTTGATCGAAGTAGGTGAGGCGGTTCATAAGAGACCAGAAGCTCAATCAGGTACTGTGGAGCAAGACCATTTACGCTTTGTAGGTAAGTAGTAATATTTTATAAACAATGTGAAATTTGACAGGGAGCCAATGTAGTGAGGATCACATAGGCATGATAAGTTCATATCTTCTAGTTCTAGTAAGGACTCTAGCTGCTGCATTCTGGACTAACTGAAGGCTTTATTATGCTCCAAATGCAACATCCAGCCAACAAGTCTTAGGTGGCTCGAATTGGAATAAATTTTTTTTTTTTAAACCTTCATGAATGCAATAATGAAAACATGTACTGCTAATAATTATATAGCTTGCTAAATTGTACCCACTCTGTTAAACTGACCCACTTGCTTAGGTAACGTTTCTTATTTAAATAAAAAATTCAACATAACCTGAATCCAGTACTTCTCTGGTTCATTTATGCAGTTTTGATTACATTTTAAACATGGCAGTAATGTTCCTGCAGGAGAGTAGTGGCCTTCTTCTTCCAAGGTTCCCCAGTACCATATTCTTGATTTGTGTATTAGTCATTTGTCATGAACACCTATGCAGAGCACAGCTAAACCTTGCTTTTGTTTTCATTCAAGCTTTGTTGACTTTGTGATGAGTTTGGGGTGACTGAGGTCATGTAGGAAAGTCTGCATGACATTCTATTTTTTGTTGGTGGGATTAATCAGAAATCTTAAATTTGAGTTATTTTACTCGTACCTTTCAAATGACTTCTGTGTGGCATTTGGTGAACACTGGATAGTCCATTGTGCCTGTTACAGTCAATGGCCTTCTTCTGGCAATCTTCCCCAATATTTTGTTGTTATAGTATCTACTTCTTGAAATATTTAACCAGCAAACAACTGCCACAGTTTGCTTTTTTTAGTTCTCCCTGAAATGTGTTTATTTTGTACACAAATTTTGTTGTCCTGGTTTGGTTGGTAAAACAATCATTGTTTTAATTATTGTTTTGTTGTTTACACATTTCTGAACTCACAGATCAGAAATGTGAGGCCTGTTTACTTTTCAAACCTGACTGAAAAGTTTTTAGATCTTGGGTACTAAAATCTTGTCCATTTGGAATAGCATTATACAAGGTCAACAGCCACCTCTGACATGGCAGGTCAGAGTGCACCAAAATGCACTTTATCTGAGTTCGTAGAAATTGACATTGAAGCACTTTCAAAAGTGATCTCATTAGTAAACACTACTAGCTGTCCTCTAGACACAATACCAACAAACTTCATTAAACAAGCTTTCAACGCACTGCTGAGAGACATCGTTAATATTGTCAGTCACTTAACCAAAGAATTTGCCATCAGAGTCTAAAATCAGTGGTTACCAGGCCTCTTTTAAAGAAAAACTAATTAGATCTTCCTCAATAATTACAGATGAAACTCTAAAACTCCATTTCTAGGTACCTGAATAATGATAAAACCTCATCACTCTACATCAAAAACCTAGGTGTCACATTTGACTACCACCTAAGCTTTAAGTGCCATGTTAGCCAAGTCTATCATCTTTGTAATGTAGCCAAGGTCAGAAATTTCCTCACAGCAACTGATAGCGATACATTTTTGCATACGCTTGTATCTTCACGTCTGGACTACCATAATGTGCTGCTTATAGGTGTCTGTAAGAATACTATTTCAAACTTATAGAGAGTTCAGAACTATCACTTTGACCTACAATGTGTAAAGATGAAAGACCATATTACACCCGTCCTTGAAGTTTAAATTGACTTTAAAATATGACGGCTCACTTTCAAGTGCTGAAGTTGTCGTGCTCTCTATACCTCAGTTCTGACTGCTCTCAGATCAGCTGATAAAAAAAACTTTTGGCCCACCATCCGACAACAGTGTTCCGAGGTTGCATTTTGCTGCCATGGCCCTAAACTCTGAAACTCTCTCTCAGATGAACTGAGGGCCCTCGACAAATTAAATCCTTTCAAGAAGAATGTTACAGTGTTTCTGTTTCATAAAGCCTTTAATTAAACAGCTCTGCCTACTTCTGCGATGCACACTTTTATATTGCACTTTTACTTCCTTGATTTTACTTCCTTCCTTTACTTCCTTAATGCTTTATTTATAAATTAATCATTTATTATTTACTTGTTGTTTAAAATTTATTTTAATTTTAAAATAATGTGTCCCTTTAATCTCTTTTCACTGTACTCTTTAAATCCATTAATTTTATTTTCTCGATCTTTTCGATTTTGGCAAATAGCCAAATCTCAGCATGTAATAAACTTTATTAGTCCTCTGTACTCTGTTTTCTGAAAACACTATGTAAACTATAGGAAAGAGCTACACAAATTAGGTTTTTATTATTATTATTATTATTATTATTATTAGAATGATCACATTTTTTGTATGCATTAGATGGTTTGTTAAGATCTGCAACCATGTAATCTAAGATACCCACGAAGTACGCAATGATGTGTATACATGATCCCAGTAATCAACACTGCCACCAAGCGGCAGAGACTGAGACATTACTGTTCAATACAATCTTGTCAAATGTGCATCTATCGCCCTCTAGTGACAGAGAGATGTCACCTCTGACTTATATAACTTGCATAATATGGATTAATTTTTTGAGCTTGACGACACAGAAGCACTATTAGCACTATTATCTATTATGGTTACAAAAAACTAGCAAGCTATTAGCAACAGTTTCAGCTCTATAAAAAAGTTTTTATCTTGGTTTTAGACTGTTTAAAAATATATATATATTCTGAACACGAAGAATAAAATGGCAACCCAGTGGCATCAATTTAATATATAAATAACTTAAAAACTTTGGCCTGTGTCATTTTTGCACAAAGATCCGTCTTGTGGATAAATGTACAATACAGTTCTCGTGCGGAGAGCTTGTTGACCTGTAAGCTTCGATACAGAAGGAGATAACCTTCTTTAAAGGTGTTAGGCACTAGACTGTGATCTAATCCAAAGCCCAATGGGGCGGCTGCTGATCATAAAATTACATACGGCTACACGAATACAAACTGAGTAATTAAAACCCTTAAAAAAACACGTTTGTCTATGCAGCATGAAGGCCCTGGTTTAGGACATAGATATTATTATTATTTATTACGATGCATTATTACATGAAACGTAGAAGGCAGTGTTTTGTGATTCTGGTTTAAGGCTGTAAAATAAAGATAGAAGACACTACAGGTTGCGTATTTCGGTTGCAAAACATAAATATACCCAGCGTCACTTGCTAAACTACAGAATGCTTGAGCTACAATAGGATTGAGTATAATCTTTAATCTGTAGTTCTCGAAAAACAAATGATGTGGTGACGATATTTATGAATTGCGTCTCCTAAGTGACGTACATCGAAAACATTTGCTTTCGTAACAAGCTATGGAACCAACCAGATGTTTTTAAGTCGTCGTTACGCAGGAGCACTGAGTGTACTTTATCCATATTTCATAGAAGAGGCCCCTAGCTACCCGTCTCTAAGAGCGTAGGCCTACCTGCGGCAAAGCTAATGGGGAAAGTACTGCTCCCAGCTACCACTCTTAGCTGGCTACAGGACAAAATTCTTCACATTGTACAGCAACACAAACACAAACAGAACATTCTGTATTTATGCGGATAACACTCAGCAGACGGTAGTTATAATAGGGACAGCGTAAAAGACTGTAAACATAACGTTTTTTATCATTCTTGTTATTTTTCCACTTATTCGTTCACAATCTGGTCTTCATCTCTAAACTCAAAATGCAACCCACGTGTCAGTCCTCTCTTTAATTGTGAAAGCACTTCTGTATTGTTAACACTGACCTTTCGTTCATGTACGTGCAGTACATTGTAACCTAGAGTCTATCGAGAAACTCCACAAGCATTCAGGAAAGAGGATGAGGTTTTTGAGGGTCACTGGGTTCCTCCTGGTGCTTCTCACATCATCATGGTGTTGTTCGTCCAGTAAACACCTGGCACTCCTCTTTTCCTCAGATCCAAGTAAAAACAAGGAGACATCATGCTTGTTCATGCTTAATGTATCATGCCAAGAGTTTTATTCATTAAAGTCTAATATTTTATTCCCATATTTTTACACGTAAGCTAAAATTTTCAAAAGCAATTGGAATTCTACAATAGTTCTGGAAAAACACACACAGAAAATCAGTACTTCTGATTCATTTTAAATGGTTTTACAAACGTTTACATATCCATATCTTACTGTACAGTTTAATTTGTAGACACCAACAATATATGAGTACTGAAAGTGCCTGCTTATGTCCATTCATATTGATCATTCATAAACATTCCAACATAACACACAAAAACGATGTAAAAACTTAATCTCTCTATCTACAACAGGTGTAGGCCCACGATTTCTATCTCACTTGTAGCATGGCCACTTTGACCACACATGTGACATTACAAAGCAATGGGCGTAATGACACATCCAGAACAACTTTAACCACTGTAAGACAGCAACACCTAAAAAGAGCAGATGTTGGAATATGTCTGTAGCCCTCACAGGTTTGATCCTGAGATCACAGTCATTAAGGCAGCGTTCTGTTCATACGGACATAGATGAGGGAGCAGGTGCTGGAGTAACCGTTAGCAGCATCAAGACAGAGTAAAGCACTGTCAGTATTATAGGAACATACCACCACAGTATACCAAGGTGGTCACTGTCCACTGCCTGCTTCACATTGAACCCCCCCAGGGACTCCAGAGTGGATTATTCCCGTTTCCTTGAGGAGACGTCATCAGACACTTCTGGGTTTACTTTCTCTATTGGCCCACTAGTGTAAATAAGGTTCACCAGTCAAGGTTGTTTATTTTTTCATGACTTCAAGTGGCCTATTCCAGATGAACGGCCATGTTCGGCAGACAATCGCCCAGACGCAGGACACTTTTTTGAAATTCTCCATTCACATAGCAACATGACCTCCAATTCAAACAATGCAATCCGATTCTTGGTTGAAGGTTCCCAAACATTACAGGCTAAATACTCAAACATTGCTCCAATGGCAAACAAATCATCTTCCCACAGTAGCAAACAAAGTCGGAAAAAAAAAAAAAACCACACAGCAGACAACCCCATAAAACATGGTAACCCTTACAGGACGTCCTCGTGGTGGCTCTGCTTTTACTGTGCTCAAGACAGAGGGGATGTCTTGTGCTTTGTTTGGCATTTACTGCTATTTTCCATTAGCAACCCCATCTCTTAATAATCACAGTAATGAGTGGATGGTATCTCCCCCTGAAACCTTTCCTCGCCTGTGTTTACATCAAAGTGTCGGAGGGGAAAACTGCGAATGAATGGGTCTTGGGGAAACATTGCCTCACTGTTTTGGTTCGAGATGATGTCGTCTGGCGTGGCTGGTGAAGTTGAGGACCCATGACAACACTCACTTCAAAAGGCAAACATAAAGGCAAGAATCCAACAGAGTAAATCAAACCAACTACAAGACAATGCACTAAAATATCTGAATACAAACCATGCAACAGACACTGAGGTTAATACAACATAAAGGCTTGTGCAGCCCTTATTTACTAAGGAACTAAATAAGATGGCTTCGTTTGGCTGTATTTGCAGTAAAATACACAATAAAGGCTTCTGGGTCTCATTTCAGGTAAACTGGCTTGTAATTCCTATATATTGACTAAACAACAAGTAAAGTTCCTAAATTTGGTAGTGATTCGTATAACATAATTGTGTTGGCGTGGCTCAGTATCTTTCATTTGCTGATACATTAAGTCTGATAATTGTCTTAGTGGTTAACTGCACACTGGCACGTTTTGGCAATTTTTGTTTAAATTTTGTTTTGGCAATTGGCTCCATCCATACACAGCTGCTCTAATGTTTAATAACTTCATTTCTAGTCCTTTCAAAAACGGCAACTCTTCTACCACAGTGTCACGGCTAACAAATGAGACGCCCAAGGAATTGTCAAAATTCGCCCAATGAATCTGCTCACAAACATCCAAAGAACACTTCAAACACTGGCGTGATTTAATTGATGCTGTATACCATCGTTTGATATATTTCTATATATTTTTTTATATTTTCAAGATGTTTATTTATTCTTTTTTTTGCTTTCAATCTGCGTAGTGACCCAACGATAGGCTCACCGTTCATTTATCTTTGTCCCGCCTTTTCTGTAGCTCGTGTTGATCTTTGTCGTCTTTACACAACAGCAGATTCTGGGCCCTTATGAGCACCGTAGCTGTGAATAGTCTGAGTAACAGTGGCACATCGCGAACATGCGAAACACGAGACAGTGATTCACTGGCTCTGTTTGGGCTCCAGTGCACAGGGACTTTCAAGACCCTTAATGCACTTCTCGTGCCGTGCTCCTCGTTATCTGTGGAATGACAACAGCCCTCTCCATAGCAGCGATCTCTGAGTTGACACACTGTACATATGTGTCTGCGCAAATGCCCTACATACCACGAAATGGCTCCACGCAAAAGTGCCGCCTTCCAATTTCGAAACATTTTATTTACATCTCCACGGCAGAGAGGTGAGACGTCCTAAGTTGCTGCCCCGTCGGAAGGCAGGGTGAGCCTGACTGAGGCCTGGTCCCCTGTGGAGGCGGAGAAAGCTGCGCCCAGTGAGCTAGGCCCATTGGCGTCCATGGTGAAGAGGTTGCAGCTCCCCGGCGGGGTGTAATCTGGGGCAGGGGCAGTGGGGTTGACGGCTGGGGGCGGAGCCTCCCGCTCTGGGCTGGAGCCGTGGGAGGAGCTGGGGGAGTTGGTGGGGCTCAGCTGCACTGCTGTGGTGTCTTGCACCGTGTGCTCACTGGTCTCAATCTCAAACGCCGCCCCACTTCCCAGCCCAGACCCTCCCCTCCCCATGAATCCCAGACCACCAGACCCGCCCCCTTTCGCCCGTCGGGAACTCTGGGGAGGAGGGAGGCGGCTGCAGACACAGCAGGCCCCAAAGAAGGTGAAGGCCACCAGGAGCAGGGCAGGGCCAATGATGATTGGTGGGTTGCTGGAGGGCACAAGCGTGTTGAAAGCAAACGTACCCACCAGGGTGATATTGATGCCAGCCAACATGATGCACAGGCCGCAGGCACAGCACAGTGCTGGCGAGGGCAGGCCCTGTGGGCGGGACTTCCTCTTCCGCCGGCTCTGGGGCTCCTTCTTGGGCACGGAGGTACCCGAGCTCCGTTCGCTACACACCATGTCGTCACAGTAGCTTGCGCTCCCCGCCAATACTCTACCCCACGACAGCAGCTTCCCTTGGCAACAGGCCGCAGAAGAAAGACATGGCTGGGCAGCTGAAGACTTTTTCTCCCAGGCTACCTGCAACAAGTGTGAAATGAACTTGCTAAAGGGTCACACAGCACAAAGACAGCCAAAAGAAAGATTAAAAGCCATCACTGTGGATGTGGATGCTGTTTAAAACCATTGGTGCTTAGGTGCTAACTATGGAACGGAAGCTTATATTATCAGAAGCAGCATTCATCCAACAAGGTCACAGTTTAGTCATGACGATCGCTACAATACTACTAGATACTCGAGAATCTGGGGAAATAATCAAATAGGCAGTTGAAGCTATGCTGTTTAGGAGCCTATAGCTGCACGAATAAAGTATGGGGAGGAGGCAATTATTTGAGTACTCGTGAAAGCAGGTTTTGCACGTGAGGGTTTGCCCGCTCATGTGCTCACAATCAATAAATGTCTTATTTTATAAACAGGTCTCAAAGTTAATCGCACCAAATGTGAAAATGAACAGCCACGCAATTATTGAGTATATCGCCATCTCACCTTAACTGAGAACGATAGTTTGAAGTCTTGTAGGTCGTCCAAAGAAATTAGACAGGTTCGGCCACGTCTTTAACGAGGATTCCCGTGTTCCGCACATGCGAAAATCGATGTCTCTGTGGTACGTCAAACATTGCCTTTAACGCACCGCAAGGTAGACTCTTCATCTGGCTTTCTAAAAGCCTTCTCTCACCCAACACTACTGCGCTCTGAACCGGATGGTGGAAAACTACTAATTTCTCTCACGCTTCCCACGCGTCGCTGTGAGGATACTGACTAGAAATATGTTGCGTTTCATCTTCTAAAGGGCTACTCTGACGCGGACTATTAGAAGAAAACTCATAAGTGATGTGAATGCAACATATGTGCTGTAACCCCTTCCAGTAATAAACAAAACAGCCTTTTGTTCCAGACGAAAACACTAACCGGTACTAGTTTCGTTTCGGTTGTTCGACAAAGCCTATACTCCGCGTTTTGGTTTTCAGTCTCTCACCTTACGATCCCTAATAGTCGAGCGTGAATGGACGAAGTGGGAATGGCCGTCTTCTTGTAACTGTGTTACTTATGGAGTGTGTAGGGAGGAGGGACCCAGTCGTTTGTGAACAGCTCCTGGTGCTACAGCGCATCCGCTCGCTTTGCGCCTATGGAAGGAAGCTACCGCAGGGATCCTGATGTGAACCGTCTTAGAATTATATGGTTTCAAAAAGACTGCGTTGAGGTACCTTTACTTTTACATATTTTCCATGGATTCTTCTTTTTCTTTCTTTTTCTTTCTTTTTCCCTCAGATTTCTCGCTCGAGCTGTAAAAGACTGCCTTGGAGAGCCTCTCTGCGGACAAATCTCCGCTTAGCACCGCTGTATGATGTCAAAGCGGCATGCATCATCAACATTTTACTAGATAAACACATGCATCATCAACAATTTTACTAGATAAACATATGCACAATCAACATTTTACCAGACAAACACATGCACAATCAACATTTTACTAGATAAACACAGTTACCAAAAAACAAACAATTCTGTCATTTTGTTAATTGCTTTTAATGCAGTAAATAGGCTTCCAGTTAAAAAGTAACGTTAATTTGATAATGTCAGTGTAACGTTTATTTATTTATTTCAGCAGATTTCTATACATATAAGAATAAATACAGTTTTTTGGCCTTGACTGGGTATATGTACATTAACTAACACACATACACATGACTGGGTATAACACACACAGACATGCATATCTTCAAAATGTTTACAGGATGGGGATTCATAATGCCAACTGTAAATACAAATGAAAAATCAATATTAAAAAATATATTTTTTTATGTTTGGTTTTTACCAGAACTTCTAAGTGTTTTGGAATTATAATTTACAATTAGTAGTAAATACCTCCAAAAATCCAATTTACCTGATGTTTCAACACAGTCCTATCTTATTAAGGGTGATTTTTTGTGCAAATCAGTCCTCGAATACTATGATTTGATTTCAAACAGTCCGATAAGACAGCTAACGCAGCCCTCCACAGGGTGGATGGTGGCTGCTTCAGAGGTTAGTGAAGGTCTTGCTCCAAGAGCTAGTCTTTGTGCCGACCCAAGATATCTGGAACGTCTGAAGAAGGTCTAGGAAAAAAATACGTATAAAATAATGTAGGTGATTCAGAGTATCATGTATTTTGTCAACCAAAAGAGAGAGTGTGTATTCCTGTGCATTTTTGAACATAAGCTTGTACTAGTGTGTGTGTGTGTGTGTGTGTGTGTGGAACATCCCAGCCTGCTCATGCAACATAAATGACAATATGAATGAATGCTGTGGTGTACGTCACCATGACAACCACGTCCTCAGCAACCTCATTGCTAAAATGATACTAGTAATCTCTAAGTGTAGTAACCAGCATTCATCACTCACCTTTAGACATCTCTGCCAATAAGAGGGGAGGCTGGCAGGGATGAAATCTACTCTGAATTTTACAAAAATCCTCTTCAACATTGTAATCTTAGATTTCAGTGCCCATTTGATGAGCTTTACTGCTGATTTTTTGCCACGGTTTGACAATGCTCAAAGACTAAATGACAGATTCATTCTTATGAGAATGACCTTCAGTCCTAGAAATATAATAGGAATCTATTCACTTCTGTTGTTTTCCTTCACACACCACTTAACGTCTGTTAATAAGCAGAACAGCCATGTGGCGTGTGGAGTTTATGATGATTGGCCTTTCATTTCCTGGTCCTCACTGCACAAATGGCCACATGTTTCATGACATTTCGAAATGTGGAGCTATGATTTTGCTGCAGGCGTCCGCTGAGCCGCTGAATTCAGTTCGGAAGCACTTTCTTTAATATACGTTTGATTTGATTTACTTTAATATACGTTTGATTTGATTTTCATTAATATACGTTTGATTTCGAATGAGCCGCAAAAACATTCACATAATATTCTTTTCTTCACATGACATAATTTTTTACCACAGTAGATATTTTTCTCATGCAGTGTTATACGAACGAATACGTTTGTTGGCTTGTTTCTCTCTGAGAAAAATATTGCTAAGAATAATGAGCTGCTTTGAAACATGTTATGCACTGTGATGTACTATCCACAGATGTTCATTTGAACAACATAAAAAGTGAGTTTAATAAGACCCAGGCAGAGCTCTGTCATTACAGAGAGACATCCCAGTCACTCTCTGCCCTAAGCCACGCAGAGTTTTGAGAAACCCGCCACTAATGCCTGTTGTTGTAAATCTAAATCAAATTACACATTGGCCTCTGGAGACAGTGACAGACTGACAGAGTGAAATTACTGCATTGCATTTGCAATAAGTATTTGTGTACATGTGTGTGTGTGTGTGTGTGTGTGTGTGTGCATGTAGGATCATCCCCAACTGAGGACACATTACAATTTTATGCACCTAAAAAGCAGTTGGGATGTTTGTTTTTTTTTTACTAACACATCAAAACCTTTAGTCTAGGGTCTCAAACAAAATCCATCAACAACTGTTCCATGGAATGCTTTGGTTATACATTTCCATTCATCTAAACCTAAAAACGCCCAGCCTTAACAATTCCATATTCTGAACAGTATGCAGTGAAATTAAAAAATAAAACAATCAAACTGCACTAGCAGTTGTTATATTATTAATGTTAATAATGCCAATACAGACATGTGAATTTTTATTAGTCATCTGATCTCAAATAAAAAACAAATTAAAGTGGCAATCTGTTGCTGAGTGGCATACTAATCATTTTAATCTTCAGATATATCTCATGTAAGATCGGTAGACTTTTATTTTGGTACAGACCATTCAGAAACTTGAAAGTCTGGCATTCCCCCAATGGGCAACTGTTCGATATAAACGTTAGAGCGTTGTAAACATCACTTTGGTTTCTTCTTCAGTTTCTGCACGTACGTTTAGCTGTCACCACCAATCGAAACACTCAAGTATCTTAAACAGCTTCCTTTCAGCATGATGCCAGAGTGAATCTTTGGAGCAAATGGTCACAGGTTTCAGGCTGCTGTTATATATATATATATATATATATATATATATATATATATTTTTTTTAAAAAATTTTTTATAGCGCAGCGCTGATCTATATAGATAAAA